>CAUYUJ010014345.1:0-2500 GCA_963575745.1 Prorocentrum cordatum | reverse complement strand
CTCCAAGAGGGTTCCAAAAGGGCTCCAAGAGGGCCCCAAGAAGGCCCCAAGGGGGCCCTAAGAGTGGCCCAGAGAGACCCCACAAAGGCCCCCAAAGCAGCCCCTTTCCGAAGCGTATATGATTTGTTTCGGTTGTTCTTCCCGCCCCCTTCCGAAACATGAAATATGTTTCGGTTGTTTTTCCCTCTTGCTGCCGTTTCGGGATCTTTCAGGGCCCCTTGTAGGACGCCAGTCCACTGCACCCACCAACACCCTTCGAAAATGGCGGCAGTTTCGCAGATCGCAGCCCCCCCCCCCCAGGGATGGCGAGGTCCAATCTGAGCCCCCATAGGACGTCACTCTGCTGGGCCCCCTCTGCAGCCCTCTAAAGTTGGCCCTTCTGGGGCTTATTTGGCGCCAGGAAAGGTCAATAAGGGCCCCAGGAGGGCTCCAAAAAGGCCCCAAGAGGGCCCTAAGAGTGGCCCAGAGAGACCCCAAAAAGGCCCTCAAAGCAGCCCCTTTCCGAACAATAAAATATTGTTCGGTTGTTTTTCCCGCCCCCTTTTCCGAAACATCGAATATTTGTCGGTTGCTTTTCCCTCTTGCTGCCGTTCCGGGATCTTTTAGGGCCCCCTGTAGGACGCCAGTCCACTGCACCCACCAGCCCCCCCCGAAAGTGGCGGCAGGTGCGCAGATCGCAGCCCCCCCCCCCCCCCCAGGGATGGCGAGGTCCAATCTGAGCCCCCATAGGACGTCACTCTGCTGGGCCCCCCTGCAGCGCTCGAAAGTTGGCCCTGTTAGGGCTTATTTGGGCGCCAAGAAAGGTCAATAACGGCCCCAGGAGGGCCCCCAGAAGGCCCCCAAAAGGCTTTAAGATTGGACCAGAGAGACCCCAAGAAGGCCCCCAGAGCGCCCCCTTCCCTTCAGGTTTTGTGCAGGATTCCAATGGTTTCGTCAATATTCCTAAGGATTCCTGACGGAATCCGGAGGGATCCTGATCCTAAGGAACCCCAAGGACCCTAAGGAATCCTAAGGATCCGAAGGGATCCTAAGGAATTATGAGGAACCCCGAGGGATCCTAAATATTTTGTTCTTCTGAAGAAAAAAGAAGTACTTCTGAAGAAGAAAGAAGTACTTCTGAAGAAGAAAGAAGTACTTCTGAATATCACATGGTTGTAACTGGTCAAATTTAGGGTTGCAATTTACTTCGAACGGTTGGAATTGGGACCAGTCGGTTGTAATTCGTCCCATTTCGGGGGGAGGGGCGGGGGAGGAGGAGGGAAGGGGGGTTTAGGGAGAGAGGGATTAGGGGGAGGGCAGAGACGCAGGCCGGAGAAACGCGAGGAGCCACAACCACTGCACTTGCTTCAAGCGTAGCTCATGTTGGCGAACGCGGATTCTGCCGTGGTGGCGGCTCTTCGTAAGCTCTACCAAAATATGTCGGCCGATGTGCAAGTAGGTCCAGGCACAGACAGTCGTCGCTTCGAGGTGCAGCGGGGAGTGCGTCAGGGAGACCCTCTTTCGCCCGTGCTGTTCAACCTGGTGATGACGCAGGTGCTGGGTGAAGTTGACGCTGCATGGCAGCGACGAGGTTACGGCACGGAGGTAGGGAGAGCGGTCGATGGGACGCGCCTCGCGCACGTTGCCTTCGCAGACGACATGACGCTCGTCGCTACATCCTGGATTTCCTTGAAGCGCATGGTCGTTGCCGTGCGAGATTCGCTGCTGAAGCGCGGCTTGAAGTTGCACCCCACGAAGTGCAAGGCGCAGACGAATCGCCCCGACGTTCGGCAACGAGGCGACGTGGCTTTGGCCAACGGTCTCTCGCTGAATGTGTTGTGGGAGGGAGAGCCCCTGGAAGTGCTCGGCTCGATGCTTTCGCTCACGGACGCGACCAAGGCAGAGTTGGAGCACCGGGTTGCGATTGGGTGGAGGAAGTTCTGGGCCATGAAGCGGCTGCTGATGAATGCAGATACTTCCCTGTGCAGGAGACTGAACCTGTTTGACGCGGCCATCGGCAGCAGTGTCTTATACGGTGCTGGATCGTGGACGCCGCGCGCGGACGAGACGCGCTTTCTGGCGACAGCAGAGAACGGGATGTTGCGACGAATATGCGGCATTCGTCGTCGTCTTGAGGAGCCATGGCATGAATGGATCCGCCGGGCCACCAGCCGCGCGCGGGCCAAGGCGCGCGCCGCGGGCGTGCGGGACTGGCCGACAGCGCACGCAGCGAGGAAGTGGTCCTGGGCTGGGCACGTCTGCAGGTCAAGCGCGCGCACGGGGGCCTGGAGAGTGACGTTCTGGCGAGACTCCGCGTGGACGGCGGATGCACGTCGCGAGGGCTCGGGCAGGCTGATGCGGCCATCGCGCCGCAGACATATGAAATGGGAAGACAAACTTCGACAATATGCAGTTCATACCGGCGGGGCTCGCTGGGCACAGATGGCAGGAGACAGGGCCGATTGGCTATCCAGAGCGGGAGACTTTGTGACGTGGGCGAGAGCTTAGCTTGAATGACCGG
>CAUYUJ010014344.1:381863-414165 GCA_963575745.1 Prorocentrum cordatum | reverse complement strand
CTCCTCCTCCTCCTCTACCCCCCACGAGTTCTGAGGGGGAGGGTGGGGTTCACTTCGCTCGGGAGCTCCCCAGCGAAATGAACCCCACCCTCCCCTTCAGAAGTCGTGGGGGCTAGGGTTAGGGTTCGCATGTGGCCCCCTAACCTGTCGTAGGCGTACGCCATCATCGAACTGACGTACTCCCAGTCGTTGTTCGTGATCATCACCAGCCGCTTGCCGCACAGCTTCTGGTCCAGGAGCGCCAGGGCCGCCTCCTCCTCGAGCTGGACGTAGGTGGAGGGGTCTGCCAGGATGCGTGCCTTCAGCACCCCCGCCACGTGCGTTTCCGAGACGACGCTCGACACGACGTCGAAGAGCTCCGCGGGCGTGCCGAAGGCAGTGCAGGACCGCGTCGACGGGCCGAAGGCCTCCGAGGGATCGCCCACGCAGACGGTCTCCTCCAGGCCGTCGGAGCGGTCGACGAGCTGGCAGAAGAGGCAAGCACTGGCCGTGGAGAACAGCGTGTTGAGGAACTCCCAGCGCTCGTCCCGAAGGTCCACGCGGACCGTCGGGCCGTACGTGGTGCTCAGCTGGTCCTCGCTCAGCATCTCCACCCCGCGCATGGCCTTGCGTATGTACCCGAAGCTGTCGACTTTGACGATGTTGCCCAGCCTCTTGTCTATGACGAGCCCGAGGCCCACGAGCTTGGGGTCGAACTGGAGCGCGTCGACGTTGAACCCGCGGTTGCGCAGCGTCCTCTTGCTCTCGTCGTAGACCGCGCCCTCCCACGCCTCCACGTTGTAGTGGACGAGGGTGTAGTCGAGGTCGTAGCCGATCACCTGGATGTCCTCGAGGTCGAGCGTCCGGGCGGTGAATATGCGGCGAGCGGAGGGCCAGAAGACCAGAGGCCGGAGCAGGAACAGAACCCCCCGGACGTCCGCACGGACATATCTCTGGGATCGGCACTGAACCTTCATGTTGTTTCCATCGCACTCGAGGACCACATCCCAATAATAATTTCGATCGCCCAGAGGAGTGTCGAAACGGTGCCGAACGAGCATCGCCTCCCAAAGCCCGACACGTGAAAACCCTCCAGTTCTGGTACTTTCCTGGTGCTCGAAATTCTGCCTGGTGATTAAGGCTACAGGCCAAATTAGGCTGGAGCATCATAAACTGAACCTCCCTCCCAGACCCCCGACGTTGTGATTTTTTCACAACGTCGACCCCCAAGGTCTGCAGCCCCTTTCCCCGGGACCAGTTTTTCGTCCTGTGTCGTTTTTGTTGACGGCCCCGAGGCCCGGGAAGGGCCCCCCAGAGGCCGTAAATAGCGAAAAACCTTCCGTCGTGTTTTTGCTCACATCGCGAGGGGGTCTGGGTATACACGTCGTTCATTCCCAGACCCCCTCGCGTTGTGGGAAAAAACGCGACAGGAGGTGTTTCGCTATTTTCGGCTTCTGGAGGCCCTTCCCGGGCCTCGGGACCGTCAAACAACGACTCGGGATGAAAAACCGGTCCCGGGGAAATCACGACGTCGGGGGCTGGGGTTTCTAATCGTGCTCATTTCTAATTGTGCTCGTTTCTAACCGTTCCCGGCCCCCTAGTGGCCAGGAAGAGGCCCAGGATAGGACAATTAGAGATGAAAGGATCTTGGCCCCCGAAAAATCAGAGAACTGTCGAAGAATTAGTCCCAGACCCCCGGACGCCATGCTGTGTTCATGACGTCGACGCCCAAAGGACTCGGCGACTCGACCCTTTCCCCGGGACCAGTGTTGCGTCCCGGGTCGTTCCCAAACGTCCGCCGATCTGGTTTTTTCCATCCGCGGCCCCAGAGGTCCCGATCCCTTCCCTGGGGGTGGTTTTCGTCCCAGATCCATGTTTGCTGTTCCGTGAGTCCGATATGATGGGCCCCGGAGGCCGACATCCAAGAAGAAACGCCGCATAGAAAAGATCACATCCTCGGATCTCTGGGTTTTTCGACGGTCCCGCGGCCGGGTAGGGCGCCCCATAAGCCGAATAAATGCCGAAAATCCTCCCGTCGTGTTTTGTTCCACAGCGCGAGAAGGAGGAGGAGGAGGAGGAGGAGGAAGTTTGATAAGGAGGAGGAGGAGGAGGAGGTCTGGGAAGGAGGAGGTTTGGGAAGGAGGTGGAGGAAGGAGGAGGTTTGGGAAGAAGGAGGAGGAGGAGGAGGAGGAGGAGGAGGAGGAGGAGGAGGAGGAGGAGGAGGGGGGCGGGAGGAGGTCTGGGCGCGGACCTCCAGCGGCGTCTGCTTGCGCCGCGGCCTCCTTCTTCTGCAGGCGCAGCTCGCGCCGGGGCCGCACCGTCTGGCGAGACGGGGAAGGCGGCGGATTCCGCCTGTCTGGCACGAGGGGGGCGGGTCTTGGTGCCCTGAGAGCCGACGCTCCCAAAGTAATGGGAGCGGCGGGGTGCTGGCCGTGTTCGGCCTCCGGGGGCCCTCGCCGGGCCTCGGGAGCGTGAAACAACGACTATCGGGACGAGAAACCGGCCCTGGGGAAGTGGTCCACGCACCAAACAGCTTGGAGCAGCTGGACGTCTGTCTGGCATGAGGGGGGCCTGGGCCCCGGAAAGCGCCCCCAGCACCGGCTGGCAGCCCAGACCTCCTCGCGCTGCGGAACACATCGCGACGGGAAGCTTTTCGCTGCTCTCGGCCGCCCTCGGGAGACAAACGCGGAGGCCCGCGGGAAGGCCCGCGCGCTTCGGGGAGGAGGCCCCGGTGCTCCGCAGTGCGGCCCGCCAGGGGGGGCGGTCCCCGACGGCGACGACGACAACGACGACGACGACGACGACGACGACGACGCCGACGACGACGCCGACGACGACGACGGCGACGACGATGACGACGACGGACGGACGACGACGACGACGACGACGACGACGACGGACGACGACGACGGACGACGACGACGACGGACGACGACGACGACGATCTTGGCGTCCCTGTTTTTAACCCTAGTGGTAAAGTTGATGCTGCGACAGTAATGGAAGTCAGCACGAGGGGAACACTTCGTTCAGATGCTGGGTCAATGCGGCTGGCTGAAGAGCTGATGCTCCGCGAAGCTTTTTCCGAGCCGGGCGTTTTCGCCTTTCGTCGGGCCCCGGGGCACTCACAGATCGCTCCAGCTCGAAGAATGGCGCTGGGGCTCCGGGCGTGGTTTTCTACGATGCTGCAGCTTCTTCGCTGCGCCGGATCTCAGGGGCACGCGCGCGGCGCGCGTGGCCCGCCCCTGCCTGCCTCCGCGGACCGGCGGCTTGCTTCTTCCCGGCCCGGAGCATCTCTCGGGCGCGCGGCCTGCCGCCGTTCCGACCACGCCGCGGGGCGCCAGGGCCAGCTCCGCTTCTTGAGCGTGGCCCGCGCTTGCCGACGACGAACGACGACGAACGACGACGACGACGACGACGACGACGACGACGACGACGACGACGACGACGACGACGACGGACGACGACGATGACGAAAGACGGACGCGGACGCGCCGCTGCTTCCGGCGCGCGGCCTCCCGTCTTGCGGAGGGCGCCGCGGACGCCAGGGCAGGCTCCGCCTCGCACGCGGCGCGCTCGCCGCGCTGCCGGCCTCCTCCGCTAGTGGGGCGCGCCGCGCAGGGCCTGCCGTGGGCCTGCTGAGGCGCCGGCGTCGTCCACGCGGGCGCGTTCAGAGCGCACGGCGCGGCGACTCTCAGGGGCAGGGGGCGAGATCGAGGCTGTCTATCTTCAGCGCGCCCGGAGCACCGAGGCGCACAGCGCCCCACCGTCTGCCCGCGCCCGGCGTCTGGGCTGCTTCAACACGGGGAGCCCGTGAGGCTTCCACCCTTCTCCCTCCAGCCGCCCCAGTGGTTCCGAGTGCAGTGCGGGCGCTGCCGCAGGGAACCCTCGCCAGAAACCCAACCCTGAAAACACGCGCGCGAGGTGCACCTAAGAGGAGGCCTTGAGCACCCTGAACGCACCCGCTTCGTCCCCGGCTGCGGGAAGCCACCGCGCGGCGCGCGGAGCGAAGATTCCCAGGACACCCGGACGAAAAAAGCAGATGGGCTCTTGATGCGCGCCCACCTGTAGATGGGGTCGGAGGAGATCACGCCGCATCGCCGACACATCGGCGATGCTCAGCCCTGAGATCCGACGCAGCGAACAGGCATCAACACCGCAATCGATCGCGGCCTGAGAGCCCCAGAAACCGTCTCGGCTGCGCCGTGTCTCGAGCGGGCTCGATCTGCGAAGGCCCCGGGACCCGAACAAAAAGCGCTCGGCTCCGACAACGACGACGACGACGACGGACGACGGACGACGACGACGACGCCGACGACGACGGACGAACGAGGACGACGAAGAGGACGACGACGGACGACGGACGGACAGATGGACGGACAGATGGATGGACGGACGGACGGACGGACGGACGACGACGACGACGACGCCGACGACGACGGACGGACGACGACGAAGACGACGACGACGGACGACGGACGGACAGATGGACGGACAGATGGACGGACGGACGGACGGACGGACGGACGGACGGACGGACGACGACGACGACGGACGACGACGGCGACGACGACGTACGACGACGATGACGACGACGATGACAACGACGACGACGGAAGATGAACGGACGGCAAGACGGACGGACGACTACGACGACGACGACGACGTACGACGACGACAGACGGACGACGACGACGACGACGATGGCGACCGACGACGACGACCACGGACTGACAGACAGACGGACGGACGGACGGACCGACGACGACGACGACGGACGACAACGATGACGACGACGACGGACGACGACGACGACGGACGACGACGACGACGCCGACGACGGACGACGGGCGGACGACGACGACGGACGGACGACGACGACGACGATGACGACGACGACGACGGACGACGGACGGACAGATGGACGGACAGATGGAGGGACGGACGGACGGACGACGACAGAAGACGACGACGACGACGACGACGGATGACGACGACGACGGCGGACGGACGGCAAGACGGACGGACGGACGGACAGACGGAAGGACGGACGACGACGACGACGGACGACGACGACGTCGACGACGACGTACGACGACGATGACGACGACGACGGAAGACGGATGGACGGCAAGACGGACGGACGGACGGACGGACGGACGGAGGACGACGACGACGGACGACGACGACGACGACGACGTACAACGACGACGACGGCGACAACAACGACGACGATGACGACTGACGACGACGACCACGGACTGACAGGCAGACGGATGGACGGCCGGACCGACGACGACGACAGACGACGACGATGACGACGACGACGCCGACGTACAACGACGACGACGGACGGACGACAACGACGGACGGACGACAACGACGACGACGACGACTACGACGACGATGACGACGACGACGACGGACGGACAGATGGACGGACAGATGGGCAGAAGGATGGACGGACGGACAGACGGACGAACGAACGGGCGGACGACGACGACGACGACGAGGACGACGACGACGACGACGACGACGACGACGACGACGACGGACGGACGGACGACGAACGAGGAACGACAATGGACGACGACGACGACAACGGATGACGACGACGACGAACGACGACGACGACGACGACGACGACGACGGACGACGACGATGACGAAAGACGGACGACGACGACGACGGCGAGGACGACGAACGAATTAACAGACGGATGACGACGGAAGGACGGACAGACGGACCGAAAACGGCGACGGCGACGACGGACGGACGACGGCGACGATGACGAAAGACGGACGGACGGACGACGACGACGACGACGTACGACGACGACGTACGACGACGACGACGACGACGGACGGAAGGACGGACGGACGGACGGACGGACGACGACGAAGACGGACGACGACGACGGACGACGACGACAACGACGACGAGGACGACGACGACGACGACGACGACGGACAGACGGACTGACGGACGGACGGACAGATGGACGGACGCACGGACGAACGGACGAATGGACGGACCGACGACGACAATGACGACGACGAGGACGACGGACGACGACTACGACGACGACGACGACGACGAGGACGACGGTCGACGAGAACGAGGACGACGACGACGACGACGACGACGGACGACGACGACGGACGGACGGACGGACGGACGGACGGACGGACAGACGGACGGACGGACGGACGGACGGACGGACGTATCGACGACGACGACGGACGACGACGGACAGACGGACGGACGGACGGACGGACGGACGGACGGACGGTCGGACGGACGACGACGACGACGACGACCGACGACGACGACGACGACGACGACGACGACGATATTCCCGCACCGCCGCCTGCCCACGCCCGCCGCCGCCCGCCCGCCGTGCCCGCGGCCAGCGCCGCCGCGGCCGCGCCGCTCACGCCCCGCCACCTTTGTAGGCTCGCCGCGCGCGCGGCCGGCGCGCCCGCGGGCGCGACGCCTCCGCGGGCGCGGCGCGCGCCAGCGGATGTCACTGCGCTGGGCGCTGGCAGCCGAGGCGCCGGCGGCGGGTGCGCCAGCGGCTGGGGGCGCACGGGCGTTGGCATGCGCGGCCGCCGCGGGGGCGGGGCTGCGGGGAGGAGGGAGTGCGCCTGGAGGGGCCTGCTGCCCGGGCGGCCGCGGGCCAAAATGGCTGCGGAGGAGGAGGGCGGCGACGGTGAGCGAAAGGAGGAGGAGGAGGAGGAAGGAGGAGGAAGGAGAAGGAGGATGATGATGATGATGATGAGGAGGACGGAGGAGGGGGGGGAGGAGGTGGGGGAGGAGGAGGAGGAGGAGGAGGAGGAGGAGGAGGAGGAGGATGATGATGATGATGATGATGAGATGTGATGATGATGATGATGATGATATGATGATGATGATGATGATGATGATGATGATGATGATGGTGGGAGGAGCGAGGAGGAGGAGGAGGAGGAGGAGGAGGAGGAGGAGGAGGGGGAGGAGGACTTGGAGCCGAGGGCGGGACGAGGAGGAGGATTTGGTGGAGGAGGTGAAGGGGAGTGGGAGGGGGGGGGTGGCGGACGCGGGGGAGGAGGAGAAGGAGGAGGAGGAGGCGGATGAGGAAGAGGAGGCGGAGGAGGAGGAGGAGGAATAGGAGGAGGAAGAGGAGGAAGAGGAGGAAGAGGAGGAGGAAGAGGAGGAGGAGGAGGAGGAGGAGGAAACGGAGGAGGATGAGGAGGAGGAAGAGGAGGTTGAGGAGGAGGAGGAGGAGGAGGAGGAGGAGGAGGACGAGGGTGAGAAGGAATAGTTACGACCAGTCCCTGCATTGCGGCGGCGAGACAGTTTGTCCTGTTGCAGGCGGATGGCGTCTGAAGCGAATGTGCGCGGCGCTACGGCGGGAGCTGGACTTTGAAAACGACCCGCCCTCCAGCCGTGTGGCTGCTGCCGGTTTCAAGCTTTCGGGTCGCAAGTTGGTGCGCCTCCGGTAGGGTGGGGCTCGGTGCCATCCCCCGCGGCGAGGGGCCGCAAGTGCCCAGAGCGAGCGGAATGGCAGGAAGAGGAAGAAGGAGCGGGCTACCTCCACTCATTGCCATTCCCCCCTCCCCCTTCCCTCCCTACCCCCCTCCCCCCCCGCCCTGCTCTCGCCCACGCTTCGCCCCTCCCCCCCTCCCCCCTCACCCCCTCCGCCCCTTGCCGCGTGCCTCGCTCTCCCCCCCCCCCCTCCCCCTCCCCTCCCACTGCTCTTGTCCTTCTCTCCCCCCCCCCCGTTCCTCCCCCCCCGCATCCGCCCCTCGCCTGCTGCGCCCTGCCCAACTCCTCCCCGACTTGTCACTCCGTGTTCGACTCGCGAACCAAGAGCACAGCCAACCCGTAGAACATGGACGTGCGATGAGGGCGCAAGGCCCTGGAAGGCCATGCCGAACCTTTGCGAGTGGGGCGCGGCCAGCGAAAGCGGCCAAGGAGGGGCCGAAGGGGAGGGATGCAAGGGTTATCTTCGAAAGTTGCTCATCCTTACTGTGCGGGTTGACTGTAGCAGATTCACCCGAGATCACTCCTAACCATGACTTCTTTTGTTGCAATCCTCTTTGGACATCGTGTTTCAAAACCATCCTGGCTTGCTTTCCCTGCCCCGCAACGCCCTGCCGACTGCCCTCCGCATGGCCTCCCCCCGCCCTGGCATGAGGAGGAGGAGGAACGAGAGGAGGAGGAGGAGGAGGAGGAGGAGGAGGAGGAGGAGGAGGAGGAGGAGGAGGAGGAGGAGGAGGGGGAGGAGGAGGAGGAGGAGGAGGAGGAGGGCCAGCGTCACAATGAGGTCGATTGCTCCTTAACGCCCTGGGCGAGCCGCTGCCGCGCGTTGACGGGCGCGGGCGACGGCTGGGGCGGCTCGCCGGCCGCGCGGGAGGTCTGTAGCCGCCCGAGCGGCTCGGGCACACTCGAAACCCTGCCGGTCGGAAACCGCCCCGTCAGGCCCGCGCTTCCGGACCTGATGCAAGTGCCGATGAAGGTGGAAACGCATCACCAGAAGACGAGCCGCGTCCGTGCATTGGCCAACGAGGGCTAGCCGGGCAAGCATGTCCGCGGGAACAGGACGTCCTGAGACCCGGACCAGGAGCTCGTCAAATCTGGGGCAGACGATGTAGTGGGAGAGTGAGTCGAGGGCTCCACCACAGCCGAGGAGACACCCGTGTTGAGGGTTCCTTAGCCTAGTGTCTGTGACCCACCCCCCAGTCCACGTCTTGAAGAGAGCCCAGCGCCATGCAGGGGGGAGGGAAGCGAGGAAGGAGCGAAGCGAATCAAGGTCGAGAGGGACGAGGGAGGCCGGGGGAATGGCAAACCATTTCGCCAGGCGCTTGCGCACCCTCGCAGCCAGGCCCGAGCGTCGATCGGGCAGCGCGAGGGCGCGCATCAGCGCGACCTGAAGGCGGGGCCGCCTCCCCTCACAGCGCCGCGCCTCGGCTTCCAGCGACGCGACCCTCAGGGCAGTCTCCGAGCCCAGCAGCGTCGCCGCCTCCTCCAGGAGCATGGCAAGGGGCCTCGCTTCCCAGAAGCCCGGCCACGCGAGCCCTCGGCCGAGGGCCTCGAGCGAAAGGCACCGCGCTGCCGTCTCGCGGAGGGCCCGCGCCATCGCGCGCCATGTCACCAAGGTCTGCGTGGCGGTGCGCACGCGGGCCGCTGCGCAGAGGTCCCCAAGGAGGTGTATCGGGGTCAAAGCGAGCAGGTCCAGGGCCGAGAAATCCAAGAGTCCGAGCCAGCTGCCCGGCGCCCGCAGCAGCCGACAAAGCACGTGGTGCTCTGCCTTGGGCAGGCGCTTCGGCAGCGGGATGAGCTGCGCCTTGTACGAGGCGACCGCCAGGGCCCTCTCGTGGTAGACCTGCACCGCCGTCTGTGCATCGTAGGGGGCAGCGGCAATCTGCCCGGCGCGCCATTCCCACTTCGCCAGCGTTGGCGCCCACTGGAGGTCCGTCGACGCTGCTGGGCCCAGGAGGACCCCGAGCGCCTTCGCCATCGGGGCGATGCGGAAGAGCCGCCACCGCTCGGAAACGGAGCCGAGGATCTGGCGCGCTTCCTCCTCCACCTCCGCCGAGAGGGGTGCCCAGAGGGGCACGCAGACGCACTTCTCCTCCTTCAGGACCAGGTTGGCGAGCAGCGCCGAGGCCTTCATGATCCTCCCGACCACGCGAAGTCCGACCAGCTGGAGCGTGACCGTGAGGAGGTCGTCCGCGCACCAGCGGCCGATGCCACGGCGCCGCCCCTCCAGGTGCTTGGCCATGTCCTGGCAGAACGGGTGCTCTCCAGCCGCGCACAGGGATCCCGAAGCAGGGTCACCTTGCAGCACCCCGCTGCGCACACGGAAGAGCTCCTCGCGCGTCGGCCCGGAGTCCAGGGCACGGACCTCGCTGTATTGCATCTGGAGCCCATTCAGCAGGGGCTGCGGGATCTCCCACTCCTCCAGCACCCACCACAGCCAATCCTGGAAGACCGAGGGGAAGGCGCGCGAGTAATCGTAGCTGCACAGAAACGGCCGAGGCGGACCCAGCCCTCGCAGTTCCGCAGGGTCCGGCTTCAGCCACTCGGTCGAGGACGGGTTGAGGAGCATGTCCCCGACTCCAGGGCGCAGGCCGGAGCCGCCGCCGGCGGGCGCGCCACCCTTGCCAGCAGGCGCCCGGGCCGCCGGCGCGCTGACGCCACAGCCCGCGGCCGGTGGAGATTCTGGCCTGGATCGGGCGCCCGCGCCGCCCGCGCCGCAGCCCGCGGCCGCTGGAGATTCTGGCCTGGATCGGGCGCCGGCGCCGGGCGCTGCTGAGGCGTACCTTAAGGAATCGTGAAGGTACGCCTGGGCCGAGGCCGCGCCGGGAACCGCCGGGGGACGCCCGGACCCCCGCGGCGAATTCTGAGCGCTCCTGCCTGCGCGCTCAGAATTCCCGGGCGCACGGCGGCGCGGGGCGCTCCAGCTCGGCGCGGGCGGCGGCGGCGGCCGCCAGGGCGCCGGCGGCGGTCCGGACCGGGCGCGCGGCCCAGCGGCAGCGGCCATCATCCCCGCCATCCTCGCGAAGGCGTCGCCCTCGACCAAGTTTTCGCAGAAGTTGCGGCCCGTCAGGAAGCCTCGTTGTGTCCAGCACACAGACGCCGCCACTGCGCGCTTCAGCTTGGCGCTCAGGGCCCAGGAGATGATCTTGGCCCCCGAGTTCCGGAGCGAGAGCGGCCGCGTGTCCTCAGCCCCACGAGAAACAGGCTGTCCGATGACGTCGTCCGGCTCGTCGCCCTTCGGCGGACAGATCAAGATGGAGTCGTTGAAGGCGATCCCCAGCGGCAGCCCGTCCATCTGCCAGTGCATGGCCGCCGTGAGGGCGTCCGCCAGCGCGGGGTGGGCACCCCATGCTCTGGCAGGGAGCCCGTCGACCCCGGGGGCCGAGGCGCGGGCCGAGGCGATGCCCCTGGCGATGTCCTGCTTGGTGGGCGGCCCCAGGGCCTCCCAGTCATAGCGCTGGAGGCCGTGACACTGAATGTATTGCCGACCGATCCGCTCGCGCCACTGCTTGCGCCCAGGCGTCTGCGGCTCGGGATCGAAGACCGCGCCCCAATGGGAGGCGAGGGCGGCCGCCTTGTCCAGCGGGGCGGTCACCGCGCCACGCTGCGTCTTGACCGCGCCCAGGCAGCGCCGCGCCGAGAAGGGCGACCAGAGCGCCGCCCGACTGGAGGAGGAGGAGGAGGAGGAGGAGGAGGAGGAGGAGGAGGAGGAGGAGGAGGAGGACGGTGGTACGAACGACGTTCCTTCCAGCCATCAATCAGGAATCAGGAATCAGGAGAGGGAGGGGGAGCAGGAGGAAGGAGGAAGAGCGGAGGAGGAGGAGGAGGAGAATGATGAGGAGGAGAATGATGAGGAGGAGGAGGGGAGGAGGAGGAGTAGGAGAGGAGGAGGAGGAGGAGGAGGAGGAGGAGGAAGGAGGAACGGAAGAAGAAGGGAGGAGGAGCAGGAGAGGAGGAGGAGGAGGAGGGAGGAGGAGGAGGAGGGGGAGGAGGAGGGGGAGGCGGAGGAGGAGGACGAGGAGGAAGATGAGGAGGAGAAGGAGGAGGAGGAGGAGGAGGAGGGGGAGGAGGAGGAGGAGGGGGGGGGGAGAAGGAGGAGGAGGAGGAGGAGGAGGAGGAGGAGGATGAGGACGATGAGGAGGAGGAGGAGTGGGGGGAGGAGTGGGGAGGGGGAAGGGCGATAGGGGGAAGGGCAGGGGGCGAGGAAGGGGCAGGGCGCACTGCCGCCCCCTCTCACCGCCCTGCCCGCCTCCCTCCCCGGGCCGCGCGCCTGCTCGATGGGCCGAGGCGGCGGGCCGAAGTGCGACATGGGGATCTCGCGCGGCGCGGCGAAGCCTCCCCGCCAGAGGGCCGGTCGGGGGAGGAATGCGGGGGACGACGGGAGGCAGGGGGGGGGGAGGAGGAGGAGGAGGAGGGGAGGAGGAGGAGGAGGAGGAGGAGGAGGAGGAGGAGAAGGGGAGGAGGAGGAGGAGGAAGGAGGAGGAGGAGGAGGAGGAGGAGGAAGTAGGAGGAGGAGGAGAGGAGGAGGAGGAGGGGAGGAGGGGAGGAGGAGGAGGAGGAGGAGGAGGAGGAGGAGGAGGAGGAGGAGGAGGAGGAGAGGAGGAGGAGGAGACGAAGAAGAAGGGGAGGAGGAGCAGAGGAGGAGGAGGAGGAGGAGGAGGAGGAGGAGAAGGAGAAGGAGGGGAGGAGGAGGGGGAGGCGGAGGAGGATGAGGATGAGGAGGAAGATGAGGAGGAGAAGGAGGAGGAGGGTGAGGAGGAGGAGGCGGAGGAGAAGGAGGAGGACGAGGAGGAGCAGGAGGAGGAGGGGAAGGAGGAGAAGGAGGAGGAGGAGGAGGGGGAGGAGGAGGCGAGGAGGGAAGAAGGGGGGGAGGCGGAGGCAGCCCAGAGCCGGCAGTGCCAGTGCCAGCAGGCGGAGGCGAAGTGGGAGACAGGGCCGGCGGAGGGCACTGCGGGAGGCACGCTGTCGAAAACCTCTGCCACGAGAGATCTGGAACATGCCCGTCGCCGACTCTGCCTTTTGCCCGCGGCTCCCCGCCCGCCCGCGGCGCGGCTCCCGGCGCCCCGGGATCGCACGGCCCGCGCCAGCTGCGCCTCGCCGCGCGCCCTGGCCGGCAGCAGGCAGCGCTCCTCGGGGCCGTAGGCCTCTCCACCGCCGAGCGCGCCGCGCGGTGCCCGCCCGCGCACAGCTCGGCCCCGGCCCCAGGCCCGGCGCGGCGCCGCGCCTGCGCTGCGCCGTGCCCTGGTCCCTGCACAGGCCTTGCAGGCGCGCTGCGGCGGATGTTTGTTGCGTGGATCTCTGCCGGTGCAGAGCCCCGAGACGGCGAGCGAAAAACGGCATGAGTTTCACGCGGATGTCGTGTAATCTTCATTCCTGGCCCAAAGAAATCTGCACGAAATTCAATTCGAACTCCAGAGCGAAATTCTCCAGGACAGTCCTGGCCCATCCCAGCGTTTTCCGAACGAAATCCGCTCGGCGATGTTGGCGCCATGACCCTGGCCGGCAGAACCCCCCCTCGAGGTAATTTGCTTGTGGCTCGGCCCCAGGCAGGCTTGAGCCGGGTCGAATCGCGAAATCGGATCGGGCCGGGAACGGGTCGGATCGCCAACGGATCGTCCCGGATCGAGTCGGAATCGGCTATAACGGCTGGCCCCAGGGAGTGCCCCAGACCCCCGACGTTGTGATTTTGTTCACAACGTCGACCCCCAGAGGTCTGGACCCTTTCCCCGGGACCGGTTTTTCATCCTGAGTCGTTTTTTGACGGTCCCGAGGCCCGGGAAGGGCTCCCGGAGGCCGAAGATAGTGAAAAACCTGCCGTCGTGACTTTTTCGGGGGTCTAAGGCTGGCGAGTCGAGCCACATCGAGTCGAATTGTACGCGCGGGCCCAGCCCGCGAACCGAATCGCATCCATCGTGGGCGGCCCTCCCTGACTCCAGATCCGCCCTGCTGTGGCTTTTTTTCCAACTGAAAAAATGCATCGGAAATCCACCTATAAGAAGCCGAACAAGTAGGGCGGAAATTTCTGCACCCAACATACAGTGGGGCGGGAATCCACAGAAGTAGGGCGGAAACAGCAACAGAAAAGTAGGGCGGAAATTGGCATCAGCGGGGCTTGAAAAGTAAGGCGGAAATTCCAAGCCCTACTTACGAATTTCCCCAAAGTAGGGCGGATCCGGAGTCAGAGCCCGTCGTGACTTTTTCGCGACGCGCGGGGGTCTAGGGCTGGCGAATCGAGCCAGATCGAGTCGAATCGGACGCGCGGGCCCAGCCCGCGAACCGAATCGTATCGAATGCATCGTGGGCGGCCCTCCCTGGCTCCAGATCCGCCCTACTTTGGGGAAATTCGTAAGTAGGGCTTGGAATTTCCGCCTTACTTTTCAGGCCCCGCTGATGCCATTTTCCGCCCTACTTTTCTGTTGCTGATTCCGCCCTGCTTCTGTGGATTCCCGCCCCGCTGTATGTTGGGAGCAGAAATTTCCGCCCTACTTTTTCGGCTCCTCATAGGTGGATTTCCGATGCATTTTTTCAGTTGGAAAAAAAGCCACAGCAGGGCGGATCTGGAGTCAGGGCTGCCATGGTCCACCACGAGCTACCGGCCGCCGCGGGCGCGCCTGGTCCGGGGTGGGTCCTCTCTGCGCTTGGCCGCGCCCGGTGCTGGCACGCGGCCAAGCGCTGCTCGGGGCCGTGGGCTCCCGCCTGCTCCTCGCCGCTGGGGTGGGTGGAGGCCTCGAGACTTAGCTCGGGCAAGTTCCCCCTGCAGGAGGATTTTCGACGAAGAAGAAAAAATACTCGAAAAAGGCTCCACAATGGTCAAACCATACTCCAAAAATAGTCCCCTGGCTATTTTTTTTGCTATTTTTGGATTTCCCCCCTGTAGAGGGACAGGCCCGACTTAACCCGACATCCAACGCTCCAAAAAATTGGAGCAGGCGGTTTTGGACCATTTTCGGCCTCGGGGGGGCTCTCGCTGGGCCGCAGGAGCATCAAGACACGGCTCAGGACGAAAAACCGGCCCCGGAGAAGTGGTCCGGACCTCCGGGATCCACGCCCCCCCGAAAAATTGGAGCAGCTGGATGTCTGGGGAGGGGGGCGGGGGCGGGGGTGCCCGTAGCTGTCACGAGTGCGCGCCCCGTTGACCGCGCCTTGGCGGCGCGCGTCCTCCACGAGATAGCAGAGGCGGAGGACGAGGCGGGGAACGGGAGGGGGAGGTCTGGATGATGACTTCGGCGTGATGGTTGCTATAGCGACGAGCACGGCGATCCGGAAGGAGATGCTGACGATGACGGTGACGACGGCTATGACGTTGATAAGAGGATGATGCGACGACGATGATGACGGTGGCGGCGACGATGATATTGAGGGTGAGGGTGACGATGGCGACGATGATAATTAAGAAGTTGATGATGGTGATGAAAATGGTGATAATGAACATGATGAGGTTGATGATGATGATGATGATGATGATGATGATGATGATGAGGATGATGGTAACGATGATGATGGCAACGAGGATGATGCTGATGATGCTGGTGGCGATGCTGATGCTGATGCTGATGCTGACGATGCCGATGCCGATGCTGATGATGATGACGATGATGATGAGGATGAGGATGGTGACGATGATGATGGTGAAGGTGCTGATGCTGATGCTGATAATGATGATGGTTTTGATGATGATGATGCTGATGATGATGATGAAGACGAGTATGCTGATGGGGATGATGATGATGATGATGATGATGATGATGATGAGGATGATGGTAATTATGGTGATGATGATGCTGCTGGTGATTAGGATGATGATGAGGATGAGGGTGATGATGATGATCATCATCAGTATCATCATCATCACTATCATCACCATCATCACCATCATCACCATCATCATCAGCAGCACCATCATCATCATCATCATCATCATCATCATCATCATCATCATCATCATCATTATCATCATCATGAGCAGCATCAGCATCAGCATCAGCATCAGCATCAGCATCAGCATCAGCATCATCATCATCATCATCATCATCATCATCATCACCATCATCACCATCATCATGAGCAGGAGAAGATGCACAAGGGCGGGAGGAGGACGAGGCCCCTGCCAACCTGAGGAGGCTTGCAGCAAGAAGTCGCCCGAGGCGGCGAAGTGCTTCTGTGCGCACTTGCCCACGGAGGCGAGCGCCGGCGGGTAGGCCCCGCCTCGGCGGAGGGCGAAGGCGCAGCCCTGGCGCCCGCTGGGCGCTCTCATTGCTGCAGTCCGCTCTTCCGAAATGATGAAGGTGTCCTCTCCTCCCCCTCCTCCTCCTCCTCCTCCCTCCTCCCTCCTCCTCCCTCCTCCCCCCTCTCCTCCCTCCTCCTCCTCCTCCTCCTCCTTTTCCTTCTCATCCTCCTCCTCCTCATCCTCCTTCTCCTGAGGGGCGGTCTTGACACAGATGAGGGTCAGCAACGACGAAAAACGACACCACCACCACCACCACCACCACCACCACCACCACCACAACCCCCCACACCACCACCACCACCACCACCACCACCACCACCACCACCACCACCACCACCACCACCACCACCACCACCATCAGCGCGGGGCGCCAAGGAGGGTCCTCCTGGTGGTGTGGTCCCTCCCTCCCGCTAGGGACATCCTCTTTCCCTGGCTCGGAGAGGCAGCGTGGACCCCCTCGCCAGAGGTGCCCCCCCTGGTGGGGGTGGCCCCGTCTCCCGTCCTTCAGAATGAAGGTAGGAAGGGCGATACAGATACAGATGATCGATACAGATTGATACAGATGAGGTAGGGGGCTGACGATTCAGAGGGAGCGCGAAGCAAGACGACGAAGCCCCACAAGCGTTAAACGAGTCGATAGTGATCAGCACAACCGCGGGAGCGACAGGACGAGGGATGAGGTCAAGGCTGAGACGCGCACCACGTGCAGCTATGATGATGCTGCTGCTGCTGATGATGATGATGATGCTGAAAATCATGATCATAATGATGATGATGCTGCTGCTGATGAGGATGATGATGATGATGATGGTGGTGACGATGACGATGACGATGATGGAGATGGAGATTGAGATGATGATTATGCTGATGATGTTGATGGTGACGATGATGATGTTGATGATGTTGATGATGATGATGATGATGACGATGATGATTGTGATGATGATGATGCTGATGATGATGATGATGATGATGATGATGATGATGATGATGATGATGATGATGATGATCAACTCGTCACTCGGAGGTCGTGCCTTGAAAGGAGAGCCCGAATGCCCTGCCTCTTCTCAGCGATGGCACGGGCCCGAATTGCAAAAAACGCGTGAAGCTGCCCATTCCCACATCGTGTGTGGGCACGCAAAAACACGCAAAAAAACAAGTAACAGACTCAATAGTGAGGTTATGCACGAGGAAGACAGATTTGAGCTCGGCACCGCTCAGGGGAGTGGTCGCGCATAGAATCAATCCACCTTTAGGCGACTACTCGGCAGAACCTTCGTGCAGAGAGGGCAGCATAGACGGGAGACAATGGAGGACAGCAGGGCAGGAAAAGCGGTGGAGGACATAGCCACCTCCCATAGCTTGGCATCCAAACCGGCAAGTTTGCAAGCCCTGGTTGAATCTGGCAGAGGTGCGCTAGCCGTGACATACAGAGCGTAAATACGCCACCCAAACAAATGGGCCGATGGAGGCGGCCGTCCTTAGAACACCGACAACACTGACGGAAAGGGTTTCATTTGTCAGAGGCCAAAAGCTTGCGGAGCATAGGGAGCAATGCTGTTCCTACAGGCATGTTCGGGCTCATAATATGATGCAGCACCCTAATGGCTTCCTTCTGCAACGAAACCGTGCCAGGGTCCGACGGAATCTTGGGGATAGCCTGGAACTTCTTGGACACCGAACAACGGGAACCAATGCTGGACTCCTGAACCCGCTTGGCCTCCAGGGGAACCACAAAAGCGATCCACTTCTGAGTCCCGGAATTCGCGCCAACGACCGCGTATTCCACAGAAGGCGTCGCAACGAATGCGTACACGGTACATGGCAGCCAGGTGCCCCACCTCGGCCGACGTCGGCTTCACGGGCAGGCCGACGCGGCCACCGCTGGTCGGGACGGGAGCGGGGATCGCCCGGCGAGGCCCGGCTGTGAGAAATCGACGTGCGCCGCGCTCTGCGCGAAGCGCGGCATGCGGAGCCCGAGGAAACGGAGCAGGGACGCTGAGAGCGGGGAACGCACACGTGTTGCAGGAGCAGATGCTTTGAGGAGGCCCCAGGGGTAGCCCTCGGAGATGGGAGGGGCGGTTCCTGAACATCCCCAGAGGTTTACCCCAGCTGGCCCGTGCACCACCAGGTCCCAGACTCATGCCAAGATGCCGAGCGTTCGGGCAGCTCGGATAGTGGGGAAGGCGTCCAGGAGGAGGAGGAGGAGGAGGAGCAACTCCTCCTCCTCCTCCTCCTCCTCCTCCTCCTCCTCCCCGGCAACTCGGCATGCCAAGATGCCGAGCGTTGAGACTCCTGAAATGAAGCAATAGCACGAGCCCGATCAGGGCCAGCAGGGAAAACAACGACGCACTTCTGAGGATGAAGCCACAGCCCTGAGACGTCCGCGGCATCGGTCATCAGCCGAACCACGATCGGGGTAAACACCAGCAAATGGACAGGGAGGACGCCAACGTCGTCAGCGCATGCAAGGGGCCTAGCAGCGTGAGGTCGAAGAGCACTTTCGAGGTGACGAACGGCGACGTCGAAACAGAGCGCGAAGATCACCCCGCTCAGCGGGCACCCTTGTTTACGCCCTCGGATCATCACGAAACCGCTGAAAACCTGCCCCCGAAGCACAGCCTCGGTGACCACATCCTTGTAAAGCTCACTGATAGCAGATAGGAGGAAGCGAAGCACGCCTAGGCGAGATAGACGGTCAAAGATCCAATCGTGGTTCAACGACGGGAAGGCATCGGCAATATCGAGCGAACGCAGCCTTGCTTGTTGAAGCCTTTGAGAAGAGAAGTAGTCGAGCAGCAGCCTTCCATACTCAGAATGCGATGGTTCATGCTTCGCTTCTTGACGAAGCCCTTCTGCGCGGAGGAGGCAGACTACTGCAACAGCAGCAGCAATGGTCTTGCTGTCGCAGTTGGACCAGGCAATCGGGCGAGTCGCATTGGCAGACCGAGAAAGTTCATCACCACCGTCCTCGCCACCTCCTCCACCGTCCGTAGGGACAAAAGCGGTCAAAGTGTGGTTGGAACCATGCTTCACATCCTGGCCATCGAGCAGGAGAGAGTAGAGATCAAACAGACAGTCGTGGCAGAGCTCGCCACCAGCTTGAAGCAGCGTGTCCAATGCCGTCGGGACCAGGAGCGGAGTCGCGCTTGGCCTGCAGCAGACCTAGGCACTCGTGCTTCATGAGACGCCAATCGATCCCTGGGAACACCTGCTGCACTTCCTGGAAGGGCCAGGCTCTGACGTTCTCGCAGCCGGTCCCACGAGGGCCGGCCTCAGAAGCTCTCCCCGAGTGGCGAGACATCTTCGGAGCACTCTGGGCAAGCGAGCCGGAGACGGAACTGTCAGGGTCGGGCACGTGGGTGAGAGAAAGACGGCGCCTTTTGGTATACCCAGGCCTGCTGGTGGTGATGATGATGATGATGACGCTGATGCTAATGATGATGATGATGATGATGATGATGATGATGATGATGATGATGATGATGATGATGATGATGATGATGATGATGATGATACTGATGAACCTGGTGATGCTGATGACTATGATGGTGATGATGCTGATGCTGATGATGCTGATGCTGATGCTGATCCTGATGATGCTGATGCTGACGCTGATCCTGATGATGATGATGATGATGATGATGATGATGATGATGATGATGATGATGATGATGATGATGATGATGATGATGGCTCCCAAACGCAGGTCGCGGGCGCACACCCTGGGCCGCATGGCTGCCACGGGGAAGGTCGTTGCCCACGTGGCTAGCGTGGGTCCGCTGTGGTGAGGCCGCAGGGGTGCCAGGTTTTCAGGGAGAGGTCGGGGTGGGTCGTGCTTGTAGCAGTGGCTGGCAGGCGCAGCTGTGCTTTCGCAGATGGCCTCCACCTTCCCTCCCTCCCCCCTTCCCTCTATCCATCCCCGCTACCTGCCCCCAATGTCTCTCCCTTTCCCCTTGATCCCTTTCCCATCTGCTCCTTCCCCAACCTCCTCTGGCGCTGGTCTGCTAGGAGGCGCCACATATTTCCAGCGCCTCGTGCATCACCTGGTTGTTGCTGCTGCCCGAGAAGAGCAGCCGGTCCTGCCGCGGCGCCGCCGCTGGGGCACAACGACTTTTCCACGACGGCCAGCGTCGCGCAGCTCCTGATGACGAGTCCTCCTCCTCCTCCTCCTCCTCCTCCTCCTCCTCCTCCTCCTCCTCCTCCTCCTCCTCCTCCCTCCTCCCTCCTCTCCATCACGCAGCAACGATACGCTGGCGGCAACAAGCGCGCCGCGGCCTCAAACGTTGGCATGCTGCGGGGCCACTATCAGATCCAAATGGAACTGAAGAAAGGGGGCGACACAGAGAGAGAAGGGAGTACAGTCGGGGCCTTGACCCATGGAACCCTAAATAAGGAACGAGGCCCCTTTTTTCCATACGTTAACCTTCGATTTGCTATCCAATACAGAAGGAAAACCTGAGGCAAGCTGTGAAACACTTAAGGAACACCGAGCCCCTCCCCAACGAAAAGGGTTCCTTCCTCAGGGCCCCGACTGTAGGGGGAGACACAAAATACGAGCCCGCGCGTGCGTACACCTACCAGGCTTCAACAGCGTTGCTCGCAATGCGTTTCCCCACGGGTGGCAGCAGAAAAGACAAGCGCAAGAGGCGACAGGACAGAGACTGAGATCCACAGACATGTGCAGATGCAGAGAAGCGGATAGAGAGAGAGAGAGAGAGAGAAAACAAAAAAGGAGCCAACAACATGAGAGAGAGAGAGAAAGAGCGAGAGAGAGCGAGAGAGACAGAGAGTAGCACAGACAGAGCTGGCGAGCGAGAGGAGTCGGGCGGGACGGCTGCGTGCATCCGCGCGCCGCTGCGCGCGGCTGCGCGCCGCCCCGCGCCGTGACGGAAGAGCAGGGCACGATCATAACTTACGGGCCGCTGAGCCGCTCGACTGGTCTCCACACGAATGCCTGCAAGGGCCCTCCTCCTCCTCCTCTTCCTCCTCCTCCTCCTCTCCTCCTCCTCCTCCTCCTCCTCCTCCTCCTCCTCCTCCTCCTCCTCCTCCTCCTCCTCCTCCTCCTCTCGACTGGGAGTCCTGGTCTGGCGGCCACGTCGCCGCCGCCGCCGCCCCGTCGCCGCCCCGTCGCCTGGGCGCGGCGGCCCTGCTGCCGCCGACGCCCCGCCGCCGCCCCGCCGCCGCCCGTCAGCTCGGCCTGCCTGCTGGGCGTGGCGGTCGCGCTGCCGCCACCCACAGCCTTCGCCTCGCCGCCGCCCGTCGTTTGGGCCCATCTGTCGGTCTGGCGGCTATGTTGCCGCCTTTGTCGCCGCCATGGGCTCTCCTGTCTTTGCAGAGTGTTAGGGGCTCTCTTGGGCCTCCCTCGGGCCGTGCTGGGGCCCTCGTGGGCGGTCTTGGGGCCCTCTTGGGCCGTCTCGGGGCCCTCTTGGACCGTCTATGTGCCTTCTTGGGGGCCCATGGGCCGTCCTGGGGCGATGTGTTGGCCCTCTTGGGCCGTCTTGGTGCGATCTCGGAGGCCGTCAGAGCCGTCTTGGGCCGCTCTTGGCCCGAAAAGGCGGGAACCCCCAAATCCTTCCACAACCTCAGAAAAGAGATAAAAAAACTTGCCTCCCAAAGACTCTCAGGAGTCCTCTTGGGGGCCTTTGGGGGCGTCTTGGGGGCCTCGTGCGCTGGCTTGATGCCGTATCAGGCCGTCTTGGAGCGCCCTTGGGCCGTCTCTGGGCCACTTGGGCGCTCTCGGGCCCTCTTGGGCGTCTTGGGAATCCGCCAGCCCTGTCGGCGTGTGGACCCCCCGTCGGCCTGCGCTCAGTCGACGCATCCGTTGTCCTCTTTCCCTGCGTCTCCGTCGTCCCCTTTCCCTGCACCCTCCTCTTCGAGTCTGCCAGCGAGAGAAAACCGTAGCAACGTCGTACTTAAGTGAAAAGGATAGCAATCTCCCGAGAACGCCCCGAGAACCCCCCTCGAGAACCCCCCCCGAGAGATTCACTGGACCTCTCGAGAAACCCCCTGAACCGCCCGAGAACTCCCCCGAGAACCCCTCCGAGGACCCCCCCGAGAACCCCTCCGAGAACCCCGCCGAGAATTCCCCCTAGAAACCTTCTGAGAACCCACTGCTATCTCCGTTCCAGCCCCCGCTTCCCCATACTTCATTGGCGTCTCGCTGTCTCTCTCTCTCTCTCTCTCTCTTTCTCTGTCTCTCTCTCTCTCTCTCTCTCTTTTCCCCCGTTGTCTCCATATGTATTTTCATAGACCCACCACCACCCCTCACTCATCAGTGCACGCTCATAGCGGTTTTTCGTTTGTTCGATTCTCTCTCTCTCTCTCTCTCTTTTTCCTCTCTCGCCCTCTTTCTGTACCTGTGCAGCTGTAGAAATCCGCTGGCCATGTCGGCGTTTGAGAGGGGCTGTGCAAGGAAATCGACACACCTCGTAAACACGTCAAAGGGAAGCCCCTTCCCCTTTGTTCCTTCCCCGGAAGGGGGGGGGGTCCCAGGAGGGTCCCGCGGGGGAAGGGGGGGTCCCGGGGGGGAGGCCGCCATCCATACGATTTCCCTCGGCCCTCATTCCGGAGCGCAAAACTAAAAAAACAAATGGAAAATCAACACATTCGGCATCTTGGGCCTCTTGGGACTCTTCCTCTTTCTCCTCCTCCTCCTCCTCCTCCTTCTCCTCCTCCTCCTCCTCCTCCTCCTCCTCTTCCTTCTCCTCCTCCTTCTCCTCCTCCTCCTGCTCCTCCTGCTCCTGCTCCTCCTCCTCCTTCTCCTTGCCCCCCCTCCTCCCCCTCCTCTTCCTTCTCTCCTCCTCCTCCTCCTCCTCCTCCTCGTCGATGTCTTTCAGGGTCGGCGGCACAGGCCGTCAGGCCTTCACGATATACCTTCTACCGTCTTCGGTGCCTCCAGGGGCCGTCTTGGGGGGCTCTTGTGCGCTCCTATGGGCTTTCTCGGGCCGGAATAGGGGCAGCTTCGGACGCGAGAGGAGGGCCTGCAGCCTCATGGAGGAGATGGGGGGCAAGTTATGGATCCCCAAGGGCCTTATCCAGATGCACACGCACATATATATATATATATATATATATACATATGTAAATATATGTAGACATACATAATAAAACATATGCACACGCATATACGCACATACACACGTACATACATACATGCATACATACATACATACATACATACATGCATGCATGCATACATACGTGCATACGTTCATACTTCCATGTGCACATGCGTACATACATGCATACGCACTACGTATACACATACATGCACACAAACATGCATACACACCATGCACGATAGCAGGCACACCTATAAACACATAAACCTACGCGCAGATACATACATAACTTCATACATACATACATACAAACATGCATATAGACATACAGAGGTAATTACATACGTACATGAATGCATGCACACATACACATATATATATGCATATCTATATATAAATGTATATATACTTATATTTATTCATATATATATATACATCCATAGTTACATACATAACCGCACATACATACATGCCCCACACATATACATACACACGCAGGCATACATACATGCATGCGCACATACATACACACATTTATTTACGTACATACATTCATACAAACCGACATACCTGCACACACATACATATACAACAATGCATTCATGCATGCATGCATGCATGCATACATGCACACATACGTACATGCACAGAGCCATGCAGGCATGTATGCATACATGCATGCATGCATGCATCCATATAGATACACATACACTCACCCATGACACATACGTACGCACGTATGCACGCACATACATACACAGACGTACATACAGTCATGCGTACATGCGTACATACATGCATACACACATGCATACAAGTACGCACATACAGATATACAAACATACGTGCATATTTGTACATAGGCACAGCACTACAAACATATATATATACACACATACATGCGTGCACACATACATGCGTACATGCATGCATACTGATATGCATGCAGGCGCACATACTTTCATGCCCACATACGTACATGCATGCATGCATCCATGCACACGTATATACGTACATGCATGCATACATACTGATCTACTTGCACAACTATATACATTAAACTACATCCATGCATTCATGCATGCATGCGTGCATACATACACACACACGTACATGCATGGAGCCATGCAGGCATGTATGCATACATGCGTGCATGCATACATCAATACACACGCACACATACACTCATCCATGACACATACGTAAGCACGTACGTACGCACATACATACAGACACGTACACACATTCATGCATACATACGTGCACATACATACACACATGCATACACGTGCGCACATACAGATCTACGTCCATACGTACCCATGTATATAAAGCATCACTACATATATACACATATATACGTGCACACATACTTGCATGCACATATACATACATGCATGCATACATACATGCGTACATACCTTTACACATGCATACATGCATACACACATGTATAATTGCTACACTCATTCATATAAGCATACATTATTGTATGTAGACATGCATGCATACATAAATATACATGCGTACATACATACATACATACATACATACATACATACATGAATGCATGCATGTATGCATGCATGCATACATACATACATACATACAACCGTACATCCATTCATGCATCCATAGATGTACAGCCATACATACACACATACACACAGACCTGCAGACGTACATGCATATGCACATGCATCCACACGTGCGCACACACACAGACACCCGTACACACATACGTGCATACGCACATTTACTCCTACGATGATGATGTCTAGACGCCATGTGTCTCTACATGAGGGGAACAGAACTGCTCGACGTCGGCGTTGCTCGACGAGGCGAGAACGGGGAACACGATGGCCTGGGGCACGTTCTGGGCCCCGGATCAGGCAAACATCGGGCCATTCCTCCCCAAGAGCCGACCACGGCATCCCCTGCGATCTCAATCGATCAGCATTTGGACTGAGGCCCAGATGCAGCAAATCACTGGGGCGATGGGCTCGGAGAGGAGCTTTGCCATCCCCCGAGCAGCAGCACTGGTGCCCCGCGAACGCCACGTGAAACCCGGGGTCGACGCTCGGCAATCCGGCTGCACCACACTCAGGCGACGTATGGAGAGAGGTCTGGGCCGATGCCCAAGAGAGGCCCGGGGAGAGGACGGGTAGGGGCAGAAACACAGTAGGAGCAGGAGCAAAAAAGGGGAGCGGGGAGGAGAATGAGGAGGAGGAGGAGGAGGAGGAGGAGGAGGAAGATCGATGAGGGGCGAGAAAGACAATGAGCGAATGTTGCTGATGATGGGTAGGAGGATGAAAAGGAGCAGGAGGAGGAGGAGAATGCGGAGGTCGAGGAGGAGGAGGAGGCGGCGGAGCGAGGAGAAGGAGGAGTAGCGGGCGAGGAGGGGGAGTAGAAGCGAGGAGGAAGGAGAAGGAGCGGAAGGAATAATGAGAAGCAGGCAACGCGCAGGCCAGTCCGTGGCCATCTGGTACACTGTCACTCCTGCGCTCCAGACGTCCACGGCCGTCCCCACAGGCTGGCCCATGATAATCTGGCAGGCGAGGCGAAGGGACATGGAAGAAGGTGGAAGAGGAGGAGGAGGAGGATAATGAGGAGGAGGAGGAGGAAGAGGAGTACAGTCAAGAGAGGATTAGGAGGCGGAGGGAGGACGAGGAGGAGGAGGAGGAGGAGGAGAAGGAGGCAGAGGAGGAGGAGGACGACGACGAGGAGGAGGATGAGGAGAGGAGGAGGACGGAGACGAGGAGGAGGACGAGGACGAGGAGGAGAAGGAGGAGGAAGAGGAGGAGGAGGAGGAGGAGGAGGAGGAGGAGGAGGAGGATCCCCGAGCGCGGTGCGGCCCGTGTGTGGGGCTGGGGGGACAGTGCGCCGTGGCGCGCGGGAGAACGCCCGCCCTCTCGATCCTCCTCCCAGCCTCCTCGCTCTCTCCTCTCCCACTCCTCCTCCTCCTCCTCCTCCTCCTCCTCCTCCTCCTCCTCTCCTCCTCCTCCTCCTCCTCCTCCTCCCCCTCCTCCTCCTCCTCCTGCTCCTCCTCTCCTCCCCCTCCTCCTCCTTCTCCCCCTCCTCCTCCTCCTCCTCCCCCTCCTCCCCCTCCTCCTCCTACTCCTCCTGCTCCTACACCTGCCGGCCGGGGCCGATGGCCAGCCCACGACCACCGTCTGAAAAGGCGAGCCGCATCTCTCGAGCCACGCAAGCTCGAGCGGCCTCTCTCGAGCCGCCGATACTCGAGCCTTCTTTCCTGGAGGGGAGGGGAGGGGGGACGAGAAACGAAGGGGGAAGAAGAAGGGAGGAGGAGGATGAGGAGGAAGGAGGATGAGATGAACGGATGGGGTCAACGACGGCCGCTTCTCTTGAGCCACCTATACTCGAACCTTCGTTATTGAAGAGGGGCAGGGGGGACAGGGAAACAAGGGGGAATAATGGAGTAGGAGGAGGAGTTGAGGATGTTTCTGGGAAGGCACGATGAGAAAGAAGGGAGAAGGGAGGAGGACGAATAGGAGTTGAGGCAGGCTGACCCAGGCATCCGGCTGCTCCAATTTTTCTGATGCGTGGGCCCCAGGAGGTCCGGACCACTTCCCTAGGGCCGGTTTTTCGACCTGAGCCAAAGTTTTGACGCTCCCGAGGCCCGGCGAGGGCCCCCGGAGGCCGAAAACGGCCCCAAACCGCCCGCTCCAAATATTCTGGAGCGTCGGGCCTCAGGGAAGGGAGAAGGGAGGAGGAGAAGGGAGGAGGAGGAGGAGGAGGAGGAGGAGGAGGAGGAGGAGAAGGAGGAGGAGGAGGAGGAGGAGGAGGAAGAGAAGGAGTTGAGGATGTCTCCTGGAAACCACGATGAGGAAACAGGGAGAAGGGATGATGATGATGATGATGATGATGATGATGATGATGATGATGATGATGATGATGATGATGATGATGATGATGAGGAGGAGGAGGAGGAGGAGGAGGAGGAGGAGGAGGAGGAGCTGAGGCATGCTGAGGAAGAGGGCAGCAGGGAGGAGGACGAGGATGAGGACGAGGATGGCCAGGTGAGGATCGTGTCATCGCCCCGCCCTCCCCTCCCACCTCCCCTTGCCTTCTCCCCTTCTTCTCGTGTCCTCGTCCCGCCTCTCCCTCCCCCTCTCCCCCTCCCCTCCTCCGCCCCTCCCTCCGTCCCTTGTCCCGCCTCCCTCTCCCCTCCCTCTCACATCCTTTTCGTCCCTGGCCCCTCCCCTTTCCCGCCCCTTCCAAACTCGCCCCACCCTTCTGCAAGCTCCCTTCCCCCCCCCCCGCCCTCAACTTGTACTACCTCTGGTCAGCAGAGCGCCGCTACGGCGCCGCTG
Organism: Prorocentrum cordatum; assembly: GCA_963575745.1. NCBI lineage: Eukaryota > Dinophyceae > Prorocentrales > Prorocentraceae > Prorocentrum > Prorocentrum cordatum. The sequence continues at coordinate 387,040 of CAUYUJ010014344.1, read as the reverse complement.
CCACCCACCGTGCCCCATAAACGCAGCCCGCCGAAATCGTGACCCTGGAAGACACATCTAAACATCTATTTTGGTTGCTCATTTCCCCAGCGGCAGCTGCATTCGGAAGGGCCGCATGGTATCTAGCATTCCTCCCTGAGTCATATGTGTTTTACAGCGCTTTCGTACAGAAAATTAGATACGAATATATATATATATATATATATATATATATATGCTTCAAAAATAGATACGTTTAGATATGACTTTTAACGTTTTAAGATACGGGAGGCATGTTTCTTCCAAATCTTAGATACGGGTCATTGTTAGATACGAATCCATATGTTTAGATATGCTTAGATACGGTTCAATATGGCGCCCATCGCTGGAACACATGTCTACCAAAACCAGGTACGAATAGATACGGCGCCATGTCTCCTTCGCACGCCCACGATCGATCATTCTCGCTCGTTGCTCCTCTTGGATCCTCCTCATCCGCCCTCCTCGGTGCTCATCTTCTCTTCTCTTCTTTCGCCACACCCTGAATGAGGTTCTTGTTCCCCGCATCCTGAGTGGGGTTCTTGTTTTCCTAGAACACCCTCTCCTGTTCCTTCTCCTCCTTCTCCTTCTCCCGCCTCCCTACTACACCGTACCAATGCGTACCATACCAATACCACGCCTACCTACCATACCATACCTACCACACCACACCTACCATACCATACCCACCATGCCATACCGAACCTAGTATACCAGACCATACTTACCATTTCATGCCATACTATGCCATACCTACCAAACCTACTATACCATACCTCTCCTCCTCCTCCTTGACTCCTTCTCCTCCTCGTCCCCCTCCTCCTCCTCCTCCTCCTCCTCCTCGTCCTCCTCCTCCTCCTCCTCCTCCTCCTGCTCCTCCTGCTCCTCCTCCTCCTCCTCCTCTCTGCTCTCCCCATCCGACGGTTCCCTGTTCCTACCCAGTTCTCTCCTAAATTTCGTTTCGTCGTTGTTATCCATCCTGCTCCTCGTCGTTTTTGTCGTCGTCGCTCGTCTCCTCACTCCTCATCGCTACAGCATCCCACTATCCTCATCCCGTTGTTCATTGCTTCGACCAATATCATGGATCTTGTTCGTGTCGGGAGCACAGCCAACTGCATCCGTTCTGACAAACATTAGATACGAATAGATACGGCGAGGCACTGCCATTCTTTGAAAACATATACGAGTATATGTGTATATATATATATACATATATGTTTTCTGTGAGAAAATAGATACGGCCCAAATTCTTAGATATGCTTGAAAAATCGTTTAGATACGGCGGCGCTCCCGCGCAGACCGGGGGCGCGCATCTAAAAATAGTATCTATATTGTCGTCGTTGCAGAAAATCGATACGATGGGCTTCTCGCCTGCGCCAGGGCGCGATCGCATCTAAACGCTTCTATTATCTTTAGATACGTCTTGCAGGGGATGGAGACCCAGACCCCCGACGTCGTGATTTTTGTCGATCCGACGCTCAAAAAAAATTGGAGCAGGCGGTTTTTGGCAGTTTTCGGCCTCTTGGGGCCCTCGCCAGGATCTGGAGTCAGGGCTGGGTCACCCTTTTGGTTCACGCTGGAGGGACGGCCGTGCTTGAGAACCGGGGCCAGCTTTCCAGCAAGCTGGTGAAGAGACGTTGGCCCCTTAGTGCGACTGTTTGCAGCAGTGCGCTCTATGGGGGGAGGCTCCGCCTGCTCGAGACAGGCGCCAGAAAACAGCAAAGAGCAAAGATCTACTCCATGGTGGGAGGGGGGGCGGTGGGTGCGAGGGCCCGCGCCGATCGGCAAAACGATTAATAAGAAAACGATCACTAATCGATGAGGACGCGCCGATCCAGCGTCGACCACAGACATCCAGCTGCTCCAATGTTTTGTGCGTCGGCCCTGGACGTCCCGACCACTTCCCCAAGACCGGTTCTTCGTCCTGATTCGTTTTCTGACGCTCCCGAGGCCCGGCGAGGGCCCCCGGAGGCAGAAAACGGCCAAAAACCGCCTGCTCCACTTTTTCAAGAGCGTCGGATCTCAGGGTTGAGAAAAAAAAAATCACGACGTCGGGAGTCTGGGTCTCCATCGCGATTTCGGCGGGTTGCGTTGATGGGGCACGGTGGGCGGCAGCGGCGCTCTGCTGACCAGAGGTAGTCGTGCGCGGACGGGCCGGTCCAGCGTCAACTTGAGCAGGGACCGACCGTCCCGGCATTCTCATAGTCCTACCACGAAATGCTCTCAGAACCCAGAAATGTTCTAAGAACAAAAACAATCTTCTTAGGACATTAACCCGATGTGACAAAACAAAACAGGCTCCGCCAGAAATGCTCTAAGAACATGTCGTGGAAGCCCCAGAAGGTTATTAAGAACATTGTTTGGTAGGGCTATAGGCGAGCCAGGGCGCTTCGCCACTGCTTGATCGACGGGCGCCGACGAGCGCTGGCTGGCACCGGCAAGTGCCAGCTCGCACGCCGCGGAGGCGCGAGGGGCGGGAGCCTCCCGGCGTGGCACAGCCGCGCCCGCAGGATGAGGGCGCAAGGGCCCTGAGATCCGACGCTCCAAAAAAGTTGGAGCAGGCGGATTTTGGCAGTTCTCGGCCTCCGGGGGCCCTCGCTGGGCCTCGGGAGCGTCAATTTTTAAAAACGACTTAGAACGAAAAACCGGTCCCGGGGAAGTGGTCTGGACCTCTGGGGCCCACGCATCGAAAAAATTGGAGCAGCCGGATGTCTGGGGGGCCAACCTTTTGGTCCACGCTGGGGCGGCCGTGCTTCAGAACCGGGGCCAGCCATCCAGCAACCCAGACCCCTCGTGCTGTGAAAAAATCACGACGGGCGGTTTTTCGCTATGTTCGCCCTCTGGAGGTCCTCACCGGGCCTCGGGGCCGTCGAAAAACGACTCGGGATGGGAGACCGGTCCCAGGGAACGGGTCCAGAACTCTGGGGGTCGGCGTTGTGAACAAATCGCGACGTCGGGGGTCTGGGAAGCTGGCGAAGAGACGTTGGCCCAGCTGTTCGGTAGGAGGTTTTCTTGATCGCACGCTCGGCCTTAATATCGACGAGGACGCGCCGATCCAGCGTCGACGAGGGACGACGAGCGTCGGCCAGCACCAGCGAGTGCCAGCTCGCACGCCGCGAAGCGCACAGCCGCGCCCGCAGAAGAAGGGCCCCGAGGGCCCACTGGAAGGCTACGTCGACGCTGTGCGAGCGGGGCGCGACCAGCGAAAGCGGCCGCGGGAGGGCCGAAAGAAAAAGATGCAAACCTAGGCCTCTTCGCGTGGAACCACGCCGGGAAATGTCTCGCTAGTTTCGTCCTCCGGGGGCCCTTCCCGGGCCTCGGGACTGTGAAAAAACGATTCGGGATGAAAAGCCGGCCCCGGGGAAGGGTCCAAACCTCAGAGGGTCGACCTTATGACAAAAATCACGACGGCGGCGGTCTGGGAGGGCAGCCGTGGAAACGCGCTCACCCTCACGCGGGTTTTTTACTGTAGCGGGATTGTCTCGCCCCCCGCCACGTCGGCGCCCCTGGGCCGCGAAGCCGCAGAAGATGCGCGGGCGACTATCCCTGAAGAGCAGCGCGTGCTGGGTCCTCTACACGGCGCGCCTCCGCCACTGGCCGAAAAAGCTGTCGACCCGCCCTGGGGCGCAAAGTGGGCCAGTACCCGCGCCAAGGTAGAGGAGTTCCCCGCCGAACCAGACACAATCGGCTCGCAAACGTCGGGCCTCCTCCATCCGGAAGCCCAGAATGTTTCGTGAACCGTCTCCTCCATCCGTCTGCAGCCCTGTAGCAGGACGCGCTGTTGTCTCGCGCCAGCAGGACCGTTGGCATCCGCCTCCGCGCCGTCGTGCGGGTCGCGGTCCAGGCGCGCCCTTCCCAGCACCCGCGCGCCGACATGACTCGCGAGGGCGGCTGGCCAGATTGGCGTCTGCAGATTTTCACCGGGGTTTTGAGGCCCTCCCCCCGAGCGGTTGCGACCGGGATCCGCCAACTGCGGAAGGCAGCCGCGAACTGCACAGCGTCGCGCATGTACCAGATACCCACGCCTGACCCGCGAATCGCCGCTGATACCCAGCCCCCGCAGCTCAAGCCAGCACCCGCGCGTCCGAAACAAATGCCGGCTGCGCCTTCCCCGGCGACGCCCCAGCCAGCCCGGCGCGCGGCGCGGAGGGGAGGAGGCGGCGCTGAGTTGAGCCGGGCGCGCGCGGGCGGTCGTCAACGTCGCTCGTTCGTCGTCGTCGCGCGCGCCTCCCTCTCCTCCCTCTCCTTCCTCATTTCTTCGCTGTTTTCGTCGTTCGCCTTTGAGCAGCTGCAGGAGTCGCGCCGCTGCGGCCCATCCGCGGGAAGGCCAGCATTCAAGGTGGAGCTTCGTCGTGGCAGAGCCTGGCCCGATGCCCTCGCAAAGCCTCGGGGCGGGCCAGCGCCAGAGCTGCGGATTGAAGCCCAGTTTGCAAGAACTCGGAAGTAACCCGGGTGACCCATGCAGCCCATGCAGACCTCCTCGCGCTGCGGAAAAATTGCGACGGGAGATTTTTCAACGTTTCGGCCTCCGGGGGCCCTCCTGGGGCTTCGGGGCCGTCAAAAAACGACTCAGGATGAAAGACTGGCCCCGGGGGAAAGGGTCCAGACCTCTGGGGGTCGACGCTGCGACAAAACTCACGACGGTTGGGGGTCAGGGTGCGTCAGCGTCTGGCCATGGGCTTCTCAAGGTGTGAAGTAGCCAGTCTTGTGGCCACCGCGGATCGACCAAGGAGGTCGCGGTGCACCAGACCCAGACCCCCGACGTCGTGATATTTCACGACGTCGACCCCCAGAGGTCTGGACCCTTTCCCCGGGACCGGTTTTTCATCCCGAGTCGTTTTTTGACGGCCCCGAGGCCCGGGGAGGGCTCCCGGAGGGCGAAAATAGCGAAAAACCTCCCGTCGTGATTTTTTCACGACGCGAGGGGGTCTGGGAAGGAGGTCGCGGTGCACCAGAGGGGGCATTTCAGAGAAAGCCTCGCTTTCGGCCGTCGCACCTCCCGGCGGAAGCCGAGGGAAGCGGCGGACCGCGGGCGGGCGCCGGCGGACGCACACAAGCGAAACGTTCAGCACCTGATATTCAGGGTGCGGGGGGGGGAGGAGGAAAAGGAGGAGGGGGAGGAGGAGGAAAAGGAGGAGGGGGAGGAGGAGGAGGAGGAG
>CAUYUJ010014344.1:361071-381763 GCA_963575745.1 Prorocentrum cordatum | reverse complement strand
GGGGAGAAGGCAGTCTTTTCCCCCGCTGCCCTGTTGGGGTTTCGCCGCGCTTGTTGGTCGGCTCAATGTTTGGCGCTTCGGCGGCCTCCGCCGCCCCTCTGCCGCGCGGCGCCGACTTTCGGGGCAGCGCCTATGACGCCGTCGGCGCCGCGAGGCCTTCGGCGAGGTGCTGCGACATTATTGGCGCCCGCTCTAAGTGGGCGACTTGTCCCAGCCGAAGGCTCTCGGAGATGATGATGATGATGATGATGATGATGATGATGATGATGATGATGATGATGATGATGATGAGGAGGAGGAGGAGGAGGAGGAGGAGTAGGAGGAAGAGGAGGAGGAGGAACGAGGAGGAAGAGGAGGAGGACGAGGTGGAGGCAGAGGAGGAGGAGAGGGAGGAAGGAGAGGAGGCGAAGAGGAGGAGGAGGGAAGAGGAGGAGGAGGAGGAGGCGGAGGCGGAGGAGGAGAAGGAGGAGGAGGAGAAGGAGGAGGAAGAGGAGGAGGAGGAGGACGAGGAGGAGGAGGAGGAGGAGAAGAAGGAGGAGAGGAGGAGGAGGAGGAGGAGGAGGATGATCGATCGATCGATCGAGCTGTCGGGCCGATGTCTGGGTGACTGACGCTCTGGCTAGCTCTGAGTAGCTGCGAAATCTAAGCACGGCCTAGCTGTGTTCTCTGAGTTCAAACTGGTAGAGCTGACGTCAGTGGACGTTCGGGCCCGACCTGCGCCGACCTCCCCCACGCAGGGGTCTGCGGGCAGGGTAGCACCCGCATTCACGGTGGACGTTCGCTCTGCTGCTGCTGGCTTGGTTGGCTCCGCTTGCCCTTACCTCGTCCCTTACGCTTAGGTTCGGGATGTGGGGGAGGTCGGTTTAGCAGTAAATAATTAGGAAAACTCGGGCCTTCGAATTGGAAGATTTCAGGCGCTGCATTCTGAAGTGGAGGTGGAGGGAGACGTCCTGACCTGACCAACTCACGGAACCTGGCACTGGCCTCAAAAACCCGTGGCATGGTCTGGGGGTACTGCAGAGGGAGGACTGGGCGACTTCGCACACTGTTTTCCTCCACATCATCCCTCAGGCGTTGATGTCCAGCCGCCACATCCACTCGGTACCCCTCCTCCTCGACGGCGCTGCTGGAGGTCATCTCGATCGTGCTGCCCTCGATCACCCGTCCACCAGGCGGCCGAGCTCCATTTCCAGCGCGCCCCTCGGAGCCGCCCCGATCTTGCGTGTGGCTCCTTCCTTCTTGTGCTCGTTCACGAGCACCGTGCACGGCTGGTGGTAATTCTCTCCAAACTTGAACTGGCACTTCTCGGTTCCGTTGCCTTTCTTGCCCTTGTTGCGCCTGACCCTGAATACTGGCGCGATGTTCGCGAGGGTCTCCGTGTCGTTCTTCAGCACCACGTTCTTGCGGTGCTGCGTTTTCTCTGAGAGCTGCGCGCCCTCGCCCATCTGCTTGCCCGGGTAGGTGTACGTCTCCGTCCACTCCCTCACGCTCAGGCTGCCCAGGCGCCCTGTGTCGACCTGTTCTCCGCCTCGCGCTCGCTGGTGGAGCAGCTGCGCTTCGTCGTTGTAGTTCTTGCCTGCTCCGAGGGCCGTGGTAGCGATACCCGTCGATGCTGCGATTTCCCATGTCTGCGGCGCCGCCTCCATCTCGGCCTGCCCGCGCGCCACTGCGAGGGTCAGCCGCGCCGTGAGCTCCGTGATCTGCAGCTGGTTGCCTCCTCCGCTCGCTGGTCCTCGCTGATGGAAGGGCTTTCGCTGGCGGCTGCGATCTTCTCGTCGTGCTGCGTCCCCTCCTGGAGGCGGTCCTGGCACCTGACCCGCAGGCCTCTGGTCGAACACCGGCGCGGCCGTCTCCGCGGGGCGGCTGCAACAGCTTCCGAGGTAGATGTGTACGTAGATGCCGAAATTGCGTGCCTTTGTCGAGAGAAAAATGACTGCATAGCAGGCATTGAGGGGAGTGAGCTGCAGGGGCGTGTTGGTTCTTTGTTCTGTCTTTATTGCAACCTCCTTTGATCATACTGCTTGCGAGATGTTTCCATGCAGTTCCTTTGCTTGTGACTACCTGCTGGCAATTGATGCACTCGTTGTTTGACGTAAGTACTGCTGCTAGATTATGCACGTTATGAGCTCGAATGATATGGCTATGTAGTGCTTTCTTGCTTGCAAATAACAGACCACATTCTTCGTCTCCGTGTTTGGGTTCGCACTTCCAGGGTTTCTGTTCTTCCAGGGCTAGTTCTTCGCGCTGAACATCTTGCTCGGTGTATCCAGGTGGGGGGACCGCCACTCCGAGTTTCGCCGCCCGAACTTCCCGAACATCCAAGAGATATAGCTGTTCCCTAACGTCTAGCGTGAATAATCTATCGATCGCGACGTTCTCGCCCTCGCCTAGCGTGTTGTAGTAGCTCTCCGAGACCCCGCAGGCGTATCTGACGTCCTCCAAGAACCTCTGAGCCCAGGGATTCGTGTCGGTCCTGAGTTTGTTATCGTCGTCTTCGTTTGCCTCGAACTCTACCCTTCCAAACAGTGCGACTATCAATTGTTTGTGATTACATGTGATTACCAGGGAAGCGGAGGATGTTTTTGAGCCACCCGAGGCGGCGCACCAGTGCTTCCTCCGCTGGCGGCAGTATTTGCCAGTAGCGGAAGACCTCCAGCGTGCTCAGGCTCCGCACGCTGCCATCTTCTCGGTGGCGAGCGGCGCCGCCTCTCATGGCCCGTCGTAGTAATGCACCCATGGCGCTCTGCAGCTGCTGGTACTCATTGTGCGCCGGCAGGAAGAACTAGATGCACGACAGGCCCGTGTTGATCACTCTGCAGATGAGCACCGCTCTCTTCCATCTGTAGGGTATGTGGGCTTTGGTCCAGAAGCTCCCGCATTCGTTGTAGCTCTTCTTCATGGTCATGATCCGCTTGTTGAGTTCAGCTCCGTAGTTCTGCGTAGTGCTGACCTGTGGTCCCAGATAGCGTGCGTGATGTACAACTTTGCCTGGTAGCTTGCAGTCGGACCTGTTCTTCACGTTGCTGTGCGCCTTTGCAGTACCGTGGCCCTGGAAATATACGATGTTATCCTGCTTGTCCGCGTTCTGGCGCATGCCAATCTCGGTGAGCCTCCTGTTGAGTGTGTCGTCGACTTTGTGTGCTTGTGCCGCCAAGTCTGCGGCGTCCGCGTGCTTCTCGCCTAGTATAGTCTTGCGAAGGTCATCTGCACACTTAGCCAGTCCCAAGTAAACTGAATGTTGGAATATATCGCTGCTGCCGCACAACAGGTCGTCATTCTTGAGCTCCTTGTTGCAGTCTTTGGTCCATTCCTTGACGCATGCCGAGAAGATTGCGACGAAGTTGCTGACCATATACGGATCTCCGACAAGTCCTCCGCAATGCGGTTTGATGCAAACTCCATCCTCTTGATCTCGGCAGGGGATGACGAACGTGGCTCGGCGGTACCGCTGCGCTCCAAGGTCGATCGAGTCCGCTGGCATGATCTTGTTGTTGGCCTCGTCCATCGTTGTGAGGAGGAGAGGCGGAGGAGGAGGAGGAGGAGGAAGAGGAGGAGGAGGAGGAGGAAGAGGAGGAGGAGGAGCAGGAGGAGGACGAGGAGGAGGAGGAGGAGGAGAAGGAGGAGGGAGGAGTGAGGAGGAGGAGGAGGAGGAGGAGGAGGGAGAGGGAGGAGGGGAGGAGGAGGAGGGGAGGAGAGCGGGAGGAGGAGGAGGAGGAGGAGGAGGCAGGAGGAGGAAGCGGAGGCGAGGAGGAGGAGGAGGAAGAGGCGGAGGAGGAGGCGGAGGAGGAGGAGGAGGAGGAGGAGGAGGAGAAGGCGGAGGAGGACGAGGAAGAGGAGGAGGAGGAGGAGGAGGAGGAGGCGGAGGCGGCGGAGATGGCCAACACAAAGGTGTAGCCCCTGGCAGGTCGACCAACCCCCGCCACAGCGCGAGCTCGAACGAGCTCGCGACCAGCGCGAGGGCGCGCGCAGGCCGCAGGTAAGGAACTGCGAGCGAGCGCCGCCGCGCCTCCAGGGGCTCCGCCGCCAATGCCAGGGGCGGCGGCGGCTCACGGACTTTGCCAGCCGCGCCGAATAGCCCAGCTGGGCGCCGATGCGATCTGTTGCCGAAGAGTGCGCGTGCTCTTGCGGAAAAATGACTGCGTACCAGACCGCCCCAACCCAACCCGAATACCAGAATTTCGCCTGAGTTTCGGGTTGGGGGGGGTAAAGGCTTCATTTGTGTTTTTCAATGTCCCCCCCCCCCCTCACACCGGAAATGGAGGGCAGATCGGGGCCTTCGGGTTGGGTTGGGGTGGCTTGGTGGGCGGTGAAAGAAACGCATGGGCGCGAGTGGCCTCCCACCAAGTCTGACCCGAACCCAGACCAGACACGCTGCGCGCGCGCCTCCATGATGGGCGAAGGATCTTCGCGAAGAACGGAACTCGCATCAATTGGACTGGCGAGGGGCGCATCGCGAGAAGCCGAGGGAGCTCTCAGGGGCATCTTGACTGGCTCGCAAGGTAAACTGGATCATCGCATGCCCCCCGTGGCCCCGGCAGCCGCGCGCCTCCAAGCCCCGAGCGACGACCCCGACTAGCAAACTTTGACCTCGCCTGAGAAACGCCCACAATGGTGACTGGCTCGTTAGGTGAAGCCGAGAATCGACGGAGGCAGGCCAGAACCGAACATGACTATGACCCCCAAGCAAACAGAAATCGGCTGGCGCACCAAAGCCAATTCCCGACGCGAGCGACACCAAGCCAACGACAGGCAAAGCGCGGGGACTCCCCGGAGATCCTTCTGCGCCCTCGGAGTCCGCCCATATCTCGCGAGTGAGAGCGGGCTCCTCTCGAGACCTCAAGGGCCGCGGGCTCCGCGAGGCGCGACGAGGGGCTGCCCCGACGCAAACAGTCAAGGCTGCTGTGGCGGGCCGCCGCCACCAACTGCACTGGCATCGGAGGAGCGGGGCTGCCGGCGCCATGTCCCAGCGGCACGGGCACGCGCGTCGGGGCGCGCAGACGGGGCCGCAGGTCGATGACCCGAGGAAGCCGCTGCCTGGGTCGATGCCGCCGCCGCTGCAGCAGCTGCTGCTGCTGGAGCACCTGCTGGAGGATCATTCGGGAGAACCGCCTCGCCTCCTCCTTCGCCTGCACCGCCAGCCCCTGACACTGTGCGCTTCTTGCCAGAAAGACGCTCGAGGTCGGTCCTGTTCCCGTGTGCGGAATTTCTTGAAGGTGTACATCGCGCCGCCGAACATCTGCGTGACCGCCGGCAGAAGCTCCGCCTCCAACTTTGACGGTCAATCCTCCAACTCCTTCTTATCATCAGCAGATGGGTCGCAGTCCGACGTGCCCAAAGAATCGAAGCGGGCAGACTCTAGGGGCGGCGCCGGCTTGGCAGTGGGAGCGGCTGGAGGCGAGACCTCCGAGTGCCGACGACCAACGAACCTCCCGTCAAGAGCTCCAGCCTCCGACAATTCGTCGGGCAATATCTCGACGCGTGAACATTGCTCCTCCAATTGCTCGGAGGCGTTCCCAAGGGATGAAGTAGCTTCGGACGTCCGCTGCGCCATGGCCCGCAAGCCATGGGATACTTGATCGGCCCGCTGCCCGAGGGGAGGTGCATGACGTGAAGCAGCAATTCCTGCCTGTTGCTGGCCTAAATGTTTACGGCGCTTGGCTGCGGCATCCGCGCCGCCGACGGCGCCGAGGTGGGCGATGAGATCGCGGAGAACCGTCGACCACGAAGAGGAGCTCGTCGCCCGGCGGCGCCGACGTGGGCGATGAGGTCGCGGAGAACCGTCGACCACGAAGAGAGGCTCGTCGCACGACGGCGCCGAGGTGGGCGATGAGGTCGTGGAGAACCGTCGACCGCGAAGAGAGGCTCGTCGCTAGACGGCGCCGAGGTGGGTGATGAGGTCGTGAAGAACCGTCGACCACGAAGAGAAGCTCTTCGCCCGACGGCGCCGAGGCGGGTGATGAGGTCGCGGAGAACCGTCGACCACGAAGAGAAGCTCGTCGCCCGACGGCGCAGAGGTGGGCGATGAGGTCGTGGAGAACCGTCGACCTCCAGGAGAAGCTCGTCGCCCGACGGCGCCGAGGTGGGTGATGAGGTCGTGGAGAACCGTCGACCGCGAAGAGAAGCTCGTCGCCTGACGGCGCCGAGGTGGATGAAGAGGTCGTGGAGAACCGTCGACCGCGAAGAGAGGCTCGTCGCCAGACGGCGCCGAGGTGGGCGATGAGGTCGTGGGGAACGGTCGACCACAAGGAGAAGCTCGTCACCCGACGGCGCCGAGGTGGGCGATGAGGTCGTGGAGAACCGTCGACCACAGAAAGAAGCTCGTCACCCGACGGCGCCGAAGTGGGTGATGAGGTCGTGGAGAACCGTCTACCACGAAGAAAAGCTCTTCGCCCGACGGCGCCGAGGTGGGTGATGAGGTCGTGGAGAACCGTCGACCACGAAGAAAAGCTCGTCGCCCGACGGCACCGCGGGGGGGGGCGAGGTCGTGGAGAACCGTCGGCCACGAAACGAAGCTCGTCGCCCGACGGCGCCGTGGTGGGCGATGAGGTCGTGGGGAACCGTCGACCACGAAGAGAAGCTCGTCGCCCGACGGCGCCGAGGTGGGTGATGAGGCCGCGGAAAACCGTCGGCCACGAAGAGAAGCTCGTCGCCCGGCGGCGCCGAGGTGGGCGATGAGGTCGTGGAGAACCGTCGACCACGAAGAGGAGCTCGTCGCCCGACGGCGCCGAGGTGGGTGATGAGGTCGTGGAGGACCGTCGACCACGAAGAGAAGCTCGTCGCCCGTCGGCGCCGACGTGGGTGGTGAGGTCGTGCAGGACCGTCGACCACGAAGAGAAGCTCGTCGCCCGACGTCGTCGAGGTGGGGGATGAGGTCGTGGAGAACCGTCGACCACGAAGAGAAGCTCGGCGCCCGACGGCGCCGGGGTGGGCGATGAGGTCGTGCAGGGCCGTCTACCACGAAGAGAAGCTCGTCGCCCGACGGCGCCGAAGTGGGTGGTGAGGTCGTGGAGAACCGCCGACCACGAAGAGAGGCTCGTCGCCCGACGGCGCCGAGGTGGGCGATGAGATCGCGGAGAACCGTCGACCTCCAGGAGAAGCTCGTCGCCCGACGGCGCCGAGGTGGGCGATGAGGTCGTGGAGGACCGTCGACCGCGAAGAGAGGCTCGTCGCCAGACGGCGCCGAGGTGGGCGATGAGATCGTGGAGAACCGTCGACCACGAAGAGAAGCTCTTCGCCCGACGGCGCCGAGGCGGGTGATGAGGTCGCGGAGAACCGTCGACCACGAAGAGACGCTCGTCGCCCGACGGCGCAGAGGTGGGCGATGAGGTCGTGGAGAACAGTCGACCTCCAGGAGAAGCTCGTCGCCCGACGGCGACGAGGTGGGTGATGAGGTCGTGGAGAACCGTCGACCACGAAGAGAAGCTCGTCGCCTGACGGCGCCGAGGTGGATGATGAGGTCGTGGAGAACTGTCGACCGCGAAGAGAAGCTCGTCGCCCGACGGCGCAGAGGTGGGGGATGAGGTCGTGGAGAACCGTCGACCACAGAAAGAAGCTCGTCACCCGACGGCGCCGAAGTGGGTGATGAGGTCGTGGAGAACCGTCTACAACGAAGAAAAGCTCGTCGCCCGACGGCGCCGGGGTGGGCGATGAGGTCGTGGAGAACCGTCGACCACGAAGAGAAGCTCGTCGCCCGACGGCACCGCGGGGGGGGATGAGGTCGTGGAGAACCGTCGGCCACGAAACGAAGCTCGTCGCCCGACGGCGCCGTGGTGGGTGATGAGGTCGTGGAGGACCGTCGACCACGAAGAGGAGCTCGTCGCCCGGCGGCGCCGACGTGGGCGATGAGGCCGCGGAAAACCGTCGGCCACGAAGAGAAGCTCGTCGCCCGGCGGCGCCGAGGTGGGCGATGAGGTCATGGAGAACCGTCGACCACGAAGAGGAGCTCGTCACCCGACGGCGCCGAGGTGGGTGATGAGGTCGTGGAGGACCGTCGACCACGAAGAGACGCTCGTCGCCCGACGGCGCAGAGGTGGGCGATGAGGTCGTGGAGAACAGTCGACCTCCAGGAGAAGCTCGTCGCCCGACGGCGACGAGGTGGGTGATGAGGTCGTGGAGAACCGTCGACCACGAAGAGAAGCTCGTCGCCTGACGGCGCCGAGGTGGATGATGAGGTCGTGGAGAACCGTCGGCCACGAAGAGAAGCTCGTCGCCTGACGGCGCCGAGGTGGGCGATGAGGTCGTGGGGAACGGTCGACCACAAGGAGAAGCTCGTCACCCGACGGCGCCGAGGTGGGTGATGAGGTCGTGGAGGACCGTCGACCACGAAGAGAAGCTCGTCGCCCGACGGCGCAGAGGTGGGCGATGAGGTCGTGGAGAACCGTCGACCTCCAGGAGAAGCTCGTCACCCGACGTCGTCGAGGTGGGGGATGAGGTCGTGGAGAACCGTCGACCACGAAGAGAAGCTCGGCGCCCGACGGCGCCGGGGTGGGCGATGAGGTCGTGCAGGGCCGTCTACCACGAAGAGAAGCTCGTCGCCCGACGGCGCCGAAGTGGGTGATGAGGTCGTGGAGAACCGCCGACCACGAAGAGAAGCTCGTCGCCCGACGGCGCCGAGGTGGGCGATGAGGTCGTGGAAGGCCGTCGACCCCGATGAGAGACTCGTCGCCCGACGGCGCCGGGGTGGGCGATGAGGTCGTGGACCACGAAGCTCGTCGCCCGACGGCGCCGACAATGGTGATGAGGTCGTGGAAGGACCGTCGACCGCGAAGAGAAGCTCGTCGCCTGACGGCGCCGAGGTGGATGATGAGGTCGTGGAGAACCGTCGGCCACGAAACGAAGCTCGTCGCCCGACGGCGCCAAGGTGGGCAATGAGGTCGTGGAGAACCGTCGACCACGAAGAGGAGCTCGCCGCCCGACGGCGCCGAGGTGGGTGATGAGGTCGTGGAGAACCGTCGACCACGATCAGAAGCTCGTCGCGCGACGGCGCCGAGGAGGGTGATGAGGTCGTGGAGAACCGTCGACCGCAAAAAGAAGCTCTTCGCCCGACGGCGCCGACGTGGGTGATGAGGTCGTGGAGAAGCCTCGACCACGAAGAGAAGCTCGTCGCCAGACGGCGCCGAGGTGGGTGATGAGGTCGTGCAGGACCGTCGACCACGAAGAGATCACCCGACGGCGCCGAGGTGAGTGATGAGGTCGTGCAAGACCGTCGACCACGAAGAGAAGCTTGTCGCCCGACGGCGCCGACAATGGTGATGAGGTCGTGGAGAAGCGTCGACCACGAAGAGAATTTCGTCGCCCGACGGCGCCGACGTGCGACCTGGGGAGGAGGAGGGGGGGAGGAGATGGAGGAGGAGGAGGAGGAGGAGGAGGAGGAGGAGGAGGAGGAGGAGGAGGAGGAGGAGGAGGAGAAGGGGGAGGAGGAGGAGGAGGAGGAGGAGGAGGAGGAGGAGGAGGAGGAGGAGGAGGAGGAGGAGGAGGAGGTGGAGGTGAAGATGGAAGAGGAGGAGAAGGAGGAGGAGGAGGAGGAGGAGGAGGACGGGTCGCCTAAGCCCTTCGGAGAAACCCTCCGCCCAGCCCCTGCTGCACCAGAGGTGCCCGTCCCCACGAACAGGGGCCAGGACGAGCAGGCACAGCAACGCGACCAGACTGCGTGCCCCACTGGCCTGGAGGCGGCATCCCCCAGAGCCCCGCAGGGCACGCGAGGCGGCGCAAGCCAGGGGCCGACCACGGGCGCGCCGCAGCCTCTACACCGATCAAACATGTCAAACATGTTGGATCAACTATTTTGGATCCAACATTTGCGATCGACCACACATGTTTAAAACATGTGATGGGTCCCAGCAGCAAGAAGGGAAGGGACAGAGGCGGGCCAGCAAGCAACAACAGGGAGAGAGGTGAGTCAGTCCGTGGGTCCCACGCATTAATGACACATCGCGGGCTAAAGCGGCCCCTGTCTCGCGCAGAGCCGCCGCATCCTCGCGGTTGCCTGCGCTGCTCCGGGGCTGCCGGGCCGTTGCCCTATGCAAGGCCGCGAACAACTCTGCACCCTAGCGCTGGCAGAGAGCGCCGCAGAGCGCCCCGGCCCTGTCTTCGTCGACAAGCTGCGCTCGGTCGCGCGCCAGCCGCCAGAGGTGGCGCAAGGCGGGAGGAGGAGGAGGAGGAGGAGGAGGAGGAAGAGGAGGAAGAAGAGGAAGAGGAGGAGAAGGAGGAGGAGGAGGAGGAGGAGGAGCCGTGGCGCCCTCCTGCCGTGGCGCAGGGCGTCCTCTGTCCTTCCTGCGTCCGTACCGTGGGCGCTGCCACTGGCCCCCCCGCCAGGGCGGGCGCCGGCCGCACGCTGCCCGGGCCTTCGGGGGGCGGCGCGGCTGCAAAGGGCGGCTGCGGCCGCGGCACCGTGGCGTGCCAGAGAAGCGGGGGGGGGACTGCCAATGGGGAGAGGCTCAGTGCCGCGGGGCTCGCGGGAGCGATGTGCCCGACTGGGTGAGACGTCCCTGCAGCGCTCCTTGAGCGCAGACGGGCCAGGAAGGTGGAGGAAGGAGGGCAGACGATGAAGTAGGAGGTGGGGAGGAGGAGACGAAGGAGACCACAAAAAAAAACACATAATAATACAGATGGTGAAGGGCAGGGGGTCAAGATGCCTTCCTCCTCCTTCTCCAAATTCTGGCCCTCCCCTTTCTCCGCCACATCCTGGTCTTCGTCGCCGTCTTCCCCCTCATCCACCAAAAACCAGGAAGACCAAGAAGCCGTCCAGAAACCTCCGACGACTCCTGAAGACGAGCGCCCCCGCCCTTCCCTCAGAAAGAACCTTCGGACGCCTACGAAAACCTCCTTCGCTATCCCACTCCTCCTCCTCCTCTTCGTCCCTCCTCGTACTCCTCCCTCATCCCTCCTCCTCCTTCTCCTCCTCCTCCTCCTCCTCCTCTTCCTCCTCCTCTTCCTCCTCCTCCTCCTCCTTCTCCTCCTCCTCCTCCTTCTCCTCCTCCTCCTCCTCCTCCTCCTCCTTCCTCCAAGGGGCGCGGTCTCCCTTGGACACGAGGAGGTTTTCCGGCTTCACGTCCAGGTGTACCAGCCCAGCTTTGCGCAGAGCGCGCAGAGCCGTGAAGAGGTTCCTCTCGGCGCTCCTCCTTCCTCCTCCTCCTCTCCTCCTCCTCCTTCTCCTCCTCTCCTCCCCCTCCTCCTCTTCATCCTCCTTCCTCCTCCTCCTCATACCTCCTCCTCGTCCTCCTCATCGTCCTCCTCCTCCTCCTCCTCCTCCTCCTCCACCTTCTCATCCTTCTGCTCCCTTCCCTTGCCGCTGCTCCGCGCGTTTCCGGGGGGCCCCTGGGGGCCCCCTTGCTGCCAACCACGGTCTCCCTCAATATCTGGGCCACTATTCGGAAGGTTTAGCGTGCCGCCGCGGGGGGATTACTGGGGCCACCTTAGGCCGGCGTGGGCCCTCTCGGGAAAATCTTGGGACCCTGCTGGGCCGTCTTGGGCTCTTCTAGACCGTGTCAGGGGAACGAACAATGTCATGAACATAAAAACTCGGAGGTCCGCGCGGACTTCTCGGATCGGTGCTGGGGCCCCCTGGCGGCGCCTCCGGCGCCGCCCATGGCGCGCTCCGCGCGCCAGGGAGGGGAGCCCAGCGCGGATCCAAGAAATCCGCGCGGACCTCCGAGTTTTCATGCTTATGTCATTTTCGTTCCCCTATGTCTGGATGCCCTGTTGGCCCGTTTTGATATTATCTTCGAGGCATCTTGGGCGGTCTTGGAAAGCCAGGAGGCTGAACAAACGAGCACCCCCGAATTACACAGAGACCTAGAACATCAATGCGTTTGACACGCTTGGAAAGCCGCTCGGGTGTCTTATGATGGGCATCTTCTGGCGTCTTGGGATATATGGGGCCGCTCTGGGCTCTCACGGGGCCGTTTGGCCGCCCTCCTGACCGCCATGGGTCCGTTTCCGAAGCCCGGCAAGAACGTCCAGGCCAGAAGGCCGAGGCAACGTCTCGCAGGGCCTTCGGTGGAACTCCCCCTATGGGGTCACGAAACGTGTGAGGGGTGTGCCCACATGGGTGGCGCGGGCGCATGTGGACACCGCCACTGGGGCCTTCTATGGAGCTCCCTGTGGGGCCACGAGACGTCTGAGGGGTGCGGCGGAATGGGTGGCGCGGACGCATGTGGACACCGTCACTGGGGCCTTCGGTAGAGCTCCCTATTGGGCCACGAAGCGTGGGAGGGGTGCGCCAAAATGGGTGGCGCGAACGATAGTGGACACCGCCACTTAGCCTTCGGTGGAACTCTATATGGGGCCACGAGGCGTCTGAGGGGTGTGCCGACAAGAGTGGCGCGGACGCATGTGGACACCGCCACTAGGGCCTTCGGTGGAACTCACATACTGGGGCCACGAAGCGTGGGAGGGGTGTGCCCACATGGGTGGCGCGGACGCGTGTGGACACCGCCACTGGGGCCTTCGGTGGAGCTCTGTATGGGGCCACGAGGCGTATGAGGAGTGTGCCGCAACTGGTGGCGCGCACGCATGTGGACACCGCCACTGGGGCCTTCGGTGGAGCTCCCTATGGGGCCACGAAGCGTTGGAGGGGTGCCCCGACATGGGTGGCGCGGACGCGTGTGGACACCGCCACTGGGCCTTCGGTGGAACTCTATATGGGGCCACGAGGCGTCTGAAGGGTGTACCGAAATCTGTGGCGCGGACGCATGTAGGCACCGCCACTGGGGCTCTCGGTGGGCCCCCCTATGGGGTCGCGAAACGTGTGAGGGGTGTGCCGAAGTAGAAGGGAGTATGAAGGAAGGAGCGACGCGGGGCGCAACACCACAAGATTGTCTGGAAATACTGATGGCGTCGGGGAGTTTCGATAAGCTGTAGGTTGTTCCTGGGTGGTGGTCGGGGTTATCCCCTTCCTCTTCCTCCTCCTTGTCCTTCTTCCTCTTTTTTTTTTTCTTCTTCTTCTTCTTATTCTTCGTCTCCTCCTCCTCCTCCTCCTCCTCCTCCTCCAACGCACGTGCTGCGGTTAGCTGTGCTATTAGAGTGACGGCGGTGTACTGCGAGTGGTTTTCTTCGAAAGGACGGGGCCAAGCGGTCCGGCGGGACGATGCGCGAGGCATCGGCGTCACTGAACACGGGTTTCTTCATGTATGTCACCACCCAGGTGAATATGGCGGTCAGGCTTACCACTCTAGAGTCAGCATTACACGGCTTGTGTCTGCGACTCGATTTGACCGCCTCGCCCTGGTTGCAAGGGTCAAGCACAACCCTCGTGCTCCCGTGCCGTAGCCGAACGAACAGTGCCAAAAACTGCTACCCCAGCTTGCACCACCATGGCTGCGGAACTTTCCTCCCCCTCTTCCTCCTTTTCCACCGAATCCTCCGCTTATCCCCGTCCTTCCCACCACCCTCCGCCATGACGAACTTTCCCTCATGATTTGTTTCTCCTTGTAGGTATCTCCTCCCTGTCGCATCCCGAGGCCAAAATTTAGGGCGGGCCGGGCGTTTCGCCCGAGACTTCCTCACCACTTATGGCTCCGAAGCTTCAACAAATTACAGCAATTTCACAGATGGTGGGCGGGTCGCTTTCAAAATGTGGCTCTCGTCTTATCGCCGCGCACACTCGTCCGAAATAATTGCAAGAGCTTGACGGATCGAGGGCGGGTGGTTTTCAAAATGTGGCTTTCGCCTCAACGCCGCGCACATTCGTTTTCCATCTTTGCAAGAGCTTCACGGATTGAGGGCGGGTCGTTTTCAAAATGCGGCTCTCGCCTTAGCGCCGCGCACACTCGCTTTAAACAATTCGCCAGGGTTCCTCACGCCTGAGCGCCGCGCACATTCGCTTTACACATGTGCAAGAGCTTCACGGATTGAGGGCGGTTCCTTTTCAAAATGTGGCTCTCGCTTTAGCGCCGCGCAAATTCTTCTTCAAAAGCTGAAAGCCTTTCACGGATTCCCATGATCAACGTAACAGAACTGGTGTTTGGGAAGGATTCAGGATTATGCGTGCGCAACAGTTCTGTTATGTTGATTCGCTTTGTCGAAGTCCCCAAAACGACGTTCTGGTGCGATTCTGGAACGTCAAGACGCAGCAGTCATGGTAATACGTGGCGTTGAAATCTCGAGAACAATGTTTTGGCACGCTTCTGGATCTTCAAGCTGCTGTGCTCCAACGAAGCAGTTCCCTCAATGGAAATGAACCGGTGTAGGGGGATTTGAGGAGCGAGCTTGGAGGGAGGGCGAATTCCAACTACTATGACTACTCCTATTACTACTACTACTACGACTACAACAACTACTACTACTGTTACTACTACTACTGCTACTGCTACTACTACTACTACTACTACTACTACTACTACTACTACTACTACTATAACTACTGCTATCACTACGACTCCTACTCCTACTACTACTACTACTACTGCTGCTACTACTACTACTACTACTACTACTACTACTACTACTACTACTACTACTATAACTACTGCTATCACTACGACTCCTACTCCTACTACTACTACTACTACTACTACTGCTACTACTACTACTACTACTACTACTACTACTACTGCTACGACTACTGCTGCTACGCAAAACTCCATGATGTACTGGTGCTGCGTCCGAACCGACACTACTTGCACCACTACAGCTGCTACTACTACTATAAAAATACTACTAGAGACTATATAACTACTACTACTGAAGTACTACTACTACTGCTGCTGCTGCTGTGCTCTTACTACTACTATACGACGACGCCGACTAATACTGACTACTACTATTACTACTACTACTACTATGCTACTGCACGCTACGTAGTGCTACTACTGCTACTTACTAAGACTGCTACTACTTACTCACTACTATACTACTACTAACTACTACTACTACTAGACTTACACTACTAACTTACTACTTACTACATCCTACTTACGCGTCGACGGACATCTACTCAGTCGACGACGAGACGCAGTAGTAGTGGTAGTAGGAGTAGTTAGTCGTAGTAGGTATGTACGTAGTAGTAGAGTAGTAGTAGTAGCAGCAGCAGTCGCAGTATCAGTAGCAGTAGTAGTAGCAGTAGTAGTAGTAGCAGTAGTCAGGTCGTCGTAGTAGGAGTAGTAGCAGAGCAGCAGCAGCAGTTAGTATTAGTTAGAGTGGTAGTAGTAGTAGTAGTAGTCGTCAGTCTTATTAGTCGTAGTAGTAGTAGTAGCAGCGTAGTCGTAGTCGTAGTCGTAGTCGTAGCGTAGTCGTAGTCGTAGTCGTAGGAGTAGTAGTAGTAGTAGTAAGTATAGTATAGAGTATAGCAGTAGTAGTAGTAGTAGTAGTAGGGAGTCGTAGAGCGCTTTAAGCAGAGTTATAGTAGTAGTAGTCGTTCAGTAGTAGTGTAGTGTAGTGTCGTAGTAGTAGTAGTGTGTAGAGTCAGTAGTAGTAGTAACAGTAATAGTAATGGTTTAGGTATTAGAGTAGTAGTAGTAGTAGTAGTATAATTAGTTCGGTATCGAATAGTAGAGTAGGAAATAAGTAGTAGTAGTAGTAGTAGTAGTAGTAGTAGTAGTAGTAGTAGTAGTAGTAGTAGTAGTAGTAGTAGTAGTACTAGCAGAAGGAGTAGTAGTAGCAGCAGAAGCAGCAATAGCAGCAGCAGCAGCAGCAGCAGCAGCAGCAGCAGCAGCAGCAGCAGCAGTAGTAGTAGTAGTAGTAGTAGTAGTAGTAGTAGTAGTAGTAATAGCAGAAGGAGTAGTAGTAGCAGCAGAAGCAGCAATAGCAGCAGTAGCAGCAGCAGCAGCAGCAGCAGCAGCAGCAGCAGCAGCAGCAGCAGCAGTAGTAGTAGTAGTAGTAGTAGTAGTAGTAGTAGTAGTAGTAGTAGTACTGCGACTACTACTAGTACTACACATCCAATTCCTCCTTCTCCTCCTCCTGTTACACATCCAATTCCTCCCCCCCGTCCTGGAGAAGTTCCGCACCGTGGGCAGCAACGGCAGGCCCCTGCCCTGCCCGTGCCGCTCCAGGGCGGTGAGCAGGTTGTACCTGCGGCGCCACGCCAGGCGGCGCGCAGAGGAGGAGGAGGAGGAGGAGGAGGAGGAGGAGGAGGAGGAGGAGGAGGACAAGGAGGAGGAGGAGGAGGAGGGTGAGGAGGAGGAGGAGGAGAAGGAGGAGGGAAGGCTTCTCAGAAGGAGGCTTCTTAGAAGGCGCCGGCCTTACATCTACAGACCAGGCCCGCGCCTTCTAAGAAGCAGGGGGGCTTCTAAGAAACCTCCCCCCCTCCCCCCTGCCCCCCTCTGCGCGTGGCCGACCTCCTCGCGGAGGAGGGCTGGTCGAGACAACGGCGGCCCTCCCAGGCGTCTGTCGTCCCTTGCCGGGCCTCCTGGAGGCCTCTCCTCGCCAAGGGCTGGATCCGCCTCGAAGGGTGGGCCTGGAGTGACCCTGCCTGGGAGGGGTCCATCCCCAGACATCCGGCTGCTCCAATTTTTTCGATGCGTGGGCCCCGGAAGTCCGGTCCACTTCCCTGGGACCGGTTTTTCGTCCTGAATCGTTGTTTGACGCTCCCGAGGCCCGGCGAGGGCCCCTGGAGGCCGAAAACGGCCAACGACTGCCTGCTCCAATCTTTTGGGAGCGTCGGATCTCAGGGTCCGGGACGATTTCGACGAGATGTGGGCTGGGCGGGAAGGGGCGGGGCCGCCTCGGGTCTCGGCGAGAGGGCCGAAGGAGGGGAGGGGAGGGGGAGCAGAGGAGGAGGGAGGGGTGGAGGGGGGTGGAGGTCAGAGAGGGAGGGGAGGAGGAGGATGAGGGAGGAGGAGAATGAGGAGGAGGGAGGCGGAGGAGAAGCAATAGGGACGAGGATGGAAAGGCGGAGGAGGAGGCGGAAGGAGGAGGCAGACGAGAAGGGGAGGAGGAGGCGGAGGAGAGGAGAGGCGGGGAGGAGGCAGAGGAGGAGGAGGAGGAGGATGAGGAGGCAGGAGGAGGATGGGCCGAGGAGGAGGCAGAGGAAGAAGGAGGAGGAGGATCGTGAGGAGGAGGACGAAGGCGGAGGAGAGGCAGAGTAGGAGGAGGAGGAGGAGAGTAGAGGAGGAGGAGGCGGAGGGAGGAAGGAGGAGCGAGGAGGAGGAGGAGGAGGAGGAGGAGGAGAATTGGAGGAAAGGGAGGAGGAGGAAGAGGAGGAGAGGAGAGGATGGAAAAGGGAAGAAGGAAGGATAAAAAAAGGAGGGAAAGAGGGGGAAGAGGAGAAGGAAGAGGCGGAGGAGGAGGAGAAGGAGGAGGAGGAGGAGTCGGAGGAGGAGGAGGAGGAGGAGGAAGAGGAGGAAAAGTGAGGAGAGGAGGAGGAGGAGGAGGAGGAGGAGGAGTAAATTGGAGGAAAGGGAGGAGAGGAAGAGGAGGAGAGGGGAGGAGGAAAAGGCACAGAAGGAAAAGAAGGGAGACAAGAGGGGGAAGAGGAGAAGGAGAGGCGGGGAGGAGGAGGAAGGAGGAGGAGGAGGAGGAGGAGGAGAGAGGGGAAAGGGAGGTAGCCAGGTGGGCAGGCAGGGAGGAGGAGGAGGGGAGAAGGAGGAGGAGGAGGAGGAGGAGGAGAGGAGGAGGCAGGAGGAGGATTAATAGGAGGAAGAGAGGAAAGGGAGGAGGAGGAGGTGGAGGAGGAGGAGGCGGAGGAGGTGGAGGAGGTGAAGGAGAAGGAGGAGGCAGGAGGAGGTGGAGGTGGAGGTGGTGGAGGAGGAGGCGGAGGAGGAGGAACTCTTTGGGGTCTGCGCTCTTCGGGGAAGCAGGCGAGGGGGCCCTCACCGCCTCGCGCCGTGGCGCAGCCACGGCGGCAGGCTCTGCAAGCTCTCTGCATGGGGGCCCTCGCCGGGCCCGGGGGCCGCCAGCAGAACGGCCCGGGACGACAATCCGGTCTGGGGGGCGAGGGGGTTCCAAAACCCTGAGATCCGACGCTTCAAAAAAATTGGAGCGGCGGGATTTTGGCCGTTCTCGGCCTCCGGGGGCCCTCGCCGGGCCTCGGGAGCGTCAAAAAACGACTCAGGACGAAAAACCGGTCCCAAGGAAGTGGTCTGGACCTCCTGGGTCCACGCCCCCAAAAAATTGGAGCAGCCGGATGTCTGGGAAGGTCACGGCGTCCCGGTTCTGGGCCGGGGGACAACAAGGGAAGTAGGGGCATAGCCTCTGGCTCAAGCCGGCTGGCTCAGAGTGGCAGGCGTGAGGGAACGCAATCGCCCAGAGCTCTTCCCAAAGGAGCGCCACGCAGAAAACGAACTCGGTGCAGAGCAGCCTCATACTGTGTCGGGGGCACAACCTCTGGGGCAGGGCTCTGCTCTGGAGGGGGGGCAGGGAGGGCAGAGGAGGCGGGGGAAGGCGATGAGAGGGGTGGGAGGCTGCCACCCCTCTCGTCGTCTTCTCCGCCTCCTCCCTTCCCTGACTCCCTCTCGTCGTATTCTCCCTCCCTCCCTCTCTTCTCGTCTTCTTCTCCGCCGCCTCCTTCTTGTCGTACTCTCCCTCCCTCCCGCCCGCCCTCCCTCCCTCCTCGCCTTCTTCTCCGCCGCCTCCTTCTCGTCGTGCTCTCCCTCCCTCCCTCCCTCCCTCCCTCCTCGCCTTCTTCTCCGCCGCCTCCTTCTCGTCGTACTCTCTCTCCCTTCCTCCCGTCTCGTCTTCTTCTCCGCCGCCTCCTTCTCGCCGTATTCTCCCTCCCTCCCTCCTTCCCCCCATTCCAACTGGGAGGGAGGGAGGGAGGAAACGCCCGGGGAGGGGAGGGAGAGGGGGGGATAAGGGGGAGAGGGGGAGAGACGAAGATGATTTAGCAGAGGGGAGGAGACGGTCATTAGGCGACGGCGGAGCTCTCTCGGGAGGGAGGCGGGGAGGGGAAAAGGCGGAGGGCGAGGGGGAGAGTGGTATGGGGGTGGGGTAGGGGTTGGAGGGGATGGTGGGGAGGGGTGGTGCAGAGTGAGGCAGAGACGGCAGAGGGAGTGAGGCGGGAAGGGGGGGTTCTCCTCCTCCTCAGCCTACACTCCTCGCACCGCATCCTCCTCATGCCTCATAACGCTCCGCCTACCTACGCCTACTCCTCCTGCTCTCTCTCCTCGGTCCTCCCTCATCCTTACTCCTCTCCCTCCTCCTCCTCCTTACTCCCTCCTCCTTCTTGCGCTCCCCTCCTCTCCTCATCCGTATCTTTCTCGAGTTCGTTATGTTTTTCATATCGCCTTTTTGCGCTAGGCTAACCTAAGGAAAGAGCCTGACGCGTTTATGATGTAGCTAGATATAAAAGAAAACAACAACAACAACCACCACCACCACCACCACCACCACAACAACAACAACAACAACCACCACCACCACCACCACAACAACAACAACAACACCAACACCAACAACAACAACAACAACAACAACAACAACACCAACAACAACAACAACACCAACAACAACAACACCAACAACAACAACAACAACAACAACAGCAACAGCAACAACAACAACAACAAACGACTCGGGTCTAACACACCTGGCGCGCGCCGCGGAAACTGAAAGAGAAAGAGCGCAGAAGAAGATAGTTGGTGAGAGTAGGCGCCCGCCAGGTGTGACGACACTCACCTTAGCGGAAAGCAGCAACAACATAATGAACAATAGTGACCTCAAGGTGGAAACATACGAAATCATCTCCGATCAGTGGTGAGCGCCGTCGTGTCCTCCTCCTCCTCCACCACCTCCTCCTCCTCCGCCTCCCTCTCCTCCTCCTTCTCCTCCTCCTCCTCCTCCTCTTTTTCTCTTTCTTCGTATTCGTATTAGCATTATTGGTACTATGGATATGTTTTAAGTATTAGCATTATTATTAGTAGTAGCATTACTAATACTAGAAGTATTAGTATTAATATGGGTAGTAGTCTTATCATTGCTATTATGTTGATTAGCATTCGTATTAGTATTGTTCTTCAGCCTCCTCATCCTCCGCCTCCCACTCCTCCTCCACCTCCTCCTCCTCCTCTTCGTCGTCTTAATTGTCGTAGTATGGGGGCTTATTCTTAATTCCCCACATCCTGAGTGGGGTTCTTGTTTTCCCAGAACACCCTCTCCTTCCCACCCACCTCCCGCTCCATCTTCCATACAGCACAATATTATTCCTACCACACACACCATACCATACCATAGTTCCCACCACACATACCATACCATACCATACCAGGGAGGCCCCGCCTGAGCGAGGAGGGTATCGGAAAACCATACTATTTACATGGTTTCGTGCCCCTCCCACCCCTCCAGGGAGGCCCCGCCTGAGCGAGGAGGGTATCGGAAAACCATACTATGTACATGGTTTCGTGCCCCTCCCACCCCTCCAGGGAGGCCCCGCCTGAGCGAGGAGGGTATCGGAATACCATACTATTTACATGGTTTCGTGCCCCTCCCACCCCTCCAGGGAGGCCCCGCCTGAGCGAGGAGGGTACCGGAATACCATACTATTTACATGGTTTCGTGCCCCTCCCACCCCTCCAGGGAGGCCCCGCCTGAGCGAGGAGGGTATCGGAATACCATACTATTTACATGGTTTCGTGCCCCTCCCACCCCTCCAGGGAGGCCCCGCCTGAGCGAGGAGGGTATCGGAATACCATACTATTTACCTGGTTTCGTGCCCCTCCCACCCCTCCAGGGAGGCCCCGCCTGAGCGAGGAGGGTATCCGAAAACCATATTTGTTATATGGTTTCGTGCCCCTCCCGCCTCTCCAGGGAGGCCCCGCCT
>CAUYUJ010014344.1:313911-360971 GCA_963575745.1 Prorocentrum cordatum | reverse complement strand
ATAGTAGTAGTAGTAGTAGTAGTAATCGTAGTCGTAGTAGCAGTAGCAGTAGCAGTAGCAGTAGCAGTAGCAGTAGCAGTAGCAGTAGTAGTAGTAGTAGTAGTAGTAGTAGTAGTAGTAATAATAGTAGTAGTGTCCCCCCAGGGCTCTGGGGAGCCTGTGGGCGGTGGGGCTACTGCTGCCCTCAAACCGCGGGTGACAGTCACCCGTCCTTTTCTCGCGCCCTCACTGTTACGAACGCTCTTCCTCGCCCTGAAGGGACGTCCTGGGATGGCGGCGGCCGCTGGCGGCGCTGCGGACGCAGGTGCGGGGGCTCGAGTGGCTGGGAGTAACGCCGCTGCGGCTCGAGGCGAAGGCGGAGTGCTGGCAGCTGCGGGAGGCAGCGGAGGTGCTGGGGCCGCCCCGTGCGCCTCCGCTGCCGCCCCCGCGTCGGCAGGTGTGAACGCAGCCGACATCCCAGTGGATGGCAACATCGACGTCCACATGCGTGACAGTGAGGGCCAGCCAACACAGAGGCGGCGCCGCATGACGGGTGGACGCATCACTCGTTGGTGCGTCAGCGCCCAGGCGGCCCGCGGCAAGAAGGCTCACTGCACGCGCTGCATGGGAGGTTTCGAGGCGGGCGAGTGGCGCGTGGCAGGCGTCGTGACACCGCCTGCGGGGTCCCAGGCGCGCGCGGACAGGAAGTGGTTCCACATGGCCTGCGTCGATGGCCCCCTACCACCAGCTACGGCGATGGTGGGCTTCACTCAGCTCCCTGAGGGCGACAGGGATCGCCTCGCGGCAGCCCTGGAGGCCCGAGGGGGCCCCATCTTGCCCCTGCTGGAAACAGTCGAAGGCCAGGCCCCCGCCCCTCCCACCCAGGGAGATGGCGCGGCAGGGGGCACTGGGGCAGCCCCGAGGCCCCCTGCCGCCGCCGCGCCAGGAGCGTACGGCCCGGGCGCGCGGGGGGCTCCCCTGGGGGCGGCCGAGGCAGCGGTGCCGACCACGGCGGACATCCTACAACCGCCACTCGACGTTCCTGCGGAAGCAGGCGATGATGGCGGACTCGAGACAGGCGTCTACAACGACTACCTGGGCGACCAGGTGACGAGCGAGGACGCGTACCACGAGGTGGGCTTCGTCAGCCTGGACTGGTGGGGCGCCATCGGGTGGGGCCGCATCCTGCTCCAAGGGGCGCCCACCACAGCCATGATCCCCGACAGCATGGCGGCAGCCGTCAGCCACGTGAAGGTGCGGCTGTGTTTGGCAATTGAGCAGGCCCGCCAGGGCAACGATGCTCAGACGTCGAGCACGTTGACGAGGCTGTGGAAGGTGTTCCTTTCGCTGGACGGACTGCTGTTCAGCGAAAATGCGACCCCGACCCCGACGACGCGGCGTGAGCGCCTCCAGGAGCGCCTGCGGTGGATCCAGGACGGCCAATGGGATGTCGCCTGGCTTTCCATGGAGGACCAGACGCGCACCACGGTTACCGCGAAGGGCCGCGGGGATCACGTCGCAGCCCGTGTACGTCGTGTTACCGAGCTCGCACGAGCGGGAGAGATGTCTCGGGCGGCAGCGGCAGTGTGGCCCCAGGGGGACATGGCGGACGCAGCGGCGGTGGTGAGGAAGTTCAGCACCACCCAGCAGCCCGAGGCGCCTCGCCCAGGCGAGTGGGACCCTCTCCCTGGCACTGGGGCCGCCCCGCGTGGGCCAGGGAAAGGGTCCGCAGGGGCGGGGGCCGACGTGGCGATGCCGCCAGCCGCAGCTCCCCACGAGCTCGACGGCGCAGCAGAACTCCACCGCCGTGTGGCCAGCCACCTCAAACGTCAGTTTGGCCGTTTCCCCCGCCGTGGAGGGGCGGGGCCTGGAGGAGGACGCTGCGAGCACTGGACCCCGCTCAAGTGCGACGAGGACGGGGCAGAGGCGGTGGCCAACACGCTGGCACGACTGGCCATCGGGGGCCTCGCCCCCGAGGCGCTGGCCGTTACGGCGGCGCGCCTCACAGGCATCCCCAAGGCCACCCCTGGGGATGTGCGAGCCCTGGGCTGCGGAAACGTCACCCGCCGCATGGTGGGCCGCAGTGCCGCCAAGGTCCACCACGAGGACATGCGGACGGCGGTGGGAGACCAACAGTTCGGCCTCGCCAAGGACGGGTGTGGGGCGCTCCATCGGCGCCCGTGCACGATGGCCAACTCGAGCCCAGGCAAGTGGGCGGTGGCGGTGGACCTCGGGGATGCGTTCAGCAACATCCCCCGCGACCTGGTGAAGGAGACCGTGCGCACCAAGGTGCCTGCGCTGGCCCCGTTGGCGGAAGCTTTGCTCCCCGCCCGAACGCGCCACGCGGCGGGGGGCGGGTCACAACCCGCCCAGCTGGTCGACCAGCTCCGTGGCCTCGACCAGGGCTGCCCGATGAGCCCATGCTTCTACGCGGTCGGCACCGCGGATATTCTCAGCATCGGCCGCATGGCCGTGCGCGCGGTGGACATGGAAGGGGACTGCTTGGCCTTCCTGGACGACGCGTACTTCGTGGGCACCGCGGCCGCTGTGTTCCGCGGCCTGGATGCGTGGCGAGCCCGCATCGAAGCCCACGGGATGAAGCTCAAGATGTCCAAGACCCAGATATGGTCCCCCGATGCCCAAACTGTCTTGCCGCCCGAATTTGCAGAGTACGCCCAGTACCGTGTCCAGAAGCTCAAGGCGGTGGGGTCCACCCTGGCCTACGCGAACCACGACGTGGACACCGACTGGAGGGGCGCCCCACTCACGGACTTCGCCGTCCCAGAGGACCTCGATCAAGGGGGCCACGGACAGGCTGGCGGCGCCGGGGCCGCCCCGAGCGCCGCCACGCCGCCCCCCTGCTGCGAAGCCTTCCTCCAGAATCAGGACCGCTACTTCAAGGAGCTTCTGACGCTACGCAGGCATGGGCTCTCTGCCTTTGACGCATTCCAGCTAATGCGGATCTGGTCGAGGGGCGCCTGCGTCCACATCCAGCGGGCGCTCCCGCTCACGGCGGCGTGGAGCCGCAGGGTGGATGACGGAGTGGTCGGCTTCGTCAACGCCCTGCTCGGAGTCACGGCGGCCCCCCGAGTGCAGATCTTCATGGAGGTCAGCGACGGAGGCCTGGGCTGTGGCAGCGCTGAACAGCGCGGCCCAGCCGCCCTCCTGGCATCCTGGGAAGCTGGGATTCACGCGGCAGCCCAGGAGCTCCGAGAGTCGACAACGATCGGCCTCTTTCGGAGGTGGCCAGGCCTTGGCCGTGCCCTCTCAGCAGCAGACGAGGAGCAGGGGCGGCTGGCTGGCGGGCGTCGCCCTCAGAGCGACCGCTGGCAGGGCCTTCTGGAGGGGCGGAAGGGAAAGGACCAGAAGACGTACACCCAGCACGTGCGGGACCACGTCACCAAGACGTTCGCGGCCGCGCTGCCAGTGACGGCAGCGGCGGCGGTGCACAATGCCTCGGGCAGCTCAGCGGGCGCCTGGTTGGATAACTTCGAGGGGGTCTCGCCCCTCGCCGACCACGCGTTCTGCATCGCAGCCAAGAGGCGCATGCACCTGCCGCTGCTGCAATCCGAGTGCACGTGCCTGAACCGACCAGCAGCGCCCACCCGCGCGATGGCGCAGCACGGCCCGCCGCGCGGCCGCGCGGTGGACGTTTGGGGCGTTCATGCGTTTGGGGAGGCGGCCCGACGCGCCGCCGCAATGCCATCCGAGACGCCGTGGCGCTCTGGCTGCGCGGGGTGGGCCACCATGCCCTGCTGGAGCAGGTCATCCCAGAGTGGTGCGCGGAGGAGCCAGGCGCGGCCACACTGGACGTGGTCTACCATCGAGGCATCCATGGCCGAGTTTGCCTCGACATCAGCTCGGTGGACGAGGTGGCAGTGGCCCAGACGGGGCGGCCACGCCAGGCAGCCCGGCAGCGCAGAGAGAAAATGAAGCACCGTAGGTACCCATTTTCGGGCCTGGTGCCCTTTGTTCTAGACGTCAACGGCCGCTGGGGCGCAGAGGCTGAGACGTGGCTGCGCCGTGCCGTAGGGGAATTGCCTGAGGCCGAACGGCCCGCGGCTCGTGCAGCCCTGCGCTCGGCAGTAGCCAACGCCCTGCAGGGCCAAATTGCGGAGCAGGTCGCCCTGGCGACGGAGGGCGCAGCGAGACTGGGTGCAGGGGCCGCCCCGAGCGTCCAGTCTTCACTAGCTGTGGCCCCACCCCACTTGCGTGTGATTACTGACCCTCCTCCCCCCACCCCCTTTCCAGAAGCCCTGATGAATCGTAAAAAAATGATCACATCTGCAGTGTGCAAGGTATTGCTTAGTTTCCTTGTCGCGCGCACAGTGCGCTCTTGCAGTGTCATGTTTGGTCTGCGCGCCATGGTGTGTTGCCTACCTGCTTTCTACATGTTGTGGTCTCGGCATGTCACACTTTTGATGCTCTGTCTCTGGCATGAGTTGCTCCTGCAGCCCATTTGAGATGAGCCTTCATGCAACCAATAGCACCTGTCCAAGGCCGCTGGCTAAAGAGGCGTCAAGAGGCGTTGAAAATCGGGGCCGCCCGCGGGTCCTGGGGCCGTCGGCGGCCCGCCGTCCGCTTTGTCGCCCGCCCGCGACGTGATTTCCTCGCCCCCCTCCCCCCTCTCCTGCCCGTCCAGGGTCCCGAACGGGGGTCAGGCCGTTTTCCGCCAGCATAATGAACGGGTCCCGCGCACCTGGAGCCGTTGGTTTCAGCCCATTGTCTTCCTGTGCCACCTTTGTCCCGCCTTGGCAGTTGGCCGCCCCATGTTGGTTCGGTGTGCAGCCTCTCCCCTTCCCCTCTCCTCCCCGTCAGCTGTTTGGCTCGTGAGTTCTTGCCTCGCACATTCTCTCGAGCTGCACCTCCCGTGCCATCCACCCGACCAAGTGATGGCGCCCAAGTTCTCGAAGCCCGTGCCGATGCCGTGGCCCGCCAAGGCGTGCGCCACGGGGGAGGC
Organism: Prorocentrum cordatum; assembly: GCA_963575745.1. NCBI lineage: Eukaryota > Dinophyceae > Prorocentrales > Prorocentraceae > Prorocentrum > Prorocentrum cordatum. The sequence goes on along the minus strand of CAUYUJ010014344.1, from coordinate 356,032 downwards.
ACCAACCTCCAAAGCAAGGCCGACGCAGCGCCCTGTCCAGCAGGTAAGCTTGTCGGAGAGCGAAGGCGAGGAGTACGACCTGATGTCCGAAGCGGCGACCTTTCGGACGGCACCGACGGTGCACACGGAATCAGCGACCCCCGCTGAGGACGCCGATGGAGGCGGCGGTACGGGGGCCGCCCCCAGTGCCGCCGCCTCCGATGGCGCCTCGGCGATGCCTGCATCGGCGGTGATGCCAGTGACGTCGGCCGCCCTGGCAGCGGCAGCCACGTGTGCCGACTTCACCACAGAGCAGCGGCGTGGGCTGGACGCGCTCACCCTCGCGCTCCACAACCTTCAGCTGAGGGAGCATGCTGTGGGTGGCCGTGGCGGCCGTGGGGCGCGCAGCACTGCCGGCGGCGAGCGCGCCGTGGGCGACGGGGCCGCTAGCGAAGCCCCGGGTGCTGCGACCACGGGCGCCCTGAGCGGCCATGGGGGCAAGCGCCACCGCCGACGCAGCAACAAAGCCGTCTACGGCCAGGCCCCCCAGTCGAGCGACGGCGCACCAGCCGCGCTCGAAGATGTAGAGATGATGACGGAGGAGGACTACGCTGAGGCGGGCTACGTCCACAGCATGGGCGCATATTGGGCCCCGCCACACCGCTTGGGCTGGTGTCGGAGGTGCACGGCGCTGGGCGACTGGAAGATCATGGCGGTGGAGTACGTGGACGAGCTCAGCTGTGCGGAGATGCGCCGCTATGCGGAGGCCAAAGAGCACAGCGAGAAATACCCCGAGCTGAGGAGGGGCAACGAGGGGCAGCACAAGCTGTACATGTGCTCGAACTGCGTGGCAACGACGCAGGGCATCTCCGAGCACGAGGCCGTGACGCGCGCTGCGCGCGCGAACAAGGGCCCAGGCTCCATTGACCATGCCGCCAAGCGGGTGGCGAAGTTCCGTGCGAGCTTCGACTACATGAAAGAGGGTATGGACGTCCTGGTGGGGTTCGCGCTCTCAGAGGAAGGCTTGCTTGCCCTGCGGAGGTCAACGGAAGGCGCGGGGGTGGGCATCGACCCCGAGAGCACAGGCGCCCCCCCAGCCACGGAAGAAGTGGCGAGGGAGGTGGGCCGCCCAGTGGCGAGGGAGGCGGGGGTGGTGCCAGGGCCGCCCCGCGCGCCACCCCCGCCCCTCGAGGAAGAACCTCCCAGTGATGGGGGGAACGACCCTCGGCCCGACGTGGGCGCGGAGGACCGGGGGCTCCAGCTGACCGAGGCCCAGACTGTGAAGGAGGTAACGGACATCGAGCCCTTGCTGCGGCTCGGCCTATCCAAGAAGTCGCTGAAGCGCATGGCTCGGGCCTATGGCGTCCTCAAATTCGAGACCATGCGCGCCCACATGCTGGGCGGCCCGGGGGCCATCCTGGAGAAGAAGGAGGACATGGTGAGGGGCACCGATTCGCAGGACGGAGCCCAGAAGTGGCTCGACGCGCTGGACGAGGAGGCGGAGGTGGATGCGGGAAGGCTGAAGAGGGGTCTCCTGGAAGCCTCGGGGATCGCAGATGCCCACCTGGGACACAAACGTGCCTGGAAGGAGGAGTGCCAAGGCAACACCGCGGCGCAGGAGGCCTACCGCCGCATGGGCGACTACACGGACCAGTTCTACCGTGACAAGGGCTTCACGCTCAACATGTACTACAAGTGCGCGGCCAACAAGACCTGGGATAATCCCAGGGGATGCTGTTCGGTGATCCGCTCGGATCGCTGGTCACAGCTGCTCTCATGCGCCCAGGAGGCAGCGGGAGAGACGGGCCAGCGCTGGTACTGCCACTGCGGTTCGCGCTACTCGACATCCTACGGAGTCTGCATCGAGTTCATAGAGGAGGAGGCGAACCCGCCACACGCGCACTACATGCACGCGGAGCATCCCGAGGAGGACATCCGCGATCTGAAGGCCCTGCTGCGCTACGACAAGCTCAAGAAGGAGGGGATCACAGTGCTCAGCGCGGTGGACCTTCTGAGGCACCTGCCCAAGGTTGAGCCGCTGGCGGTTGGCGCCGTCTTCAAGCGCTATGCCCCACACCAGGCACAGTGGGAGGCCACTATGTGCTGATGGAGGGGCTCACCTGGGAGAGCTTGCCCACGTTCGAGTGGGCCGACCTCTACGCGCAGGTCGCCTGGGGACTGAACGACCCTGAATGGGCGGGCTACAGCAAGAAGGCGCGGAACAAAGCCTAGAGGGAGCGCCTGGAGATGGCGCGCAGGGAATTGGCGCACTACGAGCGCCGCCACAACCTGAAGGAGGGCCTCTCGGGCGGCGGGGGTGGTACAGGGGTCGCCCCGCGTGCCACCGCCGTTCGCAGCGCCGGCGCCCCGCCAGCGAGCGGAGCCCGCGGCAGCCAGGGCCCGCCACCACCGCCAGCGGGAGTCCCGCCATAGGCCGTGGCCATCATGGGCCCCCCGCCGCCGCCGCCGACGGCGCCCCCTGATGTGCCGCCGCCGCCGACGCACCCGCCACCGCAGACGGACGTGCTCCCGCAGCAGGCCCCAAGCGCTGCAGCCCTGAACGTGGCCCTTGGTGAAGACCTCGAGCGCCAGATCTTTGGGCCCTCAGGGCAGGCGGGGGGCAGTGGCGACCTCGGCGGGGAGGTGCGGGCGCTGCCGTCGCAGGTCTTTGCTGCCATCGCGCAGGGAACAGGCCAGCAGGCCTGAGGGATAATGCCCAGCAGGTTCCAGGGCCTTGGCAGGCCGCGTGAGTCCATGCCAAATTGTCTACTTGCCACTCTCTGTAGTGCGGCGGGCCCACAGCGGCGCCCCCCCCTCGCGTGGCGGCACCTGTAGCCTTTGCCTAGGCTAGGCGCAAGACTACCTGTGCGCCCAGCCACCTTGGCTCGCCAACTGGCTTGCCATCTCGGCCCCCTCACGCTCACTTGCGCTCGTTGGCCTCGCTGGCGGTGCTGGGGCAGCCCCGTGAACTGCAGCGTCGCCGTCAGGCGCCTGGCCACTTTGGCCTGCCATCCTGGCCTCGTCTTGCGCCTTCTTGCGCTTGTAGGCCTGGGTGGCGGTACTGGGGTCGCCCCGTGTGCTGCTATGCTGCCGCCTGCGCCTTACTTTTTGCTGTAGGGACCAGCTGCCCTCGGCCAGGCGCCAGCTGCTGCATGCACGTCAGACCCGCCCTTGGCTTGCCAACCAGGCCTTGCTTCGCGTCTTCTCGCGCTAGTCGGCCTGGGTGGCGGTACTGGGGTCGCCCCGTGTGCTGCTGTGCCGTTGCTGGCGCTTCACTCTGGGCTGCTAGTCCAACTGCCCACGGTGCGAGCGCCTGACGTTGCAAGCATGTCAGACCCGCCCTTTCACCCAGAAGAGGTGCGCGCTACATACTGGCAATGAGGCAGCCACACGGACGCTCTTCCCTAGGTGGTTGAGCCGTGGTGATGTGGTGCACGAGACCGCCAGTAGTAGTAGTAGTAGTAGTAGTAGTAGTAGTAGTAGTAATCGTCGTAGAAGTAGTCGTAGTAGTAGTCGTAGTAGTAGTAGTAGTAGTAGTAGTAGTAGTAGTCGTAGTAGTAGTAGTAGTAGTAGTAGTAGTAGTAGTAGTAGTAGTAGTAGTAGTAGTAGTATTAGTAGTACTAGTAGTAGTCGTAGTAATAATAGTAGTAGTAGTAGTAGTAGTAGTAGTCGTAGTAGCAGTAGCATTAGTAGTAGTAGTAGTAGTAGTAGTAGTAGTAGTAGTAGTAGTCGTAGTAGTAGTAGTAGTAGTAATAGTAGTAGTAGTAGTAGTAGTAGTAGTAGTCGTAGTAGTAGTAGTAGTAGTAGTAAGTAGTAGTAGTAGTAGTAGTAGTAGTAGTAGTAGTAGTAGTAGTAGTAGTAGTAGTAGTAGTAGTGTAGTAGTGTAGTAGTAGTAGTAGTAGTAGTAGTAGTAGTAGTCGTAGTATAGTAGTAGTAGTAGTAGTAGTAGTAGTAGTAGTAGTAGTAGTAGTCGTAGTAGTAGTAGTAGTTAGTAGTAGTAGTAGTAGTAGTAGTAGTAGTAGTAGTAGTAGTAGTAGGTAGTAGTAAGTAGTTAGTAGTAGTAGTAGTGTAGTAGTAGTAGTAGTAGTAGTAGTAGTAGTAGTAGTAGTAGTAGTAGTAGTAGTAGTAGTAGTAGTAGTAGTCGTCAGCAGTAGTAGTAGTAGTAGTAGTAGTAGTAGTAGTAGTAGTCAGTACTCGTAGTAGTAGTAGTAGGTAGTAGTAGTAGTAGTAGTAGTAGTAGTAGTAGTAGTAGTAGTAGTAGTAGTAGTAGTAGTAGTAGTAGTAGTAGTAGTAGTAGTAGTAGTAGTAGAAGTAGTAGTAGTAGTAGCAGGAGCAGTAGCAGTTATATTAGTTGTTTTCGTATTAGTAGCAGCAGCAGTAGCAGCAGCAGCAGAAGGATTCTGACGCATTCCACACGTGCATGGCTGCTGTCGCTGCTTTCCACCGCTCGCCTTCTTTCACACCGTGCATGATGAGGAGGAGGCGGAGGGGAAATCACAATGCTGACATGCAAAGGGCGAAGTACGTTCACCACGAGGTCTCATGAATTCAATTGGCATCTGCTCACCACCTGCTCAAGCCTACACTCCTGCCGACAATGCGTTCCCGGTTGACGCGCGCAGGAAACGCTGCCGCAACTTCATGAACTCCCCTGCGCAATTATGGCGCCTCGATGGGCTTGTTCGTCAAGTTGTCGAGGTCGACCCCACGTTGCCTCCCCGGCCTCCATTCTGCGCCAATGCGGGGCCTCATATCAGCATTCCTCTATGCTAGTAGGGGAAAGAGACAGAGAGACAGGGAAGAACCATAACCCACCAGACGGCCCCTGGATACCCAAAATGACTACCGGAAGCCCTCGAAGAGCCACACAGATATTTCTGAGAGGCCCCCCCCATCAGAAGAAGCGTGACAGGAAAACCGTCCCATTCGCAGAACATTGGAGCTACTCGTATGTGCGGTCATGCGTTCCGCTGCGGTTGCTTGTAGTAACTGCTGAGGTACAGGGTAGAAGCGCTCGGTGCGCTGCTGCTTTCTGCTACCTACTGCTCCTTGCTGCTGATGTATGCTGCCTGCTGCTGCTACTGGCTCTGCTGCGGCCACCGCTGGCGAAGGGTCTCAGGATATTTTTCACGCGTGCAAGGAGCAAACGACCGCCTGTGTGGCAAGCAGCATGCCTCGGCACGATCAGCCACGTGAGACGACGTCGCATTGGTCGCAGAAATCCGCCGACCCTGTGTCGGCGTTTGTGAGGGGCTTGTCCGTTCCCGTCGTTCGTTCGTCGTCTCCGCCGTCTCCTGCCCCTGCGCCCACCCTTTCTCTGGGCCGGTCGTCTCCTGTCCCTGCGCTCCCCCCTTCCCTGGGCCCGTCTCCCCTCCTCCCCTTTCCCCCTCTTCCCTCGGGCCGTCGCCGCTCCCCCCCCGCCTTTCCAGGGCCTCCCCCTCAAGAGCAACGCTGTCATTGAGTCGAAGGGAAGCCCCTTCCCTTTGATCCCTTCCTTGGCGGGGGGGGGGGCAAGGGGGGTCTCGGGGGGGGTCCGGAAGGGGGTCCCGGGGGGGTCCCGGGGGGGGGGGTCCCGCGTCAGATGCGACTCCCCCCCTGGGGGTCCCAGGGCCCGCACAAAGCCTCAGACGGGCCAAGAGCCGAGGCATTCTACCACGCCCTCTCCCCCCTCCCCCTTCCTCCCTCCATCCTCATCTCTCCTCTTTCCTCCGTCCCCCTCCAGAACCGAACCGGCCTCCTGGGCGCTCGGCCACGGGACAACCCAGGACCCAAAATTCCGAGGTCCCCAGGGCCCTCCAGGACCCAGCCCCGAGGACCTCCTCCCAGGACCCAGCACCAGGAACCAGCCCCCCAACAAGTCCAGGACTCCCAGGCCTCAGGCCCTGCTCGCCTCGTCCTGCTCCTATTCATTTCCCCCCTCTCCTCCTCCTCCTCCTCCTCCTCCTCCTCCGCAACCTCCTCCTCCTCCTCTTCCTCCTCCTCCTCCTCCTGTTCGCCTCCTCCTCCTCCTCATTCTCCTCCTCCTCCTCCTCCTCCTTCTCCTCCTCCCTCCTGCTCCCTGACGTCCTCCGCCTCCTGCTCCTCAGCGTCCTTGTCCTGCTCGTCGTCTCCGTTTGCAGGGTCGGCGGCACCGGCCGTAAGGCCTTCGCAATACTTGCCAATGAAACCGAACGCGTTAAATGGTATCGCGTTAGTGAAGTGTCATGCTGCAAGCGCCTAAACGTTAGAGCGAGCCTACTAGTGGACTAGAGCGAGAGAGGGAAGAAGACGGGTGGAGGAGGACAACGATAGATGAGGCACGCGAGCCAAATCTACTGATCGTAGCAGACGTTACTCAGCTTGAGGACAGTGGGCTGCGGGAAGGGGGCCCGAGACTTACCGATGAAGGATTTGATCCTCCATGCCAGCGGTGTGCCAATAACGGTCAACGTTCGCCTGAAACCCCTGAATCGCACACCACGTTATCGCACAGAGTTTCCTGCACCGGATAAGCCACTCTGTGAAACCGTTGAAAACGTCGATGAAGCTGTTGCTAGCTCATTGCTCGCAAAGTTCACGAAAGCGTGTAATGAGAAAGGACAGGGGCTGCCTGCCCGCGGAAAAGTCAGACGAGTAAGGCGGTTGAAGCCCGGTGCAGCCAAACGATGCTTAAGATTGTCGTGCAGACGGAATGAGACGCCGTAAAGAATTTCACCCTTCAGCAGATGAGCTGCCTCAGGAACATGAAGTACAAGAGAGCAGAACTGCTCGCAGTATTAGCCACCCACCTGGAATACTTGAGCACGGATGATGGGCTAGCGAGCTGGAGGGCCAGGCGGACCCTTCCCATGCCGCCCAGATCTGCTGTCAGGAGCGGCAGCGCATGGCGCCGCGCGGCCGTTCCCTGCCGAGACTGCGCGGGCGCCACAGCGGTGTCGTCGACCTCTGACCTTCCGAAGGTATGGACGGACTGGCCTAAGGTTCCAGATTGCACCGAGGCTCGCAAAGTGCCTGTTGGAGCCGACGACTGATCGGCAAGTGATTCTGGCCGAATGAGTGGACCTTCTGCGGGTGCGCCAGGTGGAGTGTCGCCGGCAGAAGGACCTGGCGGTGCCTGGGCGGACCGCTCCGCAGAGTCACCCCACGGCTCCGCGCCGCAGCCGGCCGCGCCACCAGTGGTTGGTTCAGCAGCGCGAGGCATACTGTCAACCGAGCCGGCAAGAACGTCCGCGGTCATGGAGGCTGCCTGCTTGGTCTCGCGGCGTCTTGCCTTCTTCCGAGCACGTTGAGCGCCGCCCGCGGCGTGTCCACCAGGACGGCAGGGTCCTCGGCGGGAGCTGGAACGGGTGCGCCCTGCGCACCGGCGGGCGCCTCGGAACGCGGTCGAGGCGCGGTCTGCCATCGGCCGGGCGAAAACGCCCGTGACAGCAGCGGCAACCGCCTGGGTGGTTCGACGAGGCGCCTTCGCCTGGCAGGCTGCGCGGACGGCGGCTGCGAGCAGCGCAGCGCCATCCACGGACATGGCTCCTATGCTGTACCTGGGGGGATAAAGCACCTGCCGCAATCGCTTGAGCCGAAACTTAGTTCGCGAAAGCTTGTAATGAGAAAGGACAGGGGCTGCCTGCTCGCGGAAAAGTCAGACAAGCAAGGCGGTGGAAGCCCGGTGCGGCCAAACGCTGCTTAAGATTGGCGTGCAGGCGAAATGAGACGTCGTAGAGACTTTCACCCCTCAGAAGATGAACTGCCTCAGGAACGCGAAGTACAAGAGAGCAGAACTGCTCGCAGTATTAGCCACCCACCTGGAATACTTGAGCACGGATGATGTGCTAGCGAGCTGGAGGGCCAGGCGGGCCCTTCCCACGCCGCCCAGATTTGCTGCCAGGAGCGGCAGCGTATGGCGCCGCGCGGCCGTTCCCTGCCGAGGCTGCGCGGGCGCCACAGCGGTGTCGTCGACCTCTGACCTCCCGAGGGTATGGGCGGAATGGCCTAAGGCCTAAGGTTCCAGATTGCACCGAGGCTCGCAAGTGCCAGTTGGAGCCGACGACTGATCGGCAAGTGATTTTGGCCGAATCAGTGGACCTTCTGCGGGTGCGCCAAGTGGAGCATCGCCGGCAGAAGGACTTGGTGGTGCCTGGGCGGGCCGCTCTGCAGAGTCACCCCACGGCTCCGCGCCGTGGCCGGCCACGCCACCAGCGGTTGGTTCAGCAGCGCGAGGCATGCTGTCAACCGAGCCGGCAAGAATGTCCGTGGTCATGGAGGCTGCCTGCTTGGCCTCGCGGCGTCTTACCTTCTCCCGAGCACGTTGAGCGCGGCGAGCGGCCCGCGGCGTGTCCACCAGGACGGCGGGGTCCTCGGCGGGAGCTGGAACGGGTGCGCCCTGCGCACCGGCGGGCGCCTTGCTCTGTTGGGTCCTGAAATCTCTTGGCAGGCAGACATAAACGCATGCTCCTTCGAACCCTTCCCCGGTCATCGCATCGATCAACTCATCGCGTGTGATATCATAAGGCTCATTTTTCACAATCAACGTCGCATGATGCTTGTTATCAGTCGCCGAACGTTGGATGTCAGGACAAGGCTCCTGCCCTGGCGAGGCAAGGGCGCGGCAGAACGCGCCCGTCGTCTGTGGGCAGCCGGGGGCGAACACCGCAACATTGCAAGCCAAAGGCGTAAAGCTTCCGGCCTTGTCGCTCAGAGGCGTTCGTTCGCTGGGAGAGGCCGATGCCTGACCGCTGCGATTGCCAGCTGGCGGACTCTCGCCAAACTTGCCTTGGAGATCGGCAGGGGCAAGCGGAATGTGAGACGACTGCCGACGCAAGTAGTGGTCGGTCGACTGCGTGCGTTCGAAAGCCATTCACAATCTTGTCGAAGAGGGAAGCGCTCGGTCTGCCCAGACGTCTTGAGGCATGATGGCAACGGAAGGGTCTCAAGAGACTTGTGGCAGACTCTGGTGATATCGTGGGTCGGCTTCGGTGTCTTGGCGGCCTCTAAGACTGTCCTTGTAGCCTTGGAGGTCCCTCTCGGGGCCCGGGGTCTCTTGGATTCCTATTGGGTAATGTGTGAGCTCTCCTGTCCTTCTTGGTGGCCTACCGGGGCTTTTTTTGGTTCGGCCAGCCCCTAGAGAACGCGGCCACTAGGCCAGGATTGGCCTGTCATCATTGAGGATGGCCCTGTAAACAACATCTAAAACGATGAGGGCAATCCAGAAAAGGAAAGAAACAAACCGCTACCCCCCTCCCCCATGTGCTTCCAGCGACGTCCTTCACTGGGGCCCCAGGAATATCCAGCAAGCCGGTGCCCCAAAGATGGGGTCGAGAGGTCTGGGTGGCCCGCGCCGTGAGCACGCCTTGCCGGATGTCCGGCAGAGTACAGCCCATCCGTGTAAGTGAGCAGACGGCGACAACGGTGGTCTTGAAACTGATAGGTAGCCCACAATTACACCAGAGAGAAACCCCAATCAGTGGATGGTCATGAAGCACCAGAGAAAACCACTCTCACCAATCTGACAATTTTTCTCAATATCCATACCGCTAGCAAGGATCCTGAGATCGAATGTGAGATCGATAGCGGAATCGATCCTCCGTGGCGTGTTTGTCGGGTCTCCAGGGGGGCCATGTTTTTCTGTGCGAGCTAGATCCGAGCCTCCATCGCGGCCTCGAGCAAGGAGCACGAGGGCCACTGTCATGGCGAGGTATCTGCACAGCGAGCCATATCACACTGAAAACAACAGTTAAAAGGCGAAAGGCAGGGAGGGGGAAGGGAGAGACTTGAGCAACAGAGGCATTGGAACGGATGCTAAACATCGAACGATGGCGGAGACCCTCTCGCATTACTCAGGATGCCCGTTCCAAGAACTACTATCCTTCGTGGTCTGTTGGGTCTCCAGGGGGGCCATGTTTTTCTGCGCCAGCTACATCCGAGCCTCCATCGCGGCCTCGAGCACAGAGGTATCTGCACAGCGAGCCACATCATCCATTACACGCGTAGTATGTACTGGCACAGCCGCCACCACAAAGTGCACTCCACATCCGCTCGAGACTTGCATCTTGCACTGAATTGAACAACTCGGCGGCGGCAGCTCTGACAAAGGACGAGGGGTAAGCTGCTGCCGCCGCCGTCATCTTGGAACCTTCCAAGACAATGTGAGGTCGCCCGGTCCGTGAGCATAGCCCATTGCGGCCGCTGCAAACGCGGCGCAGGCCGCAGAGACTTCCCACGTGCCAGCTCTGCAGGCGAGTCCTCTTCCAAAAGGTGGCCCCGTACTGGCAGCGGTCCAAGATCACCTGATTGCCGGCGGGGGCCTCACCAAATTTGCGAAGGCGGGGCAGCGTCCACAACGGGGGGCCGGCTGGGTTCTCCAAGATGACGCCGACCTGACTTGCTCTGCATGCTGAGATGATGGCCAAGGAGAACCGCGCTGTCGCACTACCGATCTGGATGCGGGCGCGGTCGGCTGGGCGAGCCAGCGCGTCGGGGTGTCCCCAGATGCCGCCGGCCGTGCGCAGCGGCGCACCTGGGCGGGCTGGCTGGCCGCGCCGCGCAGCGCTCCACGACGAGCAGGGCGCTCCGAGCCACGCGCCGTCTACTAAGCCTTGGCGGATCCAGGTGACAAGCAGCTCCCGCACGCCGGACAAGGTCGCGCCCTGCAAGGGGCAGTCTGCGATCTCCAGCGTCGCGACGGCGGCGCCCAGGTTGCGGAGCCTGGAGGCGATCCGCTTGGCGCCAGCGAAGAGCTCCAGGTAGACGCCGCCGCCGCGCGCCTCGCGGCGTGCTCGCAGCACCTCCGCCTTCATGCGCACGTTCAGCGGCAGCGCGGCGGCTGCAGGACAAACGGCGCGGCCAGCGGCGGCAGCGCCGGGGGGCAGAGGCCCTGCATGAAGCTCGCAAGGCCCTCCTCCGCCGTCCGCGCGAACGAGATGGTGGCAGGAGAGAGCTTGGTCGCCTCCCGCAAGGCCAGCGCCGCCTTCTCGTAGCGCCTGACCGATCCGTCCGTCCTCCAGCGTCCTCGTTTCTTGATCTCGGAGAGCGCCCTTCTCTGTGAGATCGCATCGAAGGACGCTCCCCCATGGCGCAGGGAGTAGAGCTGCGGGTGCAACACGTGGGCGCCGCTGACCAGAGCTGCGTTGTGCATCGCTGAGGTGAGGCGCGCCGCGTCGAACGACCAGTGGGGGCCCGCGGCGCGCCGAGCCTTCAGCAGCTGCAGGATGTCTCCGAGCCAGTCGAACCTGGCCCAGTCCAGCATCGCGCTCTCGTCGTACTCGCCTGTCTTGTTGGCGCGGCCGAGCTCGCGCGCGCCGAGGATGAGGCCCCAGGGCGGCGAGCCCCCCGTCCCTTTGACTGGCGGCGCCAGCGACTCGGGCGACAGCGCGAACAGCTCGCCTGGGCGGAGGTAGGCCATGAAGGCTATCAGCGCCGCGACGGCCTCCTCGTGGTGTCCTAGCCACAGCAGCCCGCCGATCAGCGCCATTAGCCCGCGGCATGGCAGCGGCGCGCCACTGTGGACGGGCATGAGCTTGCGTCATCCGGTGATCGCGCGCCAGGCCCTGGGCAACTGCCGCTGGGCCTTCAGCTCGGGCCGCAGGTGCTGCAGGGCGGCCAAGAACTTGGACCCGTCGTTGGCGGGGTGCCCGCTCTGATAGAGGACGTCGGACCACTGGGCGATGACGTCGTCCAGGGGACGGGTATCCGAGTCCTGGAGGCCTTCCTGAGTCACGCGCTGCTTGAACCAGCCCAGGCGGCGGAGGTAGTCCAGCATGGCGGCCGCCTTTACCGACGACAGCTCCAGGACACTCTGCAGAGCTCGGGCGATGGGCTCTGCCGCGGCGTAGTGCTCGGACGCCATCCTCGCGCGCTTGCAGGCTCGCGTCGCCGAGGCAGGGCAGACCCGGAGGCTGGAGAGGCTCTTCGAGCTCTTCGATGCCCTCGAAGCCCCTGCTGCTCTCTGCGCCGAGGGATGCCAGGCTCTTGGGGTCAGCGGCGGAGCTGCAGTCACCGCCAGAGTCCTCGTCGTCGCCGAGGTCGAGGCTGTGCAGCGCGGCGAGCTCGATCGGCGTCGGCGAGCCCGTCGAAGTCAACGCGACTCGGCGCCGGTCGCCCTCGCGACGGAGCATCAGCAAGGTTCAGTTCGCTCGGCACCCAGCGGACATGGAAGCGACCGCTGGAGAAGAGACTGAGCGCGGCGAGCTCCCTGCAGGTGGGCAGGAGATGGCGAGACCTCGCCCGCCCCTTGGCGGCGGCCAGGGCTAGGGCCAAATTGTCCACGGAGAAGACGGCGTGCGTTCGGCGGTGAGCTCGGGCCGTAGTAGGTGCCGAACCTCCATGACGAGCCCGACCCTCCATCCTCATGATCTCGCCCTCCTCCCGCCACCTCCCGTACGTGCAGACCTTCCAGCCCGAAGCAGCCGCCGCCGAAACCGGAACCTCATCGAGCAGCCTGTCCCCCCAGGGTTGGGCGCCCGCAGCAAGCCGAACAGCGGGGCGAGACCGAAGATCGTCGAGGTCGAGTCCGCGGATGTCAGGGCGAAGTGCGTGCTCGCGTGCGCTCGCGGCCTCCTCCGCCCGAAACCTCCACCTCTCATCGCACCCCCCCGCCAGGGCGGCGTCGCCGCGACCCCACTGAGAACCGCAACCCCCGAAGCCGTCCGTCGACGCGTCGCTGACGTGCACGAGGCTACTCCAGGGCATATGTGTACTGTGTGTGAGAGTAGAGGTAAGAGATCACGCATCCAACGAAGCTCTCGTGCGACCGCAGGCCAGATAGGGGCGGCGTTTTTGGCGTGGCACTCGGCGAAGCAGTGGCAACCGCTCACAATAGACGGCGCCTCCCGACGGAGAAGACTGGCCCAGGTGAAGTGCCCGATCAACTTCCTGATCTCGTTTCCGCTGGCCTTCCCAGTTCGAAGTCCAAAGCAATGCGCAACTTCCACGCCCTCTTGGAGCTGATTAGAATCACCCGCCTCTCCCCGTCGAAGAACAGTCCGGTGAACTCGGCGCGCTGCTGACCCTTGGAGACCTCAGGGCGCCCAAGACCCATGTCTTCGAGCACCGCGCGAGCATCCGAAACGCGCGAGGTGGCCTTAGAAACGCCTGAGGAAACGACGGCAAAGCTATTCACATACACAGCATGCTTGACGGAAGAGTTGTCGAAAACTTGAGCCCCCCCCCCCCCCCCCTGATGGGGCCCTCGTCGACGCAGTGCAAGCCTGTGCGTCTCACCCCGGCGGACACGGCAGCTGGGCAGAGAAAAACAAAGCCCAAGACCACCCCATTGGGGGGGGCGAGGAGATGAGGGGAGCAGAAAGTGCCCAGACGGTCGCGCTCCTCCCCCGAAAAGCCGGGCATGCAGGAGGTCTTCGCCTGGGGTAAAATAAGAAACTCTCTCATCCCAGGGTCGAGGGCAATGCGATAAAAAAGCGGCCTGCGCATCGCGCTGGGCAATCTGAAGGGGCTCATCGTCCTCAACCTCTACTCGGCCCCACGAGCCACTCGTGGGAAGCGCGGTCTTGACTGGGGGGCGAAAAACCTCATCGGCGGCCCGCGTGTCGAATCTCATTCGAAGAGAGCAATCCTTTTTTACTGGCGAAGAATGCCCCCACTGCGGCAGGGCAAGCGCTCGAGAAGCCCACGATGCCCCTCGCGCGCAGGTCGCCGAGGAACTCGCCGTGCACCGCGGGGCGCTTCGCAAGCGCTGGATCCGAGTACTCTGTGTCCATCGATAGTTTTGGGGCCTCAGACTACAGGTACCCTCCGGACTACAAGCGCCCCTCCCCCGGACTACAGGCCCCCCCCCCCGGGCTACAGGTGCCCCACCCCGGACTACAGGTGCCCTCCCCGGACTACAAGTACCCCCCCCCCCCTGGACTACAGGTGCCCCTCCCGGACTACAGGTGCCCCCCTAGCCCCCAGAACTACAAGCACCCCCGCGTTCGCTACGTAGTCTCTGGAAGAAAGCGGCCCGCCAAGATGCGCCCGCGCATTTTCACTCAGGCGCGCTGAGCAATTCCCATCGTTGGGCCAGCGGTCGGGGCTGAGCACACTCGACGGACGAGTGGGCACGGAAACGAGAAGATAACGAAGGACAGACCGATATATCTACAAAGAAACTGAGAAATAAGCAGGGAAACGGACGAACAAAGAGAGAGGCAGCCTAGATGGCAGCTGAGTCGGCGCTCAGGTTTCGCACGCATCGTGCGCTTGCTTGGCTGTGACCTGAGCAGACAGCGCAATCATGCAATGTCTGGAAAGTTGTCATTGTCATGATGCAGAGTGTCTGTGCGTGCGCGCGTGTGCGTGCGTGTGTGCTTGCGTGTGCGTGTGTGCGGTTCCGTGCGGTTGCGTGCGCGCGTGCGCGCGTGCGTGTGAGTCTGTGCGTGCATGCGCGCGTGCGCGCGGGCGTGTCGCGCGCGCGCGAGGTCCCGCGCGCGTAAATGCTAAACACCCGCGCGCGTGGAACCGCGCGCGCTTTGAGGCATGACCATATGCGCCCCCCCCCCCCCCCCCCCCCCGGACTACAAGCGCCCCCATGCATGCGCGCCCCCCCTGGACTACAGCCCCCCCCCCCCCCTGGACTACAAACCCCCCCCCCCCCCCCGTACCCCCCCCCCCCCCCCCCCCCGGACTACAAGCACCCCCCCCCCGGACTATGGGCGCCCCACCCGGACTACAGGTGCCCTCCAAACTATCGAGGGACAGTGTAGACAGAGGAGACGCCAGAACTGCCCTCAGCGGGAGGCCCGCTGCCTTCCTCGCGAAGGAGACGAGATCTCCACTCCGTCTACATCTTGAGCTCCCGGCCGTCGAGCACCTTGGAGAGCTCTACGGGCTTAGAAGAGACCGGAGGCAGCGAGACTGCGCCCGTGCGGCGCGGAGATAGCAAGCCCGCGGCGTCGGCCTCGAAGGCGTAGCCGGCGCGGGCGCCGCAGAGCTCCCGGAAGGCCCCCGCGGCGCCGCCGAGCCCAGCAGGCGGCGGGCCGACGGCCCGATAGGCACCCCTCAGCTCCTCGAGGCAGGACAGCTGGCCGGCCGAGAGGGGCGTCGCGACGCCGTCGCCAGCAAGGGCAGGGTGACCAAAAAGTTCATTGAGTGCAAGATCGCCTCGATTGCACCAGACCTGCCAATGCTGCCGAGCTGCCGCCCTTCTCCTGACCGCGCGGCATCCGGAAGCAGCTGCGGGCCCCCTCGCAAAGGGAAGTAAAGGGCGGCGGGCGCGGGGGGAGCTCCCGCGGCGCCCCGCCTGCAGCCCCGCCGCTCATCGCGAAGAAGGCGGAGGGGTGGCCAAGCTGGGGCGGCGAGGTGGCCGGGTCTTGCCGCCGCTCCCGAGGTGCTAGTCCCGCTCGCCCTCGAGAGCCTTCCGCTCCTCAAGGGCTTTGCGTCTCTCCTTCATGGCCTGGTACTCGTTCGAAAAATCACGGCCTGCCCAGGCCCCAGCTCCGGTGAAACTCGCAGCGTCCCGCGCGTAGCCGACAAGCCGAGGTGGAGGTGAGCGTCGTCATAGGGGTCGTTGACGACTTCTTGCCGTCCTGTTGCCTCTTCGCGCCGAACTTGTCCTTGTGCTTGAGCTCGATCAGCTGCGCGCGCCTGCAGGCCAGCTCGGCCCAGTCGAGCTGCGGCAAGTCCGGCTGGTCGTAGACCGCGCCGAAGTGCAAGCATCTTCATCACCACTGCGTGTTCGCCCACGCCCGCGCCCGAAGGCTGGGGGCGCCCATCCGCCAGGAAGCGCGCGTGCCTCTGCTCGGGGTTCTGAATGCGCTCCGCGATGAACGAGAGCGCGAAGAGGGCGGTCCTGGGCCCGTTGAGCGGCCAGTCCTCCCAGGAGCTCTCCTGCATCGCCTCGACTGATGCTGCGAAGTCCCGGTGCCTGTTCCCGAACGTCGCGCGCGCGCGCGATGGCCAGCGCCCTGGCGCCCTCCTCGCTAAGCTGTCAAAGCCCGTCGGTGGCCTCCCCGGGCCTCGCGAGACGCGCCATCGCGTCGCTGGGCTTCACCTTCGGAGCCCCGTTCTCCGAGACGACCTCCTTTTCGCCGGGCCTTCGAGCTCGGGGCTGTCGAGCTTGGTCAGCTGCTCCTTCAGCCACATGTCGTTGTCGGCCGTGGACCTCAGCGCCCGCTGCGCCGCCAGCTGCGACCTCGGGCGAGGGCGAGGCGGCGGCGCCAAGGGCTCGGCGGAGCTGCCCACTGCGAGAGGCCGCGCAGTCGCCGAGCGCGTCGAGCTCGACCCACTCCACAGGCGCATGCAGCCCCTGCACGTAGGCGATCCCCTTCGAGCCCGCCTTCACCACAGGGTCCGGCGTCTCGGCGCCAATGGCGAAGCCCTGGGTGGGGTCGGCCTCCAGCCAAGCTCCCGCGCGCTCTGGCGGCGGCAGCGGCGGCGCCGCGAGCTCCTCTGGTCCGTCACCGGCGAGGGGGCCACCGCGCGGGGTCGCCGTGCCACCGACCTCGCGCACGACGGGATCATCGTCGGTCAGCGCAGCGAGAGAGCGCAGCGGCTGCTTGCCGCGCAGCCTCCTCGCAGCAGGCACCGCGGCCGCCGCCGCGCCCGCCCCAGCTGCAGCCGAGCCCTCCACGGGCGCCTCCAGCGCGCTGCGGTACGCGTCCGCCTGTGCCATCAGCCGACGCACCAGCGAGGGCGCGATGTCGCCCGTCCGCGTCCTCCCGTCGTAGAAGAGGTTCGCGTCCTCCTCCCGCACCCCCCATCGGCAGCGTTCGGGCGGCTGGCAGCACCGCCACCTTGCGGAAAAACTCGCCGTCCGTGTAGACCTCGTCGTACACCTCGAAGTCGGGGGTGGCCGCTACCCAGTGCCCCTGCGAACGCCGCAAGGGAACACATAGCAACCTCTCTTGGTAGCAGTCGTCTCCGTGGTAGAGCACCAGCAGGCGAGACCCTTCAGAGAGACCCTCCAGTGCGTCCCGCCCCAGCATCGCGCCTCCGCTCCTGTGCAGCGCGGCGCTCGGCGCTGAGCGAGCTCGCCAGGGTGCCGTCCGCGTCCAGCTCCACGGCTAGCTAGCACCCCCCCTCTTGCGAGGGCGCACGCTCCTGCGCGGCCCACTGAAGCAGGAGCCGCCGCGCGTAGTCCACCAGCAGCCCGGTGGCGAGCCCCGCCGTGAACCAGCCCAACGCCGGCGCCCACCGGCGGCACTCCGCCGTGGGGCAGTCCACGGGCTCCACGGGGACGCCAGCGGAGCAGGTCAGTGAACCGCAGGCCACGTCAGGGCAGTGCAGCGAAGGGCAAGGGGGGCAGGATTGCAAGGCCGAGCCGAGGTGGAGTGAGACGTGGGACAATTCTCGGAGCACGCCTCCGATCTGGACCAGATCCATCGAGAGACTTGAGCAACAGAGGCATCGGAACGGATGCTAAATATCGAACGATGGCGGAGACCCTCTCGCATTACTCAGGATGCCCGTTCAAAGAACTACTATCCTCCGTGGCCTGTTGGGTCTCCAGGGGAGCCATGTTTTTCTGCGTGAGCTAGATCCGAGCCTCCATCGCGGCCTCGAGCAAGGAGCACGAGGGCCACAATCATGGCGAGGTATCTGCACAGCGAGCCACATCATCCATTACACGCATAGTATGTACTGGCACAGCCGCCACCACAAAGTGCAATCCACATCCGCTCGAGACTTGCATCTTGCACTGAATTGAACAACTCGGCGGCGGCAACTCTGGCAAAGGACGAAGGGTAAGCTGCTGCCGCCGCCGTCATCTTGGAACCTTCCAACACAATGTGAGGTCGTCCGAGATCAATGGTGGTTGGACCGATCGATAAGAAAATCGACCAGGAAAACGGGAAGCCGGGAACTCCGCCGGCCACCGAAATCGGCCCGGAACCCGGAACCGGGAACCCGGGAACCCAGAGCTGGGAACCCGGGAGCCCAAAACCCACCGAAATCGGCCCCGAACCAGTAAGCAAGAACCTGGGAACCCGGAACCGGGAACCCGGGAACCCAGCCTGCTACCAAAATCGGCGGGAAACTTTCGCCAAATCCTTCAACTTCCGCTAGGACCCCTTCAGTGCAAGCACTGATTGGGGAATCACTTACACCAGAGAAAAACCCCAATCAGTGGATGGTCTGAAAATTTGTGATATGGATATTGAGATCGATTGTGAGATCGATAGTGAGATCGATAAAGAGGGCGACTGTAAGGCTGATCGTGAGACTGGTAGTGAAGTCGGTTCAATGAGATCGATACTGAGATCGATCGTGAGATCGATAATGAGATCGATTGTGAGATCGATAGAGACCAAGATCGATAGAGAAATGATTA
The DNA here is from genome assembly GCA_963575745.1 of Prorocentrum cordatum. Taxonomy (NCBI): domain Eukaryota; class Dinophyceae; order Prorocentrales; family Prorocentraceae; genus Prorocentrum; species Prorocentrum cordatum. The sequence continues at coordinate 337,815 of CAUYUJ010014344.1, read as the reverse complement.
ATGGGATCGATGGCGAGACCGAACGATAAGAAGATCGACCAAACACCCAAAAACCTGAGAACCCCGCCGCCCACCGAAATCGGCCCGGAATCTGGAACCAAGAACCTGGGAACCCGGGAACCAATAACTGGGAACCCGGGAACCCGGAACCGGGAACCCCGCCTGCTGCCCAAATCGGCGGGACACTTTCGCCAAATCTTTCAACTTCCGCTAGGACCCCTTCAGTACAAGTGCTGGATATTGAGATCGATTGTGAGATCGATCGTGAGATCGATTATGAGATCGATCTAGAAATGGGTAATGGGATCGATGGCGAGACCGATCGATAAGAAGATCGACCAAACACCCAGAAACCTGAGAACCCCGCCGCCCACCGAATCGGCCCGGAATCTGGAACCAAGAACTTGGGAACCCGGCAACCCGGAACAAAGAACCGGGGAACCCAGCATGTGACCAAAATCGGCGGGAAACTTCCGCCAAATCTTTCGACTTCCGTTAGGACCCCTTCTGAAGGGGTCCTAACGGAAGTCGAAAGATTTGGCGGGAAAAGTGCTTGTGACTTCCGTAGGACCAAGCAGCAGTCGCCGTCTGTCTCGGGTAGCTGCCGTCTGTCTCGGGCAGCGGCGTCTGTGCACCGAAGTGGCACTGCAATCATCACAAGTGTGTCGCAGTCGGGTCCTTTTGAGATAAGCTCTTGTCTCAACTTACGCGACAAAGACTGCAGCATCACCTGCCAACAATGCACTTGGCGGCCTACGGGGAACTTGGAGCCCTCTTAGGCAGAGGTCCCTAAGACGTCCTCTTGCGGCGACGATGGAACGACTAGCGTGTGAAACGCACCGCATCAAACCTCATGTTCTAACTATGTTTGCTGTCCAGGCTCTCTTTTGGGTCCTCTTCGGTCTTCATTTGTGCCTTCGATTCGCCCCCTTGGGGACTTCGTTTTAGGTTTACCACGACATACACACATATATCTATATGTATATATATATAGAGAGAGAGGGAGAGGGAGAGGGAGAGCGAGAGAGAGAGAGTTATATATATATATATATATGTATATATATTTATGTATAACTTTATACAGGTATGTATGTATGTATGTATATATAGATATATGTGTTTGTATGTGCATATACATATATATATATAACTATACGACCGCCCTGCGGGCGATAAGAGGGTTTGGGGGGGATTGAAATCAAATGCCCAACCTGACTGACCTCCAGCCTCCGCAGGCGCAGGAACAAATGAATTTATGTATTGGGTTGGATGGATTGGTTTGGGTGGGGTAGGATAAGATGGGACACTATGGTTTGTATAAGATAAGATGGATTGGATTGGACAAGATGTATTGGATACGATAAACTGCATTGGATAAGAAAGCCCGCCGCAGGCGCCGACACAAATAAATTGACGGATTGGGTTGGGTGGATTTGATTGGATGGGATAAGATGGATCGGACAAGATAAGATGGGTTGGATTGGAAGAAGTGGATCGGATAAGATAAGATGGATTGGATTGGCCCGCCGCAGACGCAGAAACAAATTCATTGATGTATAGTGTTGGTGGATTGGACAGAATGGGCTAAGATAAGATGGGACAATATGGGTTGGCTAAGATAAGATACATGGGATTGGACAAGATGGATTGGATAAGATAAACTGGATTGGATAAGAAAGCCCGCCGCAGGCGCCGACAAAAAACGAATTATGAAATTAGCGACATGCGTTAGCGCCGGGACGCCCGGGACACCCGGGACACCGCCCGGCCCAACTGGGACCCCCCCCGGCCACCGGCGGACGGGAAACGGACTTTCGCTCCAACTGACACCCGGGACACCTGGGATACCGCCCGGTCCAACTGGGACACCTCCCAGCCATCTGCGGACGGAAACGGACTTTCGCTCCTACTTCGGCCTAACTACAGAAGGATCACGCACAGCTTCGCCTCGCCCGCACGCACGACACGAACACGAAACCGAAACCGATTTCCCGGTGGGGGGTCTCCGTTTCACTGCGATCTCACACCCCAACCACCGATAGAGAGATAATGCCTGTCGAACGCTCTTGAAGAATTCTAGAAGCTCGCTTGAGTCGTCTCAGCGTCCCTCGCAAAGACCGAGAAGACCACCCTTCTAGCCTATCTATGCCTTGCCATCTGGATGAGAACCAGGATGAAAGCTGCAGGGTACGAGGTGGAGTCAGAGCTATGTCAGTGCGAAATTGAATCAGGCGATCTCCCACGCCGCCTTCTGAGATGCCCATTGGCTGAGCCCCACCGAAAGAGCAGCTTCTCAGCAGAAGACCTTGAGTTTATAACCAACTAGGCCAATTTTCCCTTTGCCGCTGGGTTCCAGTTGTTGGAACCAAGCTTCGACATCGGAGCCACAGCTGGGCTCGGCCTGGAATCCATGAAGTGTTGGTCCGTGGACCCCGCGGCTACCCCAGAAACGGCCCTGGTTGGCAAGGTTTCTGCGGACGGCTCGTGTTTTAAACCAGGTAGCGAGGCCCATCTCACAGCGGGCTGGGCGGTTGCCAAGACCAACGAAGTCGGAGGTTATCGCGGCTTTTACAGGCCAGGTCGGCCGATGCCTCCCTCAATCCTCCCCCGCTGCTGGGCACTGTGCTGTGCTTGCTGCTGTCTCCTCCTTCTCTCGTACCGGTGAGATATCAGTTGACTACCAGGGCATCCTAGATTGCATGCCGCAGGTCTGTCTCGACGTAACAGATACGCTGGGATGGGTCTCCTGGCGCGGGCTGCCATGGGCTGGCACCCGCAACTGCGCTGTCCGAAGATCAGAACCCACTAGAACCTCGACTCCCATCCTGTTGGGTCGGACGAGTGGGCCGCCGCTCGAGGCAGTCACGGGCCCGACAAGCTTGCTGGAATCGCCTCGCGAGCCCTCAGCCGACCCTCGGACGCGGAAGTGGACGGCTTGGCCACAGCACCTGGTCCTCATAGCAAATATATCATTTTTTTTTTTTTTTTTGCCAAGGCCCTCCAGGGGTGGTGGCCTCCACTTAGGCCCAGTACCTCCAAGAAGGCCTTCAGCAAGCCCGCCAAGTCCCTGTGCGCGCACGTCCCCAAGGCCACCAGCTATTTGTCGGCGTTGCTTATAAGGGTGGCTCTTTCGTTCTGTGCTGCTCCAGATGCGGCAAACTCGCAGAATCGAACCCTCGTAGCCTCGCCAGTGAGTGTACTCGACATTTCGCTCGGCCAGGCGACAAGACCCAATGGTCCCTCCTCAAAAACGGGAGGCATCCCAGGAGCTCTTTTCAGGCCCCCCTCAGTTTCGAGGCGCCCACCCCGCTGCACATGTGCCTCCTGCGCCAGGCCTGAGAGCTGGCGGAGCAGGAGGCCCACCCCCAGACGCGGGAGAGGTATCAGCGGAGACAGCAGCAGAGGCAAAGTAATCAGAGGACAGGTGACCCAGCCCCTCAACCGCATGACGGTCCGTCTCCCTTCTTCTGTTCCCTCCTCTCTTCTCCCTCCTCCTGCCACTCTTCCTTCTCCGTCCTCCTGCCATTTATGACCCTGATGCTCGGAAATTGACAGCAGTTTCACACATGGATGGCGGGCCGTTTTCAAAATGTGGCTCTCGCCTTAGCGCCACGCACATCTTGTCAATGCTTACAAGAGCTTTGCGGATTGAGGGCGGGTCGTTTTCAACATGTGGCTCTCGCCTTAGCACCGCGTGCATTCTTTCCAGCATAAGAATTTCACACATCGAGGGCGGGTCGTTTTCAAAATGTGGCTCTCGCCTAAGCGCCGCGCACATTCGTTATCAAACATTGGAAGAGTGTCACTGAGTGAGGGCGGGTTGCTTTCAAAATGTGGCTCTCGCCTCAGCGCCGCGCACATTCGTCCAATACTTTGCAAGAGCTTCACGGATGGAGGGCGGGTCGTTTTCAAAATGTGGTTCTCGCCGTAGCGCCGCGTGCATTCGTTTTCAACGTTTGCAGGAGCTTCACGGATGAAGGGCGGGTCGTTTAGAAAATGTGGCTCTCGCCTTCGCGCCGCGCACATTCGTTTTTTGTTTGTTTGTTTGTTGTTTGTTTTCTCTGTTTCTTTTTCATTTGCACGAATTTGCGGGTTGAGGGCGGTTCCTGTTCAAAATGTGGCTCTCGCCTAAGCGCCGCGCGCATTCGTTTTAAACATGTTCAAATAGTTTGACCGGTTCTCATGGTTAACGTGCCAGAGTCGGTGTTTTGGAGCGATTCAGGATTGTCAGGGCGCAACACTTACGTCGACTCGCGGTGTTGAAATCCCAGGAATGGTGCTCTGGCTCGATTCAGGATTGCCAAAAAGTATCAGTAAGGTTCGCTTGTAGCGTTGAAGCCATGAGAACGGTGTTTTGGCATGCGTCAAGATGTTCACACGGTTGTCCCCCAACGGGTCAATTCCCTCGGTGGAAATGACCCCTTGTAGCGGCCTGTGAAACGGGATCTTGGAGGCAGGGTGTATTTGAATTTCGTTGATGAGTCTTGTGTTTGCACTGGTCCTACTCTGCCTGCTCCTTCTCCTCCTCCTCCTCCTCCTCTGCGTCCTCCTCCATCTTCCTTCTATTCCCTCATCCCTTTTCGTTCCTCCTGCCCCTCTTCCTCCTCCCCCTCCTCCTTCCACCCGCCTGCGGAACAGGAACCTCCCCCCGCTGCTCGGCCACGCGCTTCCCCCCCCCCCCCCCGGGCGTCACCCATGGACTCCGCCGCCCGCCGACACCTGTGGGGCGCGGCCGCGCTGATCCCGGTCGCCGACGACGACGCCGACGCCGACGCCGACGACGACGACGCCGCCGCCGACGACGACGACGAGAACGACAGCAACGGCGCGTCGCCGAGACCCAGCAGCGGCTGGTCGGCGGCGGCGACGACCACCGCGGATGATGATGATGAGGAGGAGGAGGAGGAGGAGGGGGAGAAGGCGGGCGAGGATGATGATGATGAGGATGATGATGAAGATAGTCATGCTGATGCTGCTGATGATGATGAAGACGGTGATGACCAGCTTTTACCTTATGCCACATCTCTGAGGCAGTCAGTACATTAACCTATGAAGGGGGTACACCCGATTATCTTACTTAACTTGATTACTGGGGGGCTCTTACCAAGCTGCACTGCCTACTTGTAGCTGGCGGGCGCCGAATCATTTTCCAACTCTTGCCGTCCTCTTCTCTTTACAGCTGGTTCTGCGGCGCCCGCCAAATACCTGCGCACATGAATCGGAAATACTTGGTTTTTCCGTACTTTCGCTTCAGAACGCTGCAGGCTAGATCCTTACGCCAGGCTAACGTAAACAAGGAGCAGACGGATGATGGTGATAATACTGATGATGCTGATGATGCTGATGATGCTGATGCTGATGATGCTGATGATGATGGTGATGACGATGATGATGCGGAGGAGGAGGAAGAAACATGAGGATAATGATGATGATGATGATGATGATGATGATGATGACGATGAGGAGGAGGAGGAGGAGGAGGAGGAGGAGGGGGAGGAGGAGGAGAGAATGAGGAAGGAGGAAGAGGAGGAGGAGGAGGGGGAGGGAGAGGAGGGAACTAGGAGAAAGGAGGAGAGGAATAGCAGGACACGGAGGGGGAGAGAGGAGGAGGAGGAGGAGGATGAGGAGGAGTCCATGAGTGTCATAGATCCAAGAAGTGAACGGCGAGCGAGGCTCAACCGTCACCCTCGGCCTCCCAGACAGGAGGGGGGAAAGGAAGGGGCCCGCAGGGGCGGAGGAGGGGGCGGAGAGGGTGCGGAGGAGGAGGAGGGAGGAGGAGGAGGGGATGGGAGGAGGGAGAGGAGGAGGAGGAGGAGGAGAAGGAGGAGGAGGAGAGGAGGGGAGGAGGAGAAGGAGAGGAGGGACGAGAATGAGGAGGAGGCGGAGATGAGGAGGAGGAGGAGGAGGAGGAGGAGGATGAGGAGGAGGGAGAGGAGGAGAGGATGAGGAGGAGGAGAGGGAGGAGGAGAAGAAGGCGGATGAGGAGGAGAGGGAGGAGGAGGAGGAGGAGAGGAGGGGAGGAGGAGGAGGGAGGAGGAGGAGGAGGAGGAGGAGGAAAGAGGCGGAGGATGAGGAGGCGGAGGAGGAGGAGGAGGAGGAGGAGGAGGAAGAGGGGAGGAGAGGGAGGAGGATGAGGAGGAGAGGAGGAAGGAGGGGGGGAAACGGAGGACGAGGACGAAGAGGAGAGGAGGAGGAGGGGGAGGAGAGGAGGAGGATGAAGAGAAAGAGGCGGAGAAGAGGAGGTTGAGGAAAGGAGGAGGAGGGGAGGAGGAGGCAGAAGGAGGAAGAGGAGGAGAAGGAGGAGGATGGAGGAGGAGGGTGAGGACGATGACCGAGGAGGCGGAAGAAGGAAGAATATGACGAGAAGGAATGACAGGAGGGTGCCGTGGGGGGGGGGGGGAGGGAGAGAGGCGGAGGGGAGGAGGAGGAGGAGGAGGAGGTGAAGGGGATACGGCAGGAGGCTGATGCGGATGTAATGATGATGATGATGATGATGATGATGATGATTGATGATGATGATGAATGATGATGATGATGATGATGATGCTGATGATGATGATGATGATGATGATGACGATGATGCTGATGATGGGGAGAAGGAGGAGGAGGAGGAGGAGGAGGAGGAGGAGGAGATGGAGGAGGATAGTGAGGAGGGCGAGGGGGAGCAGGAGAAGGAAGAGGAAGAGGAGGAGGAAGAGGAGGAGGAGGAGGAGGAGGAAGAGGGGGAGGAGGAGGAGGCGGAGGACGGGGAGGAGGAGGAGAAGGCGGAGGAGATGGATGATAACGAGGGAAGGGAAGCAGACGGATAATAAAAAGAGTGATGACGGCGGAGGTGGCGATGACGATGATGACGATGATGATGAGCAGGAGGAGGAGAAGGCGGAGGATGAGCGAGCCTCGGAGGGAGCGGTGCCGCCACCTCCGCGCCCGCGCGCCCCGCGCGCAGCGGGCCCTCGCGACTGCCTCAGCGGGCGCCCGCACGCTCGGCGCGCGCGGCGCGCGACGGCCCCGCGGGCTCCGCGCGCCTCCGCCCGCCGCCGCAGCGTGCTCAGCGGCCCTCGGCCGAACTGGCGCGTCGAGCGCGGCTGGGGGCAGCCCGTCGGCCCGTCAGCGGCTCGATGGACACCGCGATCTTGTCCGAGATGGCGGGCGCCAGCTGCTTGCTCAGCCTGGCGATGACCAGCTTGCCCTTGGTCGACGCGCGGCCGCAAGGAACTGCGAAGCTGGCCGCCCGCGCGGAGCCCGCGACGCCGCAGGCCGCGCATGCCGCGAGCGGCATCTCGCGCACCTGGTCGGCCTCGCGCTGGGGCCGCAGCAGCGCCGGCATTTGCGCGTCCAGGCCGTCGCGCCTGAGCCGCTCGTTGTGCTGCAGCGCCGCCGCGGCGATCGAGCCGGGGCACTCGCTCATGCGCTCGACCCACCTGCAGCGGCTGCACCACCTCTTGCCTGGGGGCCCTCGCCAGTCGCAGGTGAGCTTCACCGGGGGCTGCACCGTCGCCGCGTTCGGCGCAGGGCGGCTCGGCTTGGCCACGCGGTGCGCGGTGCCCCCTGCCGTCCATGGCGCCGCCCGCCGCCGAGACTCACATGCCGGCGCCCTCGACTGGCTTGTCCGCCATGTCGAGGCGACGACGATCAGCGTGCCGAGTGCGTCTAGCAGCCGTCGCCGACTTCGCAGCCCTGTCGGCGTAGCGGTTGCCCAGCCAGTCTCTGTCCGTGATCTTACCGTGGTCGATGGCATTCGTGGTCTGGTGAGCGGGCACCTTCCCGACCAGCAGCCCGTCGCGCCCCAGGCCTCCGAACTCGCCCGGCAGCCTCCAGACCTCTCTTCAGAGGTGGGCCCGCGCCGCGCCACGCGTGGTGGCGCGCCTGGGCCCGAGCTCCATGAGGCCGCGGCGCACGAAGCCGCTGTCTACGACCACGGTGACGGGCGGCATCGCGAACCTGAGGACCATGATGAGCGCCATGAGCTCTCCGCCGTCGATGTCCACGCGCGGCTCGCGCAACATCCCCGACGCCCCGCGCGGAGAGATGTCCGCGTCCTGCTCGAGCGCGACGACGGCCCAGGCCACGCTGGCGCACTGCTCGTAGTCGCCCTCGAACTGCGAGCCGTCAAGGAACAGCTCGCCTGACGGGAGGTACCCGTCGCACTCGCCCAGCCAGCAGACGCGGGGCGATGGGCTGGGCTTCGCAATCCCTGACGGGGCTGGCCACGGCACGCGCTCCAGCAGGCAGCAAGCGCGAGTCGTCCACGGCCATGCCCTGTTCGCACTTGCGGCTCTGACTCCACTGCCCGTCGGCCACCACCGAAGCGAGGTGCCCGCGCTCCTTGGGTGTCAGCCTGAGTGACGACTGCTTGCCAGCTTCCATGGGATTCGGCCCATGGTCCACCCGCGCCGTTGGTGCACCATCCGCACGTGGCGACGCTGACCGCTGCCCAGCGTGTTCTGACATTCCGAGCTCAACAAAACTCGTCGACGACGACCGCTGGGAAGCGGGTTCTGACTTTCCGAGCGCAGCAAAACTCGTCGACGACGGCCGCTGGGCAGCGGGTTCTGACGCCAGCTCAGGGCTGACCGCGGCCGCCAGCGGCGGCACAGGCGCCGCAGCGGCGGCCCCGCGAGCGACAGCTGCATCACGCCTGCCAGGCGCAGCTCCGAACTCCGTCTCCGCCTCGATCATGGAGCGCGCGTGCCGCGCCACCTGCTCTTACCACTCCTGCGCGTCGGGCTGGCCAGCCCGCGCGCGTGGGCGTGGTAGCGGGCCCGAATGCGCCGCCGTGCTGCCCAGGCCGCCTCGCAGAAGTCCTGCGCCATCCTGAGCCTGACCGCGCCCAGGTTGTCGATGCCGATCGTGCGCGCAGCCTCACTGACGAGCGGCGTCCACGTGCCATGCATCAGCAAGTCGGCCACGTAGGAGACACACAGGCGCAGCCAGTGCGCCTTGTCTCCAGCTTCGTCGAGCACAGAGACGTCCTGCAGCCAGAACGTGGTGTCGGCCCTCAGTCTCCTCTCGAGCGTGATGCGCGCATGCGCGGCAGCCCGCCGCGCAGGGTCTTGGACCTGGCCCCCTGCAGCTGTCTCCCAAAGACGCCGTTGCGGCTGACGGCGCCTGTGGTGGTCATCTGGATCAGGGCATCGATCACGCCGCCGTCGGCCTGGTGCTCGAGACCGGTTCCCTTACTAACCTCGCGCCGCTGCCATGCTTGCGCCGCCCGCAGCAGGAGGCGCTTGACGATCCAAGGACCCAGCTCGAACGCGCCGACGTCGTCGCCATCGTGCGTGCGCCAGGTGGCGGCGCTGAGCACCTGCCAGCCGACCCGCTCGAGGGTGGGCCGCGCAGCGTTGAAAGGCCCGCGCGCCTGGCTCCAGCTCTCGGCCCGGCAGCAGGTCATGCCGCAGGCGATGATGTGCTGGGGGATCCAGCTCTCCCGGGGCGCCCGCAGCAGCACCATGGTGGGAAGGGGCGTGGCCCTGATCATCGGGGCGAGCATGGGCGTCAGCATCAGGGTGAGCGCGCGCGACCGCCCAGCCACGCTGGGCGCGACCGCTTTCAACGACTCCGTCCTCGGCGTGTCCAGAGCTCCACGTTTGCGCAGCCCGTGGCGGCGACGCCGTAGGTCACGCCGGGCTCAATGCCAGCCCTGGTAACCTTACGCACGGCCTTCTTGCGCCCCGCCCCTGTCTTGAGGATCGCCACGCGGCGTTGGCGGGGCCCTGCCTGCGCCGGCTTCTCCTGGCGCACCTTGCGCGCGACGCGCCTGCCACGCGAGAGGCCGACGCCAAGGTCACGCTCGCCCTTGACGGAGACCGCGCCGAGCGGCTGGCGCAGACGGGCTGCTAGGCCGTGGCGCGCAGTTGGATGGTTCGCCAGCGCCCTCGACTTCTTGACCGCCACGTCGAGGTCCACGCCCATGAGCAGCGTCTTGAGCTTGAAGGCAGCCTCGGCGACCTCCCTCGCCACGCGCGCGAGCCCGCCGACTCGATGCAGCATGAGATCGCCCACGACAACCGCCAGCGACGCGGACGGGCGCTGGATGACCAGGCGGTCGAGCGGCCCGATGAGGATGAGCTTCAGCAGCGAGGTCGCGAAGCCGTCGCCAGGTAGGATGGGCTGCCTTGCCTCGATCACGCTCGAGGCCGCGCTGCCCATGCAGAGGGCCCTCGGCGCGCAGTGCAGCTCCAGCGTCAACTTGAGCTGGCGCAGCGGGGGGCCAGTGGCGATGGCAGCGTCCAGCAGCCAGCGGTGACGCACCTGCTTGGACGCCTTGAGCAGGTCGAGCAGGACGGCGACCGCCACCCAGGACTCGGCGTCGCCGCAGTCGGCACCCCGCAGCGCGGCCCACTCCCTGATCGCTGCTTGATGCCGCGCGGCCCGCTCGCAGCTGCGGCCAGCCGTCGCCCACCAGTATGGGCGATCATTCGCCTCCTCCCACTTGCGTGCGATGCCGCGCCGAAATCGTACCTGCACCCTCGCCAGCACCATGATGACGGCGATGGGCCTCGCGCCGCCTAGCCGCTTCTGGATGAGGCCGATCTTGGTGGTCATGAGCGGCCAGGAGGCGTCGCGCTCGATCGCCATGAGGATGTCGATCAGGACCGCCAGCGCCTCGTCGCGCAGCTCGTCCAGCTGCCGCGGCCTCGCGGCGCAGAAGGACATGCCCGTGGTCGCCCTGAAGGAGCGTAGCATCTTGCGCAGCTCCTGAACTGTGGGCCTCGGCGGCGCCCAGGTCCGTGGGCCAGTGCAAGCGCATCTGCTCGCAGGAGGTCCCCCGCCAGCGACTCCTCTCTCCCTCGAGCTGCGTCACCTGCTGCCCGAGACCCAGGGGCTCGAACAGCTGCCTGCCGTCGCCGAGGTCGTCGTCGTTCTCGGCGTCGCCGATGGGGCTCGGGTCGAACCCGATGGGCAGGCGAGAGACGGCGTGAAGACCACCACCTCCGGCCTGCTTCTCGACCCACTGCTGAAACTGGACGGTCCGCTGCGCCATGTCCCGCCCCGCCATCTCCAGCGCGACCGCGTGCGCGCCCGCTTGCAGCTGCTGTGGCGCGGCAGGGTCCAGCAAGGACAGACGCAAGTTGCTGAGCAGCATCCACCAAACCACAGCTCGGGGCATCACCTGAAGGCAGGACAGAACCTCGCCGTCATCAGGTGTCGCCCTCACTGTGGCAGGGGCTCTGTCTAGCAGTCTGCGTGCACCTCGAAGAGCGTCGAGGCGCGCGCCTGGCTGCTCCGCGGCGGCGATGTCGAGCAGCACGCTGGGCCACGCGGTGCATCCAGGTCGCCCCCGCCGAGACTCGAGGCCAGCGGGCTCCGGCCGCAGGGGGCCGACGGCGCCGGCGCGGCTCCGCAGGGCGAGCTCGCCCCTCGTGCTTGACCTTGTCCTCCCCCACCTGGTAGATGTCGATCCACTCATCCTCAGCGGCGACATTGGGGCGCTGCCAAGCGGTGGCGAGGTGGCCCTTGATGTCGTCGTCGCGCGCAACCTTGCCTCTCACGCCCCCCTGCTCGCCAGCCAGCAAGCTCTGCAGTGCCTGGCCGATCGCGCTCCAGCGCTCGCCGTGCGCGAGGCGAGCACAGCCCGCAGGCCGCTGGACAGGGAAGGGCTCGGGCACCTGAACGACCCTGGCCCACGGCCTTCTGCGAGAGGCCTCCAGCTCCAGGATGACGGGTTTGCGCGGGTAGACTTGTGACCCACTGACCACGCGGATGTTGGCCACCTTGAGCCCTCGTGAGACGATGAACAAGTCGATCGCCCTCTTCGACTGCGCGCAGGTGGGCTCCAGCGTGTCCGCGACGACCGCGTCGAAGAGCCTCGGCGCGCCAGACTTCGCCAGCTCCTGCTTGGTGCAGTTGAAGTCGCCCCCGACTGCGCGCGGGCGACCGTACTCTCGCAGCCTGCAGGTCAGGTCGCCCAGCGCCTGGTAGTTGAACGCGTTGACGCCGACGCCTGACAGCAGGTAGATGTTGGCCAGCGCTACGCCACCGCGCAGCGGCCCAGAGTGATGCAGCACCTGCGCGCGCACTTCTCGCAGCGCGACCCCAGCATGGTGGCGAGCCCATGCTCGCTGCGCACGCGCGCGAGCAGCCCCCCCCAGTTGCCGTCCCCGCAGCCAGCGAAGGCGCCGCAGCTGCCCCACATGCACGAAGCCCCCTAGGACGAAGCCCCCCTTCAGCGTCCGCCGCGCGTGGATGACGTCGCAGCCAACCAGCTCCTCGATCAGACACTTGTCGACATTCGAGTATGAGTTCATATTCAGCGACGCGATGCTCCAGGACTGGGCGCGGCTACCCCAGCCGCGGCATCTTGGCCTCGACCGCGGCCTCGTGCTTCTGCTTGAGGTGGGCCTGGGGCTTCTCGGCGAACTTCCAGCGGCCTTGAATGAGTCGCCCGTGGCAAACTCCAGCGGGTCCCCCTCGAGGTCCACGTCGATGTCCTCGCCCGCGGCGGTGCCGGCAGCAGCTGCCCCAGCGGCTGCGCCGCTGCCGCCCACTGGGGCGCCGGCTTTGCCACCGCCCGCTGCGATTGGCTCTGGAGGCTGAGCGGCCAATGCTCCTGCCAGCAGCGCGCGCAGCGGCCGATGCTCCTGCCAATGTCCTCGCTGAGCTGGAGGTTCTGGCTCTCCGCGGAGGCTCCCACGACGCCCTCGAGCTTCTTCGCGTGGCTGATGAGTTCGCCAACGTCGCGCGTTCGCGTGGCAGCTGGCATGGGCGCGGCGTCGTTGGCGAGCGCTTTTGCCTCGGAGATGGCGGCGTCCAGCTCGATCTGTAGCTGCGCGACATTCTCCTTCTGCAGGTGGGGGGCCTTGGGCGCCTCGGCATCCAGATCCTGCTTCTCTTCGTAGTCCAGCTTGGCTTGCTGGGGCCGCTTGCATGCCTCGCCCGCCGCGACCTACGCAGATTTGACCGTCTTGACCGCGGAGAGCGCGCCCAGCTGCTGCTGGGGCAGGAAGCGCGACTGCCGCAGACTGCGCTTGTCGCTGGCGGCCAGCGCGACGGACAGCCGCTCGAAGTGGCCTCGCTGAGTGCCAAGCAGCGGTCGCGGGCCTCGGGCGAGGAGCTTGGGCGGCTGCGCCCCAGAGCCCGCGCCGCCTCCGCGCATCGACTTCTGCGCGATGTGCCGCGGGCGGGGGTCGCCAGCCCCGCCCCCCCGAGCCCCGCGCGGCGGGGGGGGCGCGCCGCGATTGGTCGGCCGACGGCCCGTGCACCCCGCCCGCCGACGCTTCGAGCGCCAGCCCAGGTTCTTGCATCGGCAGCGGTGGCATCGCCAACTCGTCCCCTGAGCCGACCCGCTCGCCGCGCCAGCGCCGGCGCCACCGCCGCCGCCGCGAGGCTGAGGGGCCATGCCGCGCGAACGGCGCGCCACGAGGGTGGCGGGCTCCTTGCCCGGGGCGGGCCAGACGGAAACGCTGGAAGACTGCCGCGGACTAGCGGCATCCTTGCAGGCGCGGAGGCGCGGGGCCCCCGCTGCGCAAGCAGCTTGAGCCAAAATGGCCACGGAGGAGAAGGCGGAGGAGGAAGAGGAGGAGGAGGAGGGGGAGGAGGAGGAGGAGGAGGAAAAGGGGGGGGGGGCAGGACGGGGAGGTAGAGGAGGGAAAGGAGGAGGAAGAAGAGTTGGAGGAAAAAGGAGGAGGAAGATGAGAAAGATATGGAGAAGGCGGGCGAGGAGAAGGAGGAGGAGGAGGAGGGGAGGAGGAGGGGGAGGAGGAGGAGGAGGAGGAGGAGGAGGAGGAAGAGGAGGAGGAGGAGGAGGACGACAACGAAACGGAGGACGAGGGCGAGGACGAGGGCGAGGAGGACGAGGAGGAGGAGGAGGAGGAGGGAGGAGGGCGAGGAGGAGGAGGAGGAGGGTGGGGGAGGAGGGGGAAAGAGGGGGAGGAGGAGGCAGAGGGGGGGGGGGGGGGGGGAGAGGGAGGGGGAGGGGGAGTAGGAGGGGGGGGGGGGGAGGAGGAGGGGAGGAGGAGGAGGAGGAGGAGGAGGAGGAGGAGGGAGGAGGAGGAGGAGGAGGGAGGAGGAGGAGGAGGGGGGGAGAGAGGGGGGGGGAGGAGGGAGGAGGAGGAGGAGGAGGAGGAGGAGGAGGAGGAAGGAGGAGGAGGAGGAGAGGAGGAGGAGGAGGAGGAGGAGGAGGAGGAGGAGGAGGAGGAGGGGGAGAAGGAGGAGGATGGGGGAGGAGGAGGATGGGGGAGGAGGAGGAGGCGGAGGAGGAGGACGAAGAAAAGGAGGAGGAGGAGGATAAGGAGGGGGATGGGGAGGAGGAGCAGCAGCAGGAGAAGGATAATGAGGAGGAGGAGGAGGAGGAGGAGGAGGAGGAGGAGGAGGAGGAGGAGGAGGAGGAGGTGGAGGAAATGCCAGGGTAGATCAGACAGCGCACCAGGGTGCGGCCACCGCCTCGGGAGATGCTTGCCGCGGCGGGGTAAATTCAAAGCGCTCGCGGGGGCGCGGCGCGGCGGCGGGCGCCGCGGGGGCGAGCGCCGCCGAGCCATCGGCAATGTAGGCCGAGTCGATCCGATGAGCCTGAGTCGAAGCCGATCTGCGACGGCGGCTGCGCATCGCGAGAGGGCTCGGCGAAAAGGTCCGGCCACGCGCGCATCTTCGAGCCGACGCGAACGAGATGCCGCGGGGCAGGGGCACCGCGAGGAGCCACGGGAGCCGACGGCGCCTGCTTAGAGGTCGGCTCGCGCGAAAGGTGCGCAACGCTGCCGCGCTGCAGCGTCGGCGCGCGGCGCGCAGCTACGTGCAAATGAGTGCCTCGCGAATGAATGCAAATAGCTGGCGGGTTTGCCCGTTCAGCCGAGACGTAGCAAGACAGAGAAACGCGCGGGCTCGGGGCGGCCCCGGCAACGCAGACAGAGCGCGGGAAGAGTTTGGCAGGCGCCTCAGCGGCCCTGCTCCGCCAAAAGCCCTGCAGCTGGCGGCGGCGGGGGGCGCGCCTTCCAGGCCGACGCTCCCCCTGGCGCGCCGCGGACGCGTCGGTCCACCAGAGGCAGCCGACAAGACGTCCCCGCCAAGACGGACAGGCGAGCTGCGCGACCTGGGGGCGGAAATGCGATCAGTCAGGGCCATCGGGGAGATCCGACAAGGAGTGCGAAGACTTGGCGTCCAACCCATGCCAGGAAGCCACCGCGTCGCGCGCTGGCGCCGCAGAACGCCTTGCTGCTGCCGCCTGGTCCTGCATCCTGGGGAGAGCGTCTGTCGGCCCAACATCAGCTCGAACTGCTGGCTGGCCCGCAGGGGCGCGTTCCTCCCCTGCCCGGGGCCTAGCTGCAACCTCCTCCTCGTGAGAAGCGATCAGGGAAGCGGCTCTCGAGCCGACCTCGGCGGCCTCGGGTCGGCTTGGGGCGCAAACCGCAGGGGCGGACTGACTCGGGGCAGCCCCTGCGCGCCCCAATCCTTGCGTCGTTAAAGGGTCAGGCGGGTCCGAGGCGCGCGGGGCCTCGGCCCCAGGGGGCGGCGTCTGCTGGGAGAGCGGCTCGGATGCACCGGCCGACGCGCCAGCGCGGGCCCCGGCTGCCGCGGCAGCGCGGCGGCCAGCCCTGACGCACGAGGTTGACCCATCGCGTCCAGCGTGGGCCCGAATGAATTGCCCGCGATCGATATTCGCGAGGTTCTCGCGGCCTTTCTTGGCGATGCCAGCGCAGGCGGTCGCGGGGCGACGAGGATCTTGAGTGCCAATCTTTCCACGCGCTTTGCAGACATTTACCAGGTATTCCAGCATGTGGTGCAAGTTGTGAGACGCATGGGGCACGCGTCCGCGCGCTATCACGGGGAGGTCGGCAGGGGCGATCGCACCGCTGGCTGTGGGGGCGGGGGCGCGCGCCGCGCACGGGGCGCCGCGCGCCGCTGAGATGCGGCTCCATCCCCGCGCGCAGTGCACCGAAACTTGCTGCCACAAAGCACGTGCTCATGTTGGCTGTCCTGGAAGGCCCGCTGGAGCCTGCGCCGCCTGCGCCATGGCCGTCCAGGCCCGCGCGCGCAGACGGGGTTCCGCCGCCATGGAATCAGCCCAAGCCCTGCGAGCTCTGCGCCGAATCAACGCGCATGGAATATCGTGCAGGTGGGTGGGTGGGTGGGGCCTCACCCACCAGAGAGCTCTCTGCCGGGAAATGCGCGCGGCCTCGCCAGCCCAGGCATCGGCGCACGCGTGGCTAGTCATGAGAAATGCCTTGCGGAGTTCGCGGGCGAGCCCCACAATGTCGTCACTGTGTGATGGGGGGCCCACTCCACCTCGACCTCGCCTGCGCCTCTGAACCGAAGAGCACGGGCGATTCGCTGCCAGAGGTCAGCGTTGGCACCGACGCGCGGCCGCTCCTGCCTGCCAGCCTGCCATCCCGAGAGCAACGGGAGGTGGTCGGTGACGAACGGGACGCGGCCAACTGAATTCTCCAACGCGAGAGCAAAAGCCGCGAGCCCTGCTCGAGGCCCTCTAGGCCCGACGGGGGGCCGCCCCAGGGTTGCCATCGGCCCCGATGGCGCTCCAGAGCAATGGCGGCCGACCCCGCGCGGCGACGGCGTGGATCTGCACTGAACAGCCCGCCGGACCCATCGCCGAAGATCGCGACGAGGCCGTCGCCGCCCCTGCGCCCCTCCCAGCCCCGCCCGACCCAGCGTCGCCCACCGCCCCTCCCTGGTCAGAGAAGACAGGGTGCGCGTCGGCGCGAGCGGGGGCGACTCGAAGCCAGAATGCAGGCTGGGCCTCTGTGGAGGCAAGGGCCGACGGCATCAAGGCGTCAGACTTGTCGCAGTCATCGTGCCCTTTGTTGCATGGAAACAGCCGCGCCCGATGCGCGGGGTCCTCCGCTGCTTCGCCGCGTCGTTTGCAAGCGGCGTCGATCTCGTAGCCCGCCTCCGCCGCGCGAGTCCTCGTCCACTGGCCGCCAAGCACCGCGCGCAAGTCGAGGGCTCAGAGGTCGCGGTGGCCATCCCTGATGTACTTGTCCATCTCGAGCGAGACGTTGCCCGCGTCAGGTCCGCCCCGCCGGGGCCCCTCTCCATCGGGGTGCTTCGCCGCGGACTCCCAGGGGCTATCCTGGAGTGAGAGGGCGAACTCGCGCATGAACTCCGCGGGGTCCACGCTGCCCCGCTTCCCACCCAGTCGGGCATCTGCTGGCGCGGGAGGGGCCACGTCTGAGGGTTGGGCTCGTCAGGCCTCGCAGCCCTAGACCACTCCGTGGGGGGCGGGCGCTCCCATCCCGCGTTGATGAGGCTCGCGATCGCGGCGGAGATCGGGCCGACCACCTAGTGCCACTTCTTCTTGCCGAGCTCCGCCGTCCGCAAGTTGATCCTCCGCCGCGCCTGATTGATGCGCAGGTGGTACTGCGGGTGGTCGAACCAGAACTTCGGACGCTCGTGCGCGGACTGGCGCCCGAGCTCCACCGCGGGGTCCTGGTCGCCGAGGACGACCGCCAACGCCGTGGTCCGGCACCTGCCTGGCACCTTGCCTGTAGCGCTTGGCGACGCTGCAGCAGTGCCTGGGGCGGTGCCAGACCCGTGATCCAGCGCCCGTAGGTGCCCTGCGGTCGAGACCCAGTCGCCCAGAGGCCTTTCGACACCTTGGCAGGCGAAGCGCGCTTGCGAAGTTTGAGCCGGATGCGAGACGCGCGGGCCCTAGCCTTGGTAATTAGCTCTGGCCTGCGCTTTTGCGGTGGCGCGCCGCTAGGCGCCTGCCGCGTCGACGCCCAGGTCGACGCCGTCGCTGGCCACCGTGGCGCGCGCCCCCTTCGCCCGCGAGGCCGCGTGCGCGGACGGGGCCAGGGCGCGGCTCGAGGCTGCGATGGTGGTCTCGGGCGAGACCTTGAGCTCGGCCTCCGCGAGTCCCGCGCAGAGGGCGCCTCCGACGCCCGCAAGGTCGCGGGCCACCTGCTCCTCCTCGCTCTCGACGCGCGCCGCCGTGTCGTCAACGAGCGTCCACGGGCCCGCGCAGGCGAAGTTGGCGTGCGCCTGCTGCAGGATGGGCCCGGCGCGCGCCTCTGCGAGCTCACCCCCGCGCGCGCTGCCCGCGACAATCGATCGCTGGGGGTCGGTCGCGCCGCTAGTCCAGCCGCGCGTGCGCAGGTGCCGCGGGGCGGCGAAGAGTTCCACCTCGAGCACGACCGCGATGGCGGGAAAACCCTGGTCGACGGCCGCGCGCAGCGGGCGCTGTAAGTTGACGCCGTCGTAGAACTTCTCGATCTTCAGAAGCAGCGTCGCGAACGCGATGCCAAACTCTGCGCGAGGCTTGTCGAGTAGTGCTCGCGCCAGCGAGGCGCGAAGAGCGCTGGGGCCCTGGATGGCCGTGTCCAAGAACTCTCCGAGGGCTTCTGACCACTGGTCAGTGATCGGAGCGCGGAGCTTGCTCCGAACCTTGGGGGCTGTCGCCAGCATGCCCGCGGTGCGCTCGCCCCCCCGATGGCTCGGGCAACGTCGCCCCTATCGTGGCGCGGGCCAGTTGCGGCCGCGGCCTCGTTCGCTCGACTTCGTTGAGAAGATCGGCGAACTGCTGGATGCCTTCCCCAAGGAGCCTCTGGACGTCCGCGGGGCCGATGTTGTCGACGCCCTTCGCCTCCTTGGGGTTGGCCACGCCGACCGCCGCTCGAATCTGGTCCGCAATGATTTCGTCGAGTGGCCTGTCCAAGGCCCTCGCGTGGACCTCTGCGAAGGCCCGGTGGAGAGCCTCCTCGTCGCGCGCGGGCGTCTCCCAGATACCGTTCCACACCTCCGCGGACGCCTGCGTGATGCGCGACGGCGCGCCCAGCGTGACAACGCCGTTCATGGCTTCGAGCTGGGGTGGGCTCAGTCGGGCCCTTGACGGCCCCGCGGTGCTTGCCTGGGTTATCCTCCCAGGCCGTCTTGGCCCACCCCAGGGGCCGCGTGCGCGATCGGGCAGGCGCCCGACCCATCGCCCCGTTGGCCCAGAGCTCAGCGGCGGTCGCGATGCAGGCCCGGTCCTCGTCGCAGCAGAAGTCGAGCATCGACGAGTTCATCTTCCACTCCTCGATCTCGGCTGGGTCGGTCTTCGACCCGAAGTGGCTCGCCTGGGGCTCCGAGTTCTCGAGCTGGTCAATCCTGGCTGACAGGGACTTGGCCGCCAGCATGCGCTCCTGGGATCCTTGCCGTTCTTGGCCGGGGCGATGTACCTGGTCAGCAGCGCGGTGGCGGTCTGCCACCATGCGGTCTGGGGGTCGCGTAGGTGAGGCCTGCCAGGCGGCGCCCCCATGGTTTTGGTGACCGCCCCGCGCCCCTCCGCGCGCCCCAAGTGCCTCGGGCGCTACTCGACGGGGGCCTGGTGAGTCTCGAGGATCGCGTGCTCCACCGCGGCGACTCGCTGGGCGTAGGACGCATGGGCAACCAGGGCCTCGTCGCTGCATCGGCGGTGGACGAAGAGACCGCGCCCGCGCCGAGCCCCGACTCGCGCGCCGTCGAACTTGGGGAAGGCCTTCGCAATGATGGAGGCCGCCCCCAGCCCCCTATGGGCGCCGTGAACGGGGCGTCGTTCGCTGCGGGGGCCTCTTTGATCTCCGCGTGGATCGCGTCGAGTTCTCCGTGTAGGTGTTCGGGTAGCCTGGCCCTGCGCTGTTGCAGTGCCATCGCCTTGGCCCTGGACCTTTTGCCGTCGGGGCCCGCTGCCCGATCGGGCCGCGCGCGCGTCGGCAGTGCGCGCGGCGCCTTCAGACACTTGCGCTGCTGGGACTGGTTGGCCCCGAACGTGACCTCAACGCCGCAATGGGTCTTCCAGGGCACCTGGTAGACGGGCCGCAAATTGAGGACCCCCGCGACGCCGCTGCGAGCGATGCCGCAGTCGTGCCATTGTCGCACGAGACGGTGCAGCCCTCGGGTGCAAGGCTGGGCGCGTTCCACCGCCCTAACCGCGGCTTGTCGGCTCTCCGCGGTGGCTCGTACTTCCAGTCCGCCAGAACCAGCCAAGGGTTCTGCGCCATGCCCAGGAACGCCGTGGTGAGGCTCACGTGGATGACGCGGTTGGCCCCCTGATTGCGGAGCCCTGGCCTTTGGTGGGCCGCGATGGCGACCGGGTTGCCGTTCTCGGTGTGCAGCGCGCACGGCGAGAAGCCGACGAAGGGCTGCTCCCTGTGCTGGCCGACATAGTAGATGCGGTGCGCCGCGGTGGACGCGGCTGCGATATCCTGTCTGGCCAGGGCCCGCTCACCTCCATGAGTGAGTGCCTTGCTGAGACTTGTGAGTGGCGATCACGCGCGTCGCTGCGACCTTCCACCCATCTGCTGCCGGCGGGCCCTTCATCGCATCGAGGTTGCTCGCCGACGCGTGCGTCTCCGCCAGCGCAATCGCGCAGTGGCGCTTGCCCTCGCCCCTCGCGAAGGCTGCGGCTTTGGGCCCCTGCTCGGTAACGTAGCCGAAGAAGATGGTGGGCTCCGCCTCCTCCTTGGCGCGGGGCTTGCTGAAACCGCCCTGGACGAGGCCCAGCAGCGCTGGCGCGGGGGGCCTTCGCGCAGCTGCCGCCACCATCCTGAGCGGCTGTGCGTGCCTGCTGGAGCGCCTCGGCGGCCACGCGGGCGAGCTCGGCGGCGGTCTGCTTGTCCGCTCCAGAAGGCTCGTCGGTCGCCACGGGCGCGGGGCCGCTGCCGCTTGCGGCACCACCCGTGGACACGGGGGTGGCGGGGGCGGCAGGTGGAGTAGGTGGGGCAGCTCCATCATCGTTGGCAGCGGCCGTGTCTTGTCCGCCGTCAGACCCAGCCGCTGCTTCGCCGCCTCCGCCGCCTGGACCCATCCTGCGCTTTTGGCCCCCGTCTCCTACGCCTGGCGCAGGATGTCTCGAACCCGCTCCTGCCCTTCGTTGGGCGCCTTGGCACGGTAGTCGAGGTCTGCCTTCCATTCCTCCATCTGCTTGCGGGTATCCTCGTCGTAGACCGAGAGATCGGCCCACAGGGAGTCGTCGGTGGTGAAGGCCTCGTGCGCCTGCGGGGTCCTTCGGGAGATGCAGAGCTTGACCTCGACCGCCTCCTGCGCCTTGGCGCAGTCAACCTACTCCTTGACCAGGTCGAGCGTCGCCTGCTGCTGCTGCTGCTCCTCGAGTGCAGCGAGCTACTCTTGGCGTCCGCGACGTCTTCCACGAGCTTGTCGAGGCGAGCCTTGTGGTTGCTGGGGACTGCCAGCGCGGACTGCAGCGCCTGCTCTGGCGGCTGGAGGAGCGGGCTTGAGCGCTGCCTGCAGAGGAGTGAACAGCTGCTCCTTGGTGCCGTCATCACCGACGAGGTTGGCCAGCGCGTCGAGGACTTCGTCCGCCGTGAGGGGCTTCTGCTGCTGCTGCTGCCGCCATGGGGGTGGCATGCCTACCCAAGCACCAGCAAGCAGCCGATACCCCCCTAGCGTCGGAGCAAATGGCTTGCCACAGTGGAAGCAATCCGGCTTCCCATTCCACGTCCAGCGGTAGCGACACTGCATGCAGACCGTGTACCATTTCGCCAAGTCGAACCTGGGACTGTGGCCGCGCCCTTTGTCGCCGCCCTCGTCCTCCTTGCCAGCTGCCGCCGCCGAGCGTCGAGCGCTCTTACCGCCGTTGGCGCCGTCCGCAATGGTACTAACTTCCTCGCCGCAAGCGAGGATATGGAAACGGGCGGTAACTCGCCCCTGAGGTTGCTGCAAGAGCACGGAAACACTGGATGGACGCCTACCCCGCTGAGGCAATGATGGATGCGCCATGTGGCCTTGAGCCAAACTTGCTACGGAGGAGGAAGAGGAGGAGAGGAGGAGGAGGAGGAGGAGGAGGAGGAGGAGGAGGAGGAGGAGGAGGAGGGGGAGGAGGAGGAGAGGAGGAGGAGGAGGAGGAGGAGGAGGAGGAGGTAGGAGTAGGAGGAGGAGGAGGAGGAGGAGGAGGAGGAGGAGGAGGAAGAGAAGGCGGAGGACCGCGAGCTTCTGCACCGCCCTCCCCCTCGCCTTTCGCGTTAGCATGCTTGGGCAGCTGCTGCCCACGGGCCGCCGATTGCCGGCTTCGATGGGGAAGGCCTGTGCTCCATGGCATCGGCTCTGCCCTCCTCCTCCTCCTCCTCCTCCTCATCCTCCTCCTCCCTCCTCCTTCTCTCTCTCCTTCCACCTCCTCCTGCAGCGTGATCCTCCTCCTCCTCCTCCTCGGGCTTCTCCTCCTCCTCCTCCTCCTCCTCCTCCTCCTCCTCCTCCTCCTCCGCTTCCTCCTCCCTCCTCTTCCTCCTCGGCGCGAAGCGGCGGGGATTAGCATCAGGAAGCGCAGGAGGCAGAGGAAGCGCATGGCGACGGCGGCCTGGATGAGGCGAAGAAGGCGGAGAAAACATAAGCATGGGAGGACGAGAGACACAAGGATGACGACAAAGAGAACTGGAGAGGAGGATAAGGGCTAGGTCCTAACCATTATCCGCCTCTCTCGTCCTCTTCGTCGTCGTCCTTCTGCTGATGCCGCTGCTGCTGCTCCCGAGCAGCAGCAGCAGCAGCAGCAGCAGCAGCAGCAGCAGCAGCAGCAGCAGCAGCAGCAGCAGCAGCAGCGGAATCAGCGCCGGATCCGAAGGAGCAGGAGAAGGACCAGGAGCCGTCCTCTGGTCGCATCGCTCAGCTGCCACCGCCGAAACGCTTCATGGCCGCCTGCGCCTGCAGCTCCCGGCGGTGCGCGCTGACGCACTCCGCCGAGCAATAAAGATAGTCTAGGCGAGCGAACGGCTTACTGACAATGGGCTTCGCGCAGCTCTCGCACTTTGCCTGCGCGGCTGCCAGCGCCCGCGCCTCCTCCTCCTCTCGCCTCGCTCGTTCCTCGTCTTCCTCGCGTGCCTTGGCCTTCGCGAGCTTCTGCTTCTCCTTCAGCTTCTTTTTCTTCTCCTTGTCCTTGTCTTTCTTCCTCTGCTCGACCTCGTCCGTGAGGGCCTCTGGCACCTGTGCCGCGCTCCAGTCCCACTCGTCCTCGTTCTCGCCCCGCCAGCGGCGGAAGGCGTCGCGGGCCTTCTGGGTGGGGCACAGGAAATACGGCACGCGACCTCGGCCCGGCGGCGCGCACGGAGAGGGCCGCGCGAGGAGGGCCGCCTTCTGAGCCAGGGGGGGGGGGGGCTTCTCGGAAATGTCAGGGGGAGCCTCTTCGGCGGGGCCTGGAGGCTCTCGAGAGAGGCCTCTCAGGAGCCATAGGGGGGCTTCCAAGAAGGCCCCATGCCTTCTGACTGCCGTCTCCTCGCGCCGCCCCTCCCGCAGGGGCGCCGACGGTGGCGCGCGCCCCCAGGCGGCTGGGGAGCTTCTGCCCCCCCCCCCCCCCCCTCTCCCCATGCTGCGACATCCGACTGCGCGAATAGAGGGGAGATCCACGCCATGGTGCGGGATGGGAGGGAGGGGTAGGACGTCAGATAGACGCTTGCGCACCCAGCTTGTGCCCCCCCCCCCCTCCCCCTCCTCTCCCCTCTCCCCTCTCCTCCTCCTCCTCCTCCTCCTCCTCCTCCTCCTCCTCCTCCTCCTCCTCCTCCTCTCCTCCTCTCCCCTCCCCCGTTCCCCCTCCTCCTCCTCTCCCTCTCGCATCTCCCCTCCCTCGGCGCCGACGGTGGCGCCCGTCCCCAGGCCGTGCCAAGGGGGGGGGCCCACCCCCAAGCAGGGGGCCGCCACCTCTTCGAGGGCCGTCTCAGGACCCCCCCCAAAAAAACCGCCCGCCCGCCCAAAACTCCCGAGATCGCCCCCAACTCTCCTTGACCCTCTCGGGGTAGCGCACATCCATGGATTTGGCGCGCGGTCGCCAAATCCATGGACTGGGGGAAGCGCCCTCCCCAAAATGCGGCCGGTGCCGCCTCGTTCGGCGGCGGAAATGCGCGATTTCCCAAGGAAACGGGACCCGTCGCTAATCCACGCCCCCTTGATCCACGTTTGCGACCGCCTGATCCTCAGCCCTCGAACCTGGAGAGACCTCCGAGAGCGCTCCGAAGAGACCCCAAACAGAATCCCTGAGGACTCTGACCCACGTCA
>CAUYUJ010014344.1:111724-306724 GCA_963575745.1 Prorocentrum cordatum | reverse complement strand
CCGCCGAAGCCGCTGACCCCCGAGCTGCACGTGGGCTCCGTGTTTGAGGGTTTCGCGGCGACGGCGGCGGCAATGGCGTCTTCGGCCCCGCCTGCACCTGCTCCGAGCCCAGCCGAGTGCAAGCAGTGTCGGAAACGCGAAGGCAGCGGAGGATGCTGCGCGGAATCCCTCATGTTTCCCTGGCTTCTGGTGCGGCCGCAAGTCTCGGCGCTCGGCATCGAGGTCGCGGTGCTCACGACGTTCAGTCTGTCAGGGTAGTGGAGTTCTTTGTTATGGCGTTGTCATTGGTCTCGTCTCGTCTCACCTCCTCGTCTTTTTTTGCGTTGAGCGGGCATCAACTGCTATGCTCGCTGCGTCCTACCTCCACCTCCTGCTCCTCCTGCTCCTACCTTCACCTCCTGCTCCTCCTGCTCCTCCTGCTCCTCCTGTTCCTCCTGCTGCTCCTGCTCCTGCTCCTGCTCCTGCTCCTGCTCCTGCTCCTGCTCCTGCTCCTGCTCTTGCTCCTCCTCCTCCTCCTCCTCCTCCATGCTCCTCAGAAAGCGGGCGGGCGGAGAGGCCCACCGCGGTCGCCTCGGGCGCGAAGAGGCACGAGCACACGCCCAGCCCATAGCTCTCCGCGCTGGGGCCGTCCGCGACGGCAGCCTCCAGCGCCTCGGGCTCGGCCCTGGACGACCTCCGGCCAGACTCCAAGGAGTGCCCCCCGTGGCAGGGGCGGCTTCTGGTGCGCGGCTCGCAGACTTGCGGGTATGCACCACCGCCACGTCGACTCCTTCTCCCTCCTCTGCCCTCCTCTTCCTCTCCTCTTTCCCGGGCGAGGGAGGGGGTGATGGAGGTGGTGGTGGTGGTGGTGTATGTGTTTGGGCCCCGTCAGACTGGCACCCTCGGATCCCCCAACAACAGCTGTGCAGCGCCCACGACGGGGGGTCCAAGACGGGCCACCGATATCGGGGGCCCTAGGCTCCCTCACCCGGGGTTGGCAGCACCACGCAGGACCCCTGCAGACCAGCTGCACATGGAAGAACGACATAAGCAAAAACCGCAGGTCCGCGCGGACTCCTTGGGTCGGCGCTGTGCCCCCCTGGCGGCGCCTCCGGCGCCGCCCCGGTCCAGCGCCGATCAAAGAACTCTAGGCTGCTCTCCGAAAGCTGCTGTCGTTGCCACCTCTCTTCCTTCACGAACGCTGCGTGCGGTGCGGCGGCAGCGGCCAGCGTCGCCTGGGCCTGCTCCCCCCCGCAAGGAGGAGGAGGAGGAGGAGGAGGAGGAGGAGGACGAGGAGGAGGAGGGGGAGGAGGAGGGGGAGGGGGAGGAGGAGGAGGAGGAGGAGGAGGAGGAGGAGGAGGAGGAGGAGGAGGGGAGGAGGAGGAGGAGGAGGAGTTACTCAAAGTACTCCCCAGCCGCAGTGGCCGTCGGCTGAGGCGATCCGCGGCCCCGCGGCCGCCCCCGCTCCGAGGGCCGCGTCCCTGAGGACCGCCCTCTCTCCCTGCGCGTCTTGCGGAGGCGCGGGGGGCCGTGGTGGTGCGGCCGCGGGCCGCCGCCGCTCAGAGGGCCGCGTCCCTGGGGACCGCCCTCTCTCCCCGCGCGTCAGGCTGAGGCGCGAGGAGCCTTGCGGGGTCCTCGAAGGTCAACGCGTTCCCCCTCCGAGATCCTCAACGCCCCGCGACGGACCCCCACGGCGCAAGCCATGGGCACTCGTCGCGGCATGCCTTCCAAGGATGGTGGCAGTACTCTGCTGCTGCGGCTTCTGCTTGGTCGTCAGCCTCCTTCTCGCAGCAACAGGGGCCGCGCCCCTGGGGACCACCCCTTCTCCCCGCGCGTCTGGTGGAGGCGCGGGGAGCAGTGGGATCAGGCTCGCACTCTGGCGCGACGTCGACCCGCCTCCGAGATCCTCGACACCCCGCGGCGGGCCCCCGCGGCGGTTACCGCAAGCACCCGACGCGGCATGCCTTCCAAGGAGGGCGGCAATACCAGACGTGTTGTTGTCGTAGCTCTGCTGGCTACCGCCGTGGTACTGTGCCTGCTTGATGTTCACGATAGGAGCGGTCAGCATCGGCGGGCGCGACTCTGCACGCTGACCTCCGCCAACCGCCCCCCCTGGCCGACGCAGGGAGTGGCCGTCCTCCCCCTCGGCCCCGTTGCACGCGACGGTTTGACTCCTGGAGTGGATATCGCGATCTCTGTCATGCCCGCAAAACTGCGGCGACGTCGCGCCTCGCGTTGCGAGGTCTTTCAACGAGGCATCCGGGCAAAACAATGGCGACGCGTCAAACAAGTCGGTGCTCAAATCCTGCCCCTGGTGGAGCGGCGTGGTGCGTGCCTGTTGGCTATGTTCCAAGCAACTGATGTCGTCGTCGTGTAAGCTGCGGTTGGGTGACTGGCGTCGGCAAAACGCGGGCGACTGATCGCCGAGCAGGTCTGTGCTCACAACTGCCCTCTGTTGAGGGGGTTGTGCTGCGTGCCTGCTGGCTGTTTTCCGGGCCGCGGTTGAATCATTGAACTTATTTTTCTTTCTCCGCCTCGTTGAGCCAGTGTTGTAGTTTGTACTTGATGCTGCTGTATCCATGTCGGTTCTTAGATTCTTTCCTCATGATGTCCGAGATGTACTCCGTTGCCGCGGCTCCACCTAGCCTGCAGAACCATATGGCTACAGCTCGGAGTAGTACAAGGGGGTGGCTTGGGTGTGCTGCTGCATCATGCTGTCTGACTTATGTGCCGTGTTTTGGAGGCTGCCCCTTGCGTCCCTCATGGAACCATTACTTTACGGCATCGTAGCTGTGTCTTTGCCTACCCTTTGCAAGCAGCACTTGCGCTGCCACCCCTTACCGCGTCTTGTCCTCGTCAAGTTGCGCGCGGCCCCCCTCCTTCCGATTGCACGAGCCTTTCTGTGGTGTAGTGTCTTCTCCGTCGTTGCTGCGCCTTTCTGTGCCTTTTCATGTCGAGTCTGGCTTCGCGTTCTTCTTTCTCTTCGGATGGGCGTCTATCGATGGCGTCGACGGTTGCTGCTGCTATTCTGCGTCGGACAAGTGCAACAGTAGCGCTGACCCAGTCGTAGCCTGCCATCTGTGCGTCGTCGATGCCGTGCTCTCTTGCTGCTGTCTCCGCCAGCTTATCCACTTGTCCGTTTCCGTGCCATGCGCGTAGTGGAAATCCTCGCGCTTGCGCCTCCTCCCACGTGAGGTGGCTGTTGATGTGGTGGGCTACTACTACTTCGTCGCCTCTGGTGCTACGTGTGCTGAGCTCCTTGCCAATAAGTGCCCAGGGGTCGCCGTTGGTGCCAACTTCTCGTTCGCGATGGTACCATTTGTTGCGCCATCCTTTGAATGCCAAATCGCTGGCCGTCCAATGGCGTAGTGGCCCCGCTGTGTGTCGTAGGCAGTCCAGTAGCGCCCAGAATTCTGCCCTGTTGCTGGTCTGCCGTCTGTGTGGTAGTGGGCCATAGCGTGCTGCAGCGACCTGGAAATCGTCGTTGTCGCCCGTTGGGGTAAGCCGTACCTGGGCCCAGCCGCGTCGCATCTCTAGTCCGCGCTGCGCTTGCCACCTGAGCCGTCGCCGCAAAACAACCATAGAGTGGTCATCTGGGGGTTGGATGCGGTCAGCATGGATCACCTCACCGATGTTGTTGGTCATCTCTGGCGTAGTGCATTTTGGCGGCACCGACCGAGCGCGTGGCGTGATGCCCCGACGCCAGAATGCAGGCGTGTCTCTGTAACCCGCCCCGCTTAGGTGCGAATCCTTTCTGTCTTCTCGGACAATGGGTCGTCGCTCTTGCAGTGGCATCGGCCCCATAAGTTGTGATAGTTGCTGTCCGTGGCCCCACATTCGCACGCGTCGCAACCGTGTCCGAATGTGTATTTCTCCCGTGGCCTTGTCCATGTACCTGCGCCAGCCGCCGTGAGAAGCCCGCCGTATTCACGATGTTTTCCTTGCTTGCGTAGCCAATCTAGGCCTCGTTTCAAGTCCGCCGTGTCTGCTCCGTGCTCCATGCCCTTCCCATTGTAGTGCTCCGCGGCCGCTTGCCACAACTGAAGTCGTACGTCGGCTGTGGTTACGTATAGGATGCCGGCGTGGTCGCCCAGTTCTCCGCCCCGCGGGAACTTCCAGTCGTTCTCGTCGCGGTCGATACAGTGCTCTGGCCAGCCCAGTTCCCAGAGCGCCAGAATGACGGATGCAATAGGGCCTTATCGTTGGGTCCATCTTCTGTTGGCTGGGACCCAGAGCATTCGGAAGTAGATCTTCGGCCGCGCGCGTCTTATCTGTGCTCGTAGGTCTGGGCTGCGCCCCCAGCAGTTGAACCAAGTGGCGAACTGCGCTTTTGCCACGGTGAAGGCCGGGTCGCGCCTTCCAAGTCCAAGTGCGTGGTAAAGCATCTTCCGGGCCATGGTCGTCGTAGTGCTTGTGCGTTTTTTGTCTCGCGCGTAGCATTGGGGCGGGGGCCAATCCGTGGAAT
Organism: Prorocentrum cordatum; assembly: GCA_963575745.1. NCBI lineage: Eukaryota > Dinophyceae > Prorocentrales > Prorocentraceae > Prorocentrum > Prorocentrum cordatum. Next base: position 302,280 of record CAUYUJ010014344.1, on the reverse strand, counting down.
GCCGTGCCGTACTTGCGCGAGGCCATGGTACTTTGCTGCGTGATGTTGGCCCTCGTCTTGGTTCTGAGTCTTTTCAGCTCCCTGCCCGCTGCTCCGAGTCTGCGTCGTGCTGCTTTGAGTCTGTTGGCGTGCGATTGTCTTCTGATTGTGCCTCGTGCTGCTCTGTCTGCTCCGAGGTCCCTTCCCTTTGTAATAGCCTTGAGGGGGATGCCTCAGAGCTGTAATTGTTTGTGGATCTGTTTGGTTTCGTTGTAGTGGGCCGACATGAGGGTAGTTCGTTCGCCAGCTTGAGTCCTTGCTCCTCCCGCGCGAGGAAGCTGTTGGGTGGTGCTGACTGTGGCTGACGCGATTTGGTCCCTGCTGCCGACGGTGCAATTGCTGATGTCGTCGAACCATGCTCGAGGTATGGGTCGCGGTAGTTGGCTTGTGCTTGTGAGCCTGGCCATGGCTGCGCACGCCACCGCACGTGCAATGTTATTTGCCTGTCGTGACCCAGCGAGGATGGAGCGGTCGGCATACATGGGGAGTGAGTATGACCCTTGTCGGCGCAATACTCTCGTAGCAGTGTGCTGCAGCATCATCAGGCGCAGCTGCCGTGCGGGGAACTGCATGTGTAGGGCTGCTGGTACGTCTTGTCGGTCCTGAGGCTGTCGTAGAACTTCTTTATGTCTGCCAACAATACAGTCTCGGTCATGTCGAAGGCGCTGGCGCATTCGTCCATGACCAGGCGCCTGGGCGCTTCCCTCAAGCAGCTGTTGCCAGCGATGGCCGCGTCCTGTTCCCTCTCGTGAGTCTTTGCCTAGCATCGAGCATGGTCTCGGCGTAAGATCTCCCAGCAACGAACTAGTTGAGGTAGGAAGGCCAGGGCTCGATCTCCCTTCGTGGACTTGGGAGTGATCATAGCGACTGATAGCAATGGTTGCCATGGCCACATAAGGTGTCGTTCGCATAAGCTGAAGAGGTCGATCACTGTTTGTCGCCCTGTCCGTGGTAGGCGTCGTAGGTCGCTGCGTTGTAGCATGGTAACTCCGTTGCCTTTGTCTGGTTCTCCTTCCAGGCATCTGTCCAAGTCCGCCACTGTCAAGGACGTGGGCAGTGGCTCTTGTTCCGCTCTCTCCTCGAGCTTGGCCAGGGTGTGGACGCGTTCGTGGCGTGGGACTTCTGGGCCGGGCCCTATGATATTGAAGTCTATAGCCTGGTCGTCAATATCATTGGGGCTGCATAGCACTTGATCGCCACCGGCCACCTCTTGTTCACGTCGTGGTGGTGCTGTCGTGATCTTGTTGAGCGTGCCCGTCGTCTTGGTGGCCATGGCGAGCCATGCGCAGTGCTCGCGGTTGCTTTGGCGCAGGTCGCGTCGTAGTGCTTCTCTCTTCTCCCCCCCCGCTTGAGCTGCCATGCCCCTGGGGACTTCCCGCGGGACCTGGTCTAGCTGCGCGAGCCTTTGTCGACGTCGGTCGCGATGGAAACGGGCAGCGTCGCTCGCCTGCTTCCCAAGCGGGGGAAGATCTTCTCGCGCGAATCGTCTACCTGCTGCGTGTAAGTATGGTTGCCGTCGCTGTCCGTGTCCTCATTGCTGGAGCATGACCATTGTCGCCAATGTATTCTCTGTCCTGCTCCGCCAATCCACTCGACGCGTCGCGAATCACATCCGTCGCCCCCCTTTCTCTTGAAGCGGTGCCGTCTTAAACTCGCAGTCTTCTCCGCGTCCTCCGAAGTTGTCACGGCCCCCGAGGGGCATCTTGTATGCGATGCAAAAGATTGTCTCCAGCGTGCCCATGGGGCGGTGCTAGTGCTTGCCCATTTGTCCTGCTCGAGTTGGGTCTGCGCGATGCGCAGCGCACTTCTGCGTGTAAGCAGGTGCCCGCCGACGGTTGTCGTGGGGCAGTGGCGCCGCCGTGCCCCAGGCGTTTCTTATAGTTGCTGCGTCAACTCCCTCGGCAAGCGCCGAGGTCCGACCTGCAATTGGTTGCTGTCGTCCATCCCCTCGAGGCGTCGCGCAGTCCAACGCGTCAGTCTCTGGATTCGGGTCGTTGGGAGTGGAGTCGAGGCCATTGCGGTCAGCCTCCGCCCTTTGAGCGTCGGGGGCCGCGCTGCTCCTCTCGTCCAAGTCGCGCGTGCACTGCGTCGGGTCGTGGGTGGGCATGTGGTCGTGCAGGTTGTCCTTGTCGATGTCTTCGAAGGGATCCGCCTCTGCGATGTCCATCGTGCTGCTCCCGTGGACCGCTGCTGCGGTTGGGCTGGCTGGGTCTCTACTTTCCTCCACCCCCCGTGTTGTTGAGGTGGGGGGTCTCGACCTGGCCGCCCGAGGTCGTCGCGTCGCGGGGGGGTGGGGGGGGGGGGGGGGGGGGGGGGGGGGGGGGGGGGGGGGGGTCGGGGGGGGGGGGGGTAGCAGTTCCATCCGCTAGTGCCCAGTGCCTCCCATCTCTCCGCGTCCGCTCTGTCGAGGCCGTAGGGTTCTATGTGCGCGTCTGGGTCGGGCATGGGCTTGGGCTTCTTCTTTGTGCTGCTCTTGCTGTTTGGGTTTGCCTTCTGTCGCTGAGGTCGTGGCGGAGGGGGGGCGCTTTCGGCGCGATCAGATTCCTGTGCTCGTTGTTGTCCAGGTCTGCTGCATCTGCGGTTGCCGGCCCGATGCGTGGCCTCCAGGTTGCATCGTGTACTTGTTGCATGCCTCGTGCCATCGCCTGTCCAGCTGAGTTGACCAGCGTGAAATCGACGTTGGTTGGTCTGCTGTCCCCCGGGACGCGCGCGTGCTGGTCGCCAGGCAAGGTCACGGCGCTAGCTGCGCCGAGGGCCGCTGGCCACCCTGTCTTCTCGAACTCGTTGCGCGCAGTGTTGAAGTCGCCGCAGGTGATCCAGGGCGTCGTGGCTGCGTTGGGGGAAGCCGCCCGCGCGGTCACCCCCCCGGCGTTGATGCCGCTCGTGGCGACGTGGCTCGGGCCTAGGTAGAGAGAGAGAGAGAGAGAGAGAGAGAGAGAGAGAGAGAGAGAGAGAGAGAGGAAGAGAGAGAGAGATAGAGAGAGAGAGAGAGAGTGAGGGGCGAAGTGCAGCGCGTGTGCTGGGTGACTGGTGTCCAGTCGTACATGCCGATGTCGTCTGGTGCCCGTCGAGCGTCTGCGGCCGTTGCGCTCGGGGCTGCGCTCCGACTTTCCCTGTGGCGCAACGAGGTAGCTGTGAGATGGCCCTTCGTCAGAACAGCTGCGCCCCCGCAGGTGCCGCTCTCGCAGCGCTCGCTCGCCCTCGCCGCCGCGCGCGCTGCCGAGAAGCCCGCCCTCTGCAGCGCGTGTTCTGTGGCGTCGAGGAGGCGTTGGCCAAGCTGGGTCTCCTGCAGCGCGCGCGTCGCGTGGTCGACGCGCGCCGTCGCGCCGCGACTGGCTCGAGGCCGCGGGTCCCCAGGTCGCGATGTTGGCGCTAAAGATGAGGCGGTCGCGGTGGGGGTCGCCGCCAAACTGCCCTCTCCCACCCCGCCATGACCTTCAGCGGTCTGCAGGGGCCTCTGCGGTAGAGGCCGCCGCTGCTCGTCGTTGCTGTAGGTGCGCCTCCGCCGCCGTCGCCTCATCCTGACTCTGGGGCTCGACCTCGTCATCTTTCGCAGGCGTCGCCATCTGGGGGGGCGCCGTCGAGCCCGCCGTGCAACTCTGCGTCGCCTGCTCTGCTTTCCTTTTCTTGGGCGCCTGGCTGATCTGCGTGCGCTCCGCTTCCGCCTGCTTCTTTGCCGCGATGAGGTGCTCCTTCAGCTGGCCTGCGAACGTCCTTGCGCCCAGCTGCAGCTGGGCGAGCACCTGCCTCTTGCATCCTCGACCGCCTTGCGGCTCGCCGCGCCCATGTCCTCGTCGCAGGCGAACTCCTGCTCGACCTCGGCGATCTGCACGTCACTGGGCGACAGCAGGTCCGTATCTGTGTCGAGCAGCTGCTCGAAGATGCTCTTCTGGTGCTGCTCCTTCGGCTTGCCCTCCTGCTGGATCGCCTCGATCTTGCTCTCCGCCGCCAGGACTGAGTCGGTTTGCTCTCGTAGGGTCTCACGAGCTCGCTCCGCCTTCTCCTCCGCCGTGCCCTTCTGTTCGGAGGCCCACTTTTACTTCGTGTTGGCGTCCTCGAGCTCCTTGGCAGCTTCTGCAAGCCTGTTGGCACGCGATCTGAGTGGTGTGTTCGGCGTCTTCTTCAGCGAGCTTGCCACATCAGCTAGCTGCTTGGCGATGGCGCCCCCGTTGGCCAGCTGCAGCGGACCTATGGACTTCGCGACCGTCTGCAGCGCGCTAGCGAGCTTGGCCATTCCAGTTTCGCCACCATTGCCCTTGCCGTTGCCCTTGCCCTTGTCCTTGCCGTAGCCTTTGTCCTTGCTGTTGCCCTTGCCCGCCTTGCCCACTGGGTCGGCACACCAGCTGCCGCCATTGGCACCACCTGCTTGTCGCTTGGGCCTCGCAGCTCTGCAACCACATGTGTACCAGTACTCCATCTTCTCGAGCTGCGAGCACCACCACCATGTCTTGCAGTGTTTGCAGGTCGTCCAGGTGGAAGGCGCCTCGCTGCCGTGGTGCATCTTGAGGATGTGTTCGGTCTTGACGTGCCGCATGGCTGCTGTCCTCTGCCGCCGCAGGCGGCGGTGCCAGGCAGGTGAGCGGCTCTCTCGCCCCGTCTCTGGGGCTGGACGTTCCTCGATTGCGGGAGGCCGCATCCGAAATCGCGGGCAAGGGGAAATGGCTGCGCCGCTCCGCCGAAGAACCACCTAGGAGGAGGAGGGGGAGGAGGAGGAGGAGGAGGAGGAGGAGGAGGAGGAGAAGGAACGCCCCCCGAGAGCCGCGCACCCAGAGGCCACTCGTGGTGAGGAAGGCTGCTCCTTTTTGCGCGCAACCAGGACCTGGCGGCCGAGGCCTGGACCTCCGGGGCGCGTGTCGCGGGGTCGTCGGTCGCGGGTCGCGGTTCCTCCTCGTCGTCCTCGTCTTCCTCGTCGTTACCCTCGTCGTCCTCGTCGTTGCCCCCGTCGTCGTCCTCGTCGTCCTCGTCGTCGTCATCCTCGTCGTCGGTGCTGTCGTCGCCCTCACCATCCGCCGTCGTCCTCGTCCTCGAGGATCGAGGTTTGCTTGGGCGCTTCTGGCACCTACGCAGGGCCTTCCGAGACGTCCTGGGCTCTCCAGGGCGGGGGAGTCGGAGCATCAGCTTGAGCGTCTAGCGGGCTCTCCTCTCCCAGCGCCGGGGGCGCCCCCGCACGCCGAGGAAGGCGCCCAGCGGCGGGGGCCGCCGAAACCCGCCGCATGCGGCGGATGTCGGCCCCCCGTCGTGGACGACGGCGACGAGCACGAGGACGAAGAACGACGACGAGGAAGGGGAGACTCCAATCACCCCCTTTCGTGCGGGCGTGGGTCTCTGGGCGCGGGGGCGGGCTCGTCGTGCGAGAGCCGGAGATCGAGGACCGAGGTTCGAAGATCGAGGGTCGAGAAACGAGGTTCGCTCTTCGGCGTTTCTGGCAACCCTAGCGGGCCTCCAGAGGCCTTCGGGGCTCTATGCGAGTCTCCAAAGACCTTCAGGAGGCCGTCACGTTCTTCATCTTCTTCTTCTGCTTCTTCGCCGCCGCCGCCGTCGTCTTCGTCGTCGTCGTTGTCGTCGTCGTCGTCGTCGTCGTCGTCGCCACCTTGTCGTCGTCGTCGTCGTCGTCGTCGTCGTCGTCGTCGTCGTCGTCCACCTCCTCCTCCTCCTCCTCCTCCTCCGTTCTCCGCGCTCTGTCCTCCGTCCTCCGTCCTCCTCCTCTTCCTCCTCCTCCGTCCTCCGTCCTCCTCCGTCCTCCGTCCTCCGTCCTCCTCCGTCCTCAGGCCTCCGTCCTCCTCTGTCCTCCGTCCCCCTCCTCCGTCCTCCTCCCCCCTCGGCCCAGGCATGGAGGGCCTGGCGCATCAGCACAAGGGCACCCTGCACGCCTGCCCTGGACCACACGCGGCTCTCGCTGCCCAGCAGCCCCTCCCACGCGATCTCGCTCTGCTCGCTGTCGCTGGCGCTGCCCTCGCCGCCGTCGGCGGCGGCCGCGGGCTCCTCGGGAGCGCGTGGGCCCCTCCGCGGCGACGGCGTCGACGTCGACGTCGACGTCGCCGACATCAGCGACGAGGAGCACATCGAAGCCATCGAGCACACCGACGACGTTGCCACGACGTGGACGAGACGGCGTCCGGCCTTTCCCGTCGACGTGCGGGGTGCAGGCTCCGCCCGGCCCTCCCCGCCGCGCCGTCGGCCTCTCCGCGACTACTCAACGCGAGTGCTCCTCTCGTCTCTCCCTTTCTCTCTCTCTCTCTCTCTTTTCTCTCCCCTGGTGCTGTCCTGGCTTGAGGAGGTTACATACAGCGCGCTGTCTTGTTTACCAGCAGGATGGGCCCCATTTGGCTGCTCTACTCTCTCTCTCTCTCTCAGCACACTCGAGCTGCTCAACTCTCTTTATGTTTTTTTTTTTTTTTTTTTTTTTTTTCTCTCTCTCTCTCTCTCTTTCTTTCTCTCTCTCTATCTCTCTCTCTCTCTTTCCCCTGGTGCTGTCCTGGTTAGAGGAGGTTGTTTTTCTTTCTGTCTTTCTTTCTTTCTCTCTCTCTCTCTCTCTCTCTCTATATATATATATATATATATATATATACATACACAGCGCACTGCGTTTTTTAGCCACAGGATGGGGCCGACTTGGCTGTCGGTGGCGTCTTTCGCAGCGTTCTCGGCCTTTCAACGCATGGATTTCCGCTGCAGCGTAGGCCACATTACAGGATTCACGCTTCGCTCCCGTCGCTCCGAATGGAGATCTCGCCCCAGCGCGGGCCACGGTTCTGGAATTGGTTCCTTCCTCGTCGTTGCTGCCCCCCTCCTTTCCCCTCCTCTGCCATCCCTTGGTTGTCTTGCTCCTCCCGCTCTTCGTACTCCTGCTCCTCCTGCTGCTACTGCTGCTCCTCCTCCTCCTCCCTCGTCTTCCCTCTCTTCTTCCTGCCAATCCTCCTGGACATCCGTCACCCCCTCTTCATCCTCGTCTTCGTCCGCCACTGATGTACACAAGTCCCCTCTTCTGACTGCGCATCACACGATGTGGTCATTTGGGGGGCCCAGATCCGCCTAGGCGCCCGTCGGCGGATAGCACAATTTCAGCGCAGTGGGAAGTGGTGGGAGGGGCAGGATGTCGGATGCGCGAGCGCAGGTAGCTTGTCCCTCACCGCTCTCTTGCCCCTTTTCTCCCCTCCCCTCCCCCCTCGTCCTCGTCCCTGCCTCTCCTCCCCTCGCCTCCTTTCTCGGATCGGGAGAACCGCTTGACACCGTATCGAACAAATAACAGCAAGGAGAGGCGCCAGGCTGGAGAGGCTCAACCGCAGCTGTGAGCACGCACGGGCCTCGGGTCAGAGAGAGAGAGAGAGAGAGAAAGAGAGAGAGAGAGAGAGATGGAGAGAGAAAGGTGCAAGTGCTCGTCCCCCTCCCACTTCTGGCCCCGCCTCACTCAAACACCGTAATTGAGTTCGGAGCATTGGCTTGTCACGGCCTCGGAGAGGCCCAGGCAAACCGCAGCGGAGGAGCTCTGGGTGGATGAGGAGGTCGGCGAGAAGGAGGATGAGGAGGATTATCGTGATGAGGGATAGGGGAAGGCTGAGGGCAACCAGTGACAAGCGGCAACCAGATCCTAGACGTGAGCGCATCGCGACCAAAAACCCCGTGCTTGTGCGGGACTTCCCAGGCTGGATCGATCCGTGAAGCCTCTTGGGGCCCGCCCAGCGCTGGGCGACAAGGCCGCCCGCGTTCTCTTGCTCTCCGCCGGTCCGAAGGCCCGGCTGGGCGCAGCTGCTCCGCGCCCTTCCTCTGCGCTCCCCCGCTGAGCTCGATCTGGGCTCGCTCTGGCCTGGGTCCGGGCAGCCACGGGGCTGGGCCACGCGCGCCCGACGCTCGCCGCCGCGTCGGCCTCGACCCCGGGGCCCCCATGAGGTCCGACAGCGGCAGAAGACGACCACGACCACGACCGATGGCGACGCTCATGGCGGCGGCGGCGGCGCACGCCGCACGACGAACGGACGATGACGCCGCCTCGCCGCCTCGCGGCGGGGGACTGGAGGCCCACGGGCGCGACGACCCGCCGCGAAATGCCGCTCGCTGGGCGCCTGGGGTGTCCGGGGGCGTTCGCGCCCCCCCCCCCCCCCCCCGCCCGCCCATCTCGGCGCCGGGCGGTCTCTGGCCCGCGACGCCGGCGACGGCGGCGACGATGGCGATGGCGGCGCGAAGGCGCCGAAGCCGGCGGCCTCGAGGGCGGCGGCGCGAAGGCGGCGAAGACGGCGGCCCCCTCCGCGTCCGCCGCTGGCCTCGTGGGCGGCTGCGGCGAGCGGCGGAGAGCGGCGGCGCTCCTCCGCGTCCGCCGCCTGTCCGTCGTCAGGCGCCCCGCCGTCCGCGGCGGCCCAGGCCTCGGCGGCGGCGGCCGCGCCGCCGCCGCCGCGTGGCGGCGGCGCGGGGGCAGACGCGCCGTCGGCACCGCCTGCTCCTCGGGCAGGGGGCGGCAGTTCTCCCGCCTCGCCGCTCTCGCGGGTCCTGGTCTCTCACTCCATATGTGTATGTGTGCGTGTGTGCGTGTGTGCGTGCGTCTCTGTCTCTCTCGCCCTTCATTTGTATATATCTATCTATATATATATATGTATGATTCACTCTCTCTCTCTCTCTATTGCTCTCTATTCATCTCTCTCTCTCTCTCTCTTTCTGCTCCCCTGACTCCTCTGTCTCTAAGTGTATGTATGTATGCATGCATCTATGTATGGATACAGGAATATGTGTATGCATGTATGCCTGTCTGTCTGTATGCAGGTATGCAGCTATTAATGTATGCATGGATGCATGTGTGAATGTATGTACGTATGTCTGTATGTATGTATGCCTGTATGTCGGTATGTCTGTCTGTACGTCTGTATGTATGTACGGATATGTTCGTATGTGTATGTGTATGTGTATGTGTATGGCTATGTATGTATGCATGCATGTATGCATGTATGTACGTATTTACACAGACGCGAACCACTGCGCTGCAATCATTGAGGCAACACGCATATGTTTATATGTAGACGTGCATACAAGTTTTATATTACATGCGCACTAGAACCACGCGCGCGCGCTTCGCGCGCGCTTGGGTTCTAGCCAGCTCCAGCCCGTGACAGTCTCGCAGTTGCGTGCACATGCGCACGCACACATGCAACGTCAGGAGCCACCCACAAGTTGTAGGGGTTTCTTGGGGGCCTCTCGGGGGCGTCTTGGGGGCTCTTCGAGCGTCTTAGGGGCTTTGTGGGGCGTCTTGGAGCCTCCTGGGGGCCTCTTGGGAGCGATCGTGCGGTCCCAGCAGCCCATCGGAGGCGACAAGGCGAGAAGGCGAAAGTCACTGATCTCCCTTTAGTTTTGGAGGGGTTGTGGCTTGTCGGAGGCGTTCTGGAAGGTCTCCTGGGGCCCTCAGGGGCTGTCTTGAGCGTCTCAGGAGGGGTCTTCCGGCTCCGGGCACTTCTGGGTACGCGGTCCCCTTCTTGGGCCTGTTTTGGAGCCGTCTTGGGGCCCTTTCAGGCCGTCTTGGGCATCTCAAGAAGTACGACCTTCCGGACACTTCTGAGTTCGCGTTCCTCTTCTTGGGCCTGTCTTGGAACCGTTTTGGGGCCCTCTCGTGCCGTCTTGGGCGTCTCAGGTATTGTCTTCGGGCCTCCTTGGGCCGTCTTGGGGCTCTCTTGGAGGCTTATTCATCTGTCTTCGAGCGGTCTTGGGGCCCTCTCGGGCCGTCAAAGAGCGTCGGGAAACTGAAAAGGCGAAAACTCGGAAAGCCTTCAAAAACCTCAGGAAAATCAGCGATTGTTGCCTCTTCGGGCGCTCTTGGGAAGCCTCTTGGGGGCCTCTTGGGCCCTCCAGGGAGCCTTTCAAGGTGGAAGCTCGGATTGTCGGTTCGGGTTACCCCTCCTGTGTCTTTATTGGGGCCGTCTTGGAACGCTCGCGGGCCGTCTTGGACGCCTCGGGCGCCGTTTCGGGGCCCTCTTGGGCCGTCTTGGGGCCTTCTTGATTGGGCTGTGTTGGAGCGGACATTGCGGGCCTCTCGGGCCGTCGTGGGGCGTCGGGAAAACCGTTTGAAAATCAGCGACTGTTGCCTCTTCGTGCGCTCTTGGGAGGCCTGTTGGAGGCTTCTTGCTTCTTGGGGCGTCTGAGCCTCTTGAAAATCTGGAGATAATTGTGGGACCATTTCTACCGTCATTGGTCGTTTGGGCAGTCCGGACGGGTGATTTCTGACAGTCCGGGGCTGTCTTCGGGCGATCTTATGAAGCACCTTTGGGGCCCCCGGCGTGCCAATTTGCGGTCGGGGTCGCGGCCCCGGGGTCCCCGGGTCCTGTTTCCCGTTGCGTGCAGCTCTGCTAATAGATAAACACCTATATACGTAGAAAACTGATCCGGCTAGACCTGCGTCCCGTTGGGGGCCGCCGGGTCCCGAGCGCGCCCAAAAGGCTCAAGACGGCCCCTGATGACTTCCAGAAGGCCCCGAGCTGGGCCAAGACGAGGGCTGCAAGACGCCCATGGCCCCAAGACGGTCCCAGAAGCCCCTTTCTCGCCCCAAGACACACCAAGAGGCCCCCCAAGGGAACCCCAAGAAACCTAAATCGCCAAATCCCTTTGTAAACCGTACATCAATTACTTCTCGCCTTCCCGGCGCTCCAAGACGGTCCAAGACGCCCCCCGGATTGCCCCCAGACGGCCCAACAGGCACCCAAGAGGCCCCCACGACGGCCCAAGAGGGCCCCAAGACGGCCCAAGAGGATGCAACCTACGCAATGCAGTCTACGCGGTCCAATCTATGCGGTGCACTCCACTCGGCTGAACTTGAAGTCGTCATCTCCACTGCTCGCGCAAATATGCCACCCTCCCAACCGCAACTTGCTTGGCAAAACTCATGATGCGGGGGGCGGCGGCGCCACCGATGACATCGATGATAACATCCTCACTGCCGATGCTCTTCACCGCGAGTCGATGATGAAGGGGAGCATGTCGACGATACTCGGACGTGCGCTGTAACAATTTGACGTCGGCAGCGTCTGCGACAATGACGAAGATGGCACCAGCGACGACGATGTTCAAGAGGGCAACGGCACGAACGATAGCGGCGCCAATAATGGCAAACACGCTGACGATGCTGATGTCCATTTGTCGATGAGGCAGGTGATCGTGGTGATGCTGACAAGGTTGAAAAGGAAATCCGCGCGCGCGGAAGTTCAACAAATCCGTCAGACTGATCATGCGCGCGCGGCGGTGCGCGCATGTGGCCCGCGTGGTATTTGTTGCAAGGGATTCGCGCCCCCGGCGCACGACAGGAGTATCGCGGGTGCACCGCGCGGTGACATGAAATCGCTGGAGCTGGCAGAATTCATAAGAATCCGATGGTTTTTGAATGATTTTAGCATGAGCGCGCGGACAGGAAATATGCAACATTTGTGTTGCAAAACCCTAGCTGTTTCTTTTTAGGCTGTTATGCTGCAGCGCTTGCAAACACGTTGTGTTTGGTACGAGTTTGGCATGGCCGCGCGCGAGAGGACTTCGTGGAACTGTTTGGTGTAAGGTATATTGGAACATGCTTTTTTTCAGATGAAGAAGTGCGCGCGCATAGTATGCTTTGTCAGGGATGGCGGGGGGGCGATACTGGCCTGGCTGGGATAGTATGAATTTGTATTTCGGATGGGCGAATGTGCAGAATAAAGACAAAACTTACAATACCCCAGGGAGGACCGTTAACTCTGGGGGGGGGGGGGGTAGAGTCTATTCTTCTTATAGAAAGGAGAATCTAGGTGGTGCCCAAGACGGCCCCAACACGGCCCCCGAGAGGCACCAAGCTCCCCCACAAAGGCCTCCAACAGGCCCCAGCTCCCCAGAAGGCGCAAACAAATACCTCAAGCGACGCCAAAACAGCCTCCAATAGGGGTCGAAACTGCTTCCACAAAACACCCTGCAAGCCTCTTGGGCCCTCTGGATTAGTACGGCGACGGTCAGAGAATATATAGGTGTGTATATTATTATTATTAGTATTAGTATTATTATTAATATTATTATTATATATGTATATATATATATATATGCACACCCATATAAAGAGCTGTGTTGGAGTCCTGTTGGGCTGACCTGGAGCAGTCATGTGGGGGTCTCTCGGGCGGTTTTGGCGCGGTCTTGAAGCATTCCCGGGTACGCTCGTAGCGTCGCAAGCTCGAGAAGGCGAATCATCCAAACACATAGGAAAAAAACAATGAACAAATAACTTCTGCGCCTGTTGGAGCCATCTGGTGCAGGGTCTTGGAACTTTGTAGGAGCGGCTTCAAGGCGTCTGGAGGCGTCGCTGCGGCCTCCCTGCAGCTTCTGGGGGCCTCTGAAGGCCCTGGGTCGCCAAACCCCTGTAAAAACACATGGGAAATGACACCTTGCACCCCCATTTGTGGTAGAGGCCGCGGCCCCGGGGGCCCGGGCCGCAGTGCGCCGTTATATGTATATGTGCATCAGTGTATACTCTTGATACAAACATACATGCGGCATGCGCATCCATCTTTCTCTCTCTCTCTCTCTTTCTGTCTCTTTCTCTGCACCGCCCCGGGCAGTTGCGGATAACAATCCGGGGGCGGGGGAATCGTCGGCAGCTTGCGGGGCTCGAACGCACTTGTGCAAGCTGGCCGCAGGCGCCGAAGTTTTGTCACAGGGCACCGACGTTGTGTCGTACCACAGGCGCCGACGTTTTGTCAAAACAGTGCGGGTGGGTGGCGAATGCATCTATGGCGGGTCGGCGTGCGATCCGCGCTGCGAATCGCGGGTGGGCCGCGGGTGGGTCGCGGGGTGGCTGCGAGGCGGGGCCGACAAGAAGAAGACCCATACGACAAATTGGCACAGGGAGACTCACAAAACGAAACATAGCACTATACGCGTAAGACGCAATATGCAAAAAATGCTAAGAACAAGAAGACGCACAATACAACGATCAAACCTAATAATACCAATATTAACAGCAATAATACTATGATCAAAAAGAAGACGCACCATAAAACAAATGCTCAGAACAAGAAGGGCAGGAGTCCGCACCGCGGAACCACCCTTTGGCCACGCACGAGCCGCGGCACGCGCGGGCCGCAGCAGCCGCATTTGGCAGAGTGGTCCAGTGCCTGGCGCGTCGGTGAACGCGCCGAAGATGAGCCCAAGCCCTGGCTCACGGAAACGTGCGGTACTATTCCTGGCGGCGCGCACAAGGGGGTAGGGGGAGGGCCTTCCCCCTGGCCTTCTAAGAAGCAGGGGTGCTTCTAAGAAGCCCCCCCCCCGCCCCCCACCCCCCTCTGCGCGTGGCTACGGTGGGGGCATTGGACAAGGAAACCTTCGATAAGGAATCCAGGGTAGGAAGGCCAGTGGAACTCCAATCGAGGCTTGGCCCCGGATATCACTGCCGCCCTCATCAGATAAGGAACCCTACAGAGTCTGCAGCCCCCTGGGCACATTCCTTAACGCACGCCCCCGCCGTATTCTCCCATTTGAGCAGGCTTGGCCAGGAAGGCATATGCACCGCTCCTGGGCCCAGGATGGGCCTGGCCAGGAGCAGTGGATATATATATATATATATATATATATATATAGATCTCGTCGCCCTAGGCCGAGCATTGACTCCATCGGACTGCATGCCTACCCGGTGTGCTCACCGTCGGCGCCCTCTCCGCCCGACGCGGACGGTCTGGGCCAATGCCCCCACCGTATTCCCCCACGCTCCCTCAAGGCGGTCGCCACGCGTTTCAGGAAACGCACGGGCAGGGAAGCCGAACGGCGGCACCCTGGCTTGCTCGACGCCGCCTCGGGCGAGGGCGAGACGGCAGTGCAGCCGGTGTTGGAAGCGGTCGAACGCACCCTGGCGTTGCCTGAGCAGGTTGGCCGCACTGTGGTGCTGCTCCTGCCCGAGTCAACCACCGAAGGCCGCGCCGTCGGGCTCCTGGCCACCCTGGTCCCTATCTGCGCGAATGGTGCCGCGACCATCCCAATGACCAGGATCGGACCGCGGAAGGCCGCGGGCCGGAAGCAGCAGCAGTGGAGGCGCTGGTGGGCGCGAGGCGGTCGAGGCAGACGTCCTCGTCTTCCTCCCGCTCTTCCTGCTGCTTGTTGCTGTTCCACCTCGTCCTCTTCCTTCCTCGTCCCCCTCCTCTTCCTCCTGCTCGTCCTCCCGCTCATCCGCCTGCTCCTCCTCCAATGGACACACCTCCCCTGTTCCAATTGCGCAGAACACGGTGGGGTCCTTTGGGGAGGCCCACGTCTGCTCCGACACGTCGGCGGATGGCGACACTGTCCACGCAGTGGGAAGGGACAGTAGCAAGGGTTCGGATGCCAGACGTGGCGCGAGCATGCCTGGCTTGCCCACTCTTCCCCTCTCCCGCTCCCCCTCCATCTCTCTTCCCATCATTCCCCTCCCCTCCCCCTATGATCCTCTCCCCTCCTGCCTCTCCTTCATCCCTTCCCGTACCGGATCGAATTGGACCCTGGGGGGTTATGCTTCCAGCCGCCCTTCCTCTGGCTGGGGCCTCGCGCGCGTACTGCTTCAGCTCATCCGGCATCCATCGGGAGGTGAGGTCCCAAAGCGGCACGGAGTACCTCCAAACGCTCTCCCCCTTCTCCTCGCCCCTCGCCTCCTCCCTGATTCCCCTCGCCCGCCATCTCCTCCTCTCCTCCTGCCTGTCCTGCCCCTTTTTCTTCTCCTCCCCGTCTCCGCCTGCCCCTCCTTGTCCTCCTCGTCGTCGTCGTCAGCCTCCCCCCGAACGTGTATGCTTGATGCGATTGCTCGTTCTTCGCCTCCATCCCTTTTCCCCTCCCTTGTCCCTCCTCCCTACTCCCCTCCTCCCTTCCTCCTCCTCCCTCCTCCTCCTCCTCCTCCTCCTCCTCCTCCTCCTCCTCCTCCTCCTCCTCCTCCTCCTCCTCCCTCCTCCTCCTCTTCCTCCCTCCTCCTCCCCCTCATTCCTCCTCCCCCTCATTCCTCCTCCCCCCCTCCTTCATCCTCCCCCTCCTTCCTCCTCCTCCTCCTCTCCTCCTCCTGCCTCCTCCTCCTCCTCCCCTCCTCCTCCCTCCTCCTCCTCCTCCTCCTCCTCCTCCCTCCTCCTCCCTTCCTGCCCCTCCTCTTCTCCTCCCTATACTCCCCCCCCCCTCCTCCCCCTCCCTCCCCTCCTCCCCCTCCCGCCTTCCCCTCTCCCCCTCGTCCTCTCCTCCCTGGCCACCCCCCTCCTCCTCCTCCTCTCCTCCCTTCCCCTCCTCCCTGGGCCTCCCCCCCCCCCCTGGCGGGAGGAGCACACGCCCGCGCCGCGGACGAAGTACCGGGCCCGGCAGAAGATCGGGAGCCCGGCGGCGGACGCGCCGTCGCCCCCTCTGCCTCTCCGGCCAGGGAGGAGCCGAGCACGCTCCTGGTCCCGCCCCTGCTCGTGTGCCTCCCGCTCCTGATCCTCCTCCTCCTCCTCCTCCTCCTCGTGTGCCTTCCCCTTCCCACTCCCTCCTCTTCCTCCTCTTCCTCCTCCTCCTCCTCCTCCTCCACTTGTGCCTCCCCCTTCCCCATTTCTTCCTCCTCCTCTTCCTCCTCCTCCTACTCCTCCTCCTCCGCCACCTCCTCCCTCCACTCCTCGTTCTCATTTTACCTCCTCCTCCTCCTCTCCTCCTCCTCCCCTCCCACCTCCGCGCTCCACCGCGTCCATCATCATCATCATAATCATCATCCATCATCATCATCATCATCATCATCATCATCATCATCATCATCATCATCATCATCATCATCATCATCATCATCATCGTCATCCTCCTCATCATCATCATCATCATCATCATCATCCTCATCATCATCAGCATCATCATCAACCTCATCAGCGTCAGCATCATCACCAACATCATCATCAGCATCATCAGCATCATCATCAGCATCACCATCAACATCACCATCATCATCACTATCATCAGCAGCACCATCATGAGCAGCAGCAGCATCATCGTCATTGGTCACTGTCATCATCACCATCATCATCAACACCATCATCGTCATCATCATCATCATCATCATCGTCATTATCAGCATCACCACCACCATCGCCATCATTATCATCATCAGCATCATCATCACCATCATCATCATCATCATCATCCTCGTCGTCGTCGTCGTCATAATTTCCCATCACCATCACCATTACACGTCGTTGATTTCTAATCGTGCTCATTTCTAATCGTGCTCGTTTCTAATTGTTCCTGGCCCCCTAGTGGCCAGGAAGAGGCCCAGGATAGAACAATTAGAAATGAAAGGATCTTGGCCCCCAAAAAATCAAAGAACTTTCGAAGACTTAGAAATGAACAACGTGTGCCAATACCATCACCATCACCATCACCATCATCGGCATCATCAGCACCAACACCACCATCACCACCATCATCATTATCCTCGTCGTCGTCATCATCGTCGTCATCATCACCATTGGGTACCATTACCAATACCATCACCATCACCATCACCGTCACCATCATCATCATCATCAGCAGCAGCAGCAGCAGCATCGTCCTCATCATCGTCATCATCATCATCATCATCACCACCATCACCATCGCCATCATTATAATCATCATCATCACCCTCACTATCGTTGTTACCGTCGTCACCAGCATCAGCAACATCATCACCATCAGCATCACCATCATCACGCTCATCATCATCAGCATCAGCATCATCAAGAGCATCAGCATCGTCACCATCAGCATCAACAACATCAGCATGACCATCACCATCACCACCACCACCATCATCATCATCATCATCATCATCATCATCATCATCATCACCATCACCATCATCATCATCATCATCATCATCATCACCCTCATCATTATCATCACCATCATCACCATCACCATCACCATCATAGCCGTCACCATCGCCACCATCGTCACCACCATCATCATCAGCATCATCATCAGCATCACCATCACCATCATCATCATCAGCATCATCATCAGTAGCATCATCATCATAACCACCCCCACGATCACCATCACACCTTCTCACTCCCATGCGATCCTCCTCCTCCTCCTCCTCCACCTCTTCCTCGTCGTCTTCGCTTACTCTTCCTCTTCTCCTCTTCTTCCGCCCCATTCAAGCCTTCAATATGTGGGCCGTGACAACTTGCGCTCTTCCTCCTCCTACTCCTCCTCCTCCTCCTGATCGTCCTCACCTCATCCCTCCTTCTCCTCCTCCTCCTCCTCCTCCTCCTCCTCATCCCTCCTCCTCCTCCTCCTGAATAGATCTTGAGATGTGCATCTTGGGTTTCTCTGCAGAGCAGGAGTGGGCCGTCCGTTCCCATCATGGCTCAAGCTCGTCATGCGGCCGAGCCCCAGTGTCACGGCCGCGATAGCTTGGCTGGCAGCTTGGGTGACGCACTCGGGGGTGGATCGGGCCTGGCGAGTGGAGGTGACAGCCTGCCCGCGATGCCCCGATCTGCACTACGCCGAGGCGCCCGCGTGTCCAGACCTGCACTGTGCGGAGGCGGCCGCCTGCCCCTTGCTGCAGTGCCCTGCGGCGGCGGCGCCGCCCTGCCCCGCGGTGATGTCTCCGCCGGGGCCCGCCTCCCCTCCCGAGGCCTCCAGCGAGGCCCGCAGGGAGGACAGCGGCCCAGAGGCCGCACGGCGCCGGCGGCCCCCCCCCCCCTCACGAGGTGGGGAGCGTGGCGGCGGCGGCGGCGCGCGGCAGCTGGGACGGCCTGGGCTGGTGGCTTGGGCTCGCTCTGGATCTGCTCGGAGGAGCCACGGGCGTCGCCGTGCACGCTCTGCTTGTCGGGATCGTCTTCTTCGCGAAGGCGTGCTGGCACGTGCTGCTGAACTCGGTCCGTCCACGGACGCCTACGTTGACGGATGGCACAGCAAGGCGTGCAAGCGTGGGCGTGGGTGCAGTACGCCGGAGCAGGCCTCTTCCACCAGCGCCTGGTCCTAGGGGTCTTGGCGGGTTCTCCAGCGGCAGCGATTGACGTGGTGATAGCGACTCCTGATGCGGACGTGTACTGCGAGACGTATGGTGGACGGATGCCAACATCGCGGCGGTCCGCTGGAGCGAGAGCCAACGCCCTCCGCCGCCTGGTTTGCCTCGCGACTCGTATCGCTTCTGCCGAGAGCCGACGCCCGCGGAGATGCTAGAGTTCGGGAGGCAGGGTCGTCTCGCTGCTCGTGACGAGTTCGTGGCGCGGGATCGCCGCCACGGCGGGCCTGGCGTGGAGTCCGCTGGAGGCGCGCTGCTGCCGCTGGCCGCCGACCCCACGCGTGCGCCGCTGGCGGCGCCCCGCTTCCCTGGGCAGGGGGAGGGGTTGGGGCGGCCCATCGGCGGGGGCGAGGTGCTCGGCGCCGTGGGGCGGGGAGGAGGCGCTGCTGGAGCTGGAGGCGGGCCGCCCGCTGCCGGCGCCGGCGGTGCTGCGACGGCGGGGGGGCCCCCGCCGGTGCTGCCTCACGGCGATGAGCCGGTATGGGTCGTGACGGAGTCGCTCCACGGGCTGCAGAGGGGGATGGTCGTGTTCCCCGGCGCGGGCATGCCGACGCTCGGGGACGCTGGGCTCTACCAGTTGCCTGGTGCCAGCCCCGGCCCCTGGGCTCCCGCGGTGACCCCGGTGCGGCGGATGCTGTTCAAAGATGTAGACACCTTCGTGCGTGCCGAGTCGGTGGAGCTCGTGGGCGATCGCAGGCAGCGCCAGCCCTGGAGGCAGCTTGTCGAGCTCGGCGTGGTCACCCCTTTCCACGACTGGCCTGTGCAGGGACCCCGTACCGTGGAGTGGGTGATGAGGTTCCTCGACAGGCGCGGAGGCGGACCTGGGGATCATCATGCTTGGTGGCGTCAGGTGAATCGTCTTCAGCGTGGCGACTGGGGCGTGGAGGTCCGTGAGAACGGGCTTCGAGCGCTTGAGATGGCGGTAAGCTACGACGCCTTGGAAATCGCCAACTGCGCCTGCCTGGAGATCATAGCTCGGAGTGCCAGCTGGTGGAGTACGCGTACTCCCGCGAGCCGCTGGGAGCCGCGGCCTCGGGCAGCGGCGAGAAGGACAAGAAGAACCGCGGCAAGGGCCGCGGCCGCGCTGGATTGCTGGAGGACAGCGACGTGTTCATGGGCCGCCATCACGAGGCGGACGAGACGATGGCCTCGCCAGAGCTGCTGGACTTCGTCGCTCGCGAGCTGAAACGAGATGCCAGTGTCATGAAGCAAGTGCGGAACGTGCGGGAAGAACGCCGCGCCCTTGGCAATGGCGCATGACGGACCCCCGTCGGGCTTCAAGCCCGGGCTCGACGGGCATCGCAAGGCTGAATCCACTCGTGGCGATGGAGTTCCTCACCCTCGCCAGCGGGACCTTTTTCCTCTTCCCCTTCTTCGGGGTGCTCAACCTCGAGCCGGGCCTCCTCGCACTGCTTGTCGCGCTACCCAGAGAAGAGCTCACCGTCAGGCTGCCGTCGACGCCGCCGCGGATGAGCTCATCAGCACCCTGAATGATATGTGCGAGGCGCCGCGTCGTGGGTCTCCCCGCGACGCTTCGAGGCCAACGTTGGCGCAAAGACTTGCTCTGGACCATCTGCGCCAACGCGTTGCAGATACAGGGCCGCCACCTGACGACAGCGATGGACCAGGAGCCTTCGACGAGCTTCGGTCCAAGCTGGCTTATGATGGTTCATCCTCTCGGCTGGCCCCTCTTCGCGTGGGCCTCCTGGACTTGCCTCCCCCTGGCTTCCTACCCGTGTCGTTGCGAGAGGCTGCATGTCCTGCAGGCGAGCTGATCGAGAAGAGGATCTTAGTTAAGGTGCTTCCCGGTGTGGAGGGAGAGGCAAAGTTGAAGCTCCTGGGCTTGCGTCGGGCCTATACCAACCCCGCTCTGAGGAGCCGCAAGGTGGACATAGAGTCATTGAGTCGGATGCATCCCGCCAACCTTCTTGACTTTCGGCACAATTTTTTAAGACGCCGAGTGGGCTGCTTCAGTGTCTGGAAGAAGTCGGGTGCCCAGCGCCTCGTCATAGATGCGCGCATCCCGAACTGCTTCTTCGAGGATCCCGATCTCATGGCAGCTCGCGAGTGGCGCCTGCTTTGCCAACCTGCAGCTGGGCGCGGGGCCCCCGCGGGTGCTGGGGGGCGCCGACATCCGCGTGGCCTTCTACGCGATCTCCATACCGCGCGAGCTGCGTGACCTCTTCGGGTTCGACAGGATCTGCGCTTGGGAGCTGGGCGTGACGGAGGTCGAGGGCCAGCCCGTCAAGTCCGGATACTACATCCACCCCGTCATCGCGGTGCTGCCGATGGGGTGGGCGCTGGCCCTGCAGGCCTGTCAGGCGCTGCACGAGGAGCTGGCGCGAAGGGAGCCCGACGTGTCGGTGGACAGCGCGCTGGTGGACGGCAGGCACCCGCCCGGGCTCGCACCCATCGCTCACACCGAGTACGTCGACAACTTCGTGTGCTTCGGGCGGGACCCCGCCGCAGTGAAGGATGTGGTGACTCGAGTGCGTGGCCGCCTCGAGGTTGCGGGGCTGCCGATGCACGACATCGAGCTCAGCTGCGGCGGCGACGCGCTCGGCTGGCACTTCGCCGAGGACGGGCGCTGCTCGAGATCGCTGCGGAGCGCCTGGCGGCTCCGCCTCGCGGCCCTGCGCCTGGTGCAGCTCGGGCGGGCCAGCGGGCGCGAGGTCTCGGCGCTCCCCGGGCACTGCATGACGCGGGGGCTCATCCGCCGCGAGGTGCTGGCAACACCTCAGGCATGCTTCGCCTTCGCTCAGCAGTTCCAAAAAAAGAAGAGGGACCCTGTGGCCTTCCGTGACTCGCGAGCTCAAGTGGATCGCCTCCTTAGTCTTCGTGGCCTCTCGGGAGCTCGACGCCTCTCGGCGCCTCGAAGTGCATGCGTTCGACGCGTCGTCTTGGGGGCGCGGGGTGATGAACGAGATCATCGACGAGACGGATGTGAAGACGATGGGGTCGTACAAGGATCGATGGGATTCGCTAAACGAGAAGAAGACGAACATTTTCACGATCCTCGGGGAGACCTCTTTCGGCATGACGGTGTCGTGGGAGTCGATAGTGTACCGCCTGTTCCTGGGCGAATCTGGAGAGGTAAGTGGTGTTGGGTGGCTTCGTTTAGATGGACATCTGGGGATCACCAGGTACACTTGGAGTCTCGGGCTGCTACCTGGACACTCAATCACCTGGCCAGGATTTCCGCCTGCCATGGGAAACGTCACTTGATCCTCGGAGACGCGATGACCGTAATCCTTTCTCGGGCCAAGGGCCGAGGAGGCTCGTTTGTCCTCTGCCCCGCCCTTCGGAGATCCGCTGCCCTGGTGCTGGCGGCCAACCCGTACCCCGCCTGGCGCTGGCTTCCCTCGGAGAGGAACGCTGCCGACGCTGCCTCGCGAGGTCGACGCCGCCTGCGCGCCTCGGCCTGGGAGCCCGCCCGCGGATGCTACCGCGCGGCCGCGGCTCGCGGCCTGTGTCAGCCGCTGCCCCCCGTGGAGAGCCGCCCGCCTGCCAGACAGAGGACCTCTTCAGGGGGATCGTGGGCGCCGAGCCGCCCGGGGAGCTCGCAGACACGCTGCAGTTCCACGAGCGCCTTCCCCGGCGCGGGCCGCCGTCAGCCGCGGCCGAGGCGCGAGGCCCGCCCCGTTCGCGAGGTGGCGATCGGGCGCGAGGCGCGCGCCGCGGCCCGCCGAGCCGTCCACCCCCCGCCGCCGGCGCGGAGAGGTGGGGCTCGCCAGGGGAGGTCGATGCTGGAGCTGCGGTCGGCGTCGAAGCGCCAGGAGTCGGAGCGCCGCGACCAGTGCCGGCGTTTCCTTGGAGTGGACGCGGGAGCAGCGCCTTCGCTGTCAGCGGCTGCCCGATCTCGAGATCGCCGTGGTGGAGATGCTCAACCAGATGTACTACGACGGCTGGAGGTCCAACACGGCCTCGAAGATGGTGGCGGCCATCGCGTACCTCCGCCCTGCGGCTGGGCCTGGCTGCTCGCTGCTGCCACGGGTGCAGGTGGCCCGCCGGGGCTTTGCGCTGGACCCCCCGCAGGCGCGCCTGCCGCTGCCGCGGGCAGTGGCGCGCCTGGTGGCCAAGCGCCTGGTGGAGCAGGGCAGCTGGCACTTCGTCGCGGCCGTCCTCTTCGCCTTCATCCACTACTTGCGGCCGTGCGAGCTCCTGAGGATCCAGTGCGACCTGGTGCCGCCCGTCAACTCGACGCGGAAGCTGAAGCAGAAGTGGGGCATCGTGCTGCACCCGCAGGAGCTGGTGGTGACCTCGAAGGCGGGCGCTCGGGACGAGACCATCCTGGTCGACAACGTGGCGTCCTTCAGCTTCGCGGAGAGGCTGGTCGCCCACCTCCGAGGGAGCGGGAGCGGAGCTCAGGTGTTCCCCTTCACCTACCGCGAGTGGGCCGTGGGCTTCGAGGCGGCCGCCAAGGCCGTGGGTCTGGTCGGAGAGGCGACGCCCGTGCTGTACATGCTGAGGCACGGCGGGGCGTTCCACGACGCGATGACAGGCGCCTGAGACCTCAGAGCGATCCAGGATCGAAGGCGATGGCTCACGGAGCGGTCCGTGACCAGGTACACGAAGGGCGGCAAAGTGAGCCAGGTGCTGCGGTCGCTGCCCGCCAGCGTGGCACGGGCAACCGCCGCCGCCAAGCGGACGACTTCCGCGTGGCTCCTGCTGAGCTGATGCGACGCTGGAGGCGGGGCTGCTTCGCTGGGCGAGGCTTCGCGCTGAAGCTCTTCGCGGGCACAGGCCGCCCGAGCGCGGCGTGGCGTCAGGCCTCTAGACTTCGAGGGACTCCAATCTTCGAGATTGACGCAAAGCACGGAGTCCAGCGTGAGCTTCTCCAGAGGTCTGTCCAGAGTTTCATTCGGGCCCGAGTTCGTGACGGCTCGATCCGTGCTGTGTGGATCGGCCTGCCCTGCAACAGTTTCAGCACTGCGCGCAATCGGCCCAATGGGCCCGCGACGCTGCGAAATGCGGGTTTCCCTCTTGGAGCTCCCGGCTTGAAGCCTTGGGACGAGAAGGCTGTCCGAGTCGGGAACGCCCTCGCTGCCTCCAGCGGGGGGCTTCTGAAGCTCGCACGTCAAAGCGGGGTCCCGCTGGCGATCGAGAATCCTGGTCAGAGCTGGGTCTGGAACTACCCCGCCCTTGCTCCTGGGTCGCCGCCGTTGGTGTCGTCCTCCTCTGCTCCCTCCTCCGTCTCTGACTTGTTCACTGATTTCTGCATGGAGGGCCTTCCCTGGAGGAAACGGACCCGTTTTCGTGCCGTGAATCTGGACTTGGGGCCCGCGGTTTAACGGTGTTGCGGCCGCGGATTTCGTTCGCGTTCAGGAGTCCCTCACATGCAACTAGAAGGTAAGAACTCAGACGGGATTGTCTTCACAAAGCTGGCCGAGGCATACCCTCGGAAGCTGTGCCGTCGTGTCGCCACGTGTTTTAGTTTTGCTATACTAGACCAACACGTCCGCAAGTTTCGAGCCTATCTGTAGTCTCTCGGCCCCAGGCGTTTTCGCCCTGCTCTCGGAACCCTTGTGGGCGCCAGGGCTGGGTCCCAGGGTCGTGGCCTCTTTCTCGGCCCTCGGGTCGGTGCGTTTCAGTGCGGCCCCTGCGTGGCCAAGATCTGGTGGTGCAGTTTGCCTGGTTGTGGATCCGTGCAAGGTGCTTCCGATGAAACTCGATTTAAATCATCGGTGTGTGCCGTGTTCTGCAGAGCACGCGAGCACTTTCACACAGAATACCCGTGGCCCATGTGCGCGGCGCAGTGCAACAAGATGAATCGATTTTGAGATGTGCGGCTTGGGTTTCTCTGCGGAGCAGGAGTGGGCCGTCCGTTCCCATCCTGGCTCAACCTCGCTGCTTCGCTTCCCTCCCACCCCACTTTAACCAGTCAGGATCCGTGCAAGCTGCTTCCGATTTAGCTCGATTTAAATCTTCGGTGTGTGTGTGTGCCGTATTCTGCAGAGCACGCTTGCATTTTCACACAGAATACCCGTGGCCCATGTGCGCGGCGCAGTGCAGCAAGATCCTCCTCCTCCTCCTCCTCCTCCTCCTCCTCCTCCTCCCCTCTCTCTCCGCTCGCAAGACGAGGGCGCGACACGAGCACCTCGGGCATCTCCCGGAGAGCTCAGGGACACGTCCCCAGGAGCGGGCCGAGCCCGCGGGATGCCTCGGGCGCCACGGGCCGCTCCGAGAGCGCTCCGACAGGGCCCTGAGCCAGGCGTATGCCTGACCACCAGCCTCCTCCTCATCCTCCTCCTCCTCCTCCTCCTCCTCCTCCCCTTCGTAGTTTCCTCGCTCTACCTCTCACCCTCCTTTTCTTCTTCTTCTTCCTCCTCCTACTCCTCCTCCTCCTCCTCCTCCTCCTTCCTCTTCTTCTTCTTCTCCTCCTCCTCCGCCTCCTCATTCTCCTTCCCCTTCACGAAATGGGCCCGCCTCGGAAGGGCTGATGGCAGCACCCCGACGAGCGTCCTCAGACACAATGGGTGTCGCAGAGCAGAGGCAAGCAAAAACGCCCCCCGCGTGCGCTTCCGCTTTTGCTTTGGGCGTGGTCGGCTGGACGGGGCGTCTTGAGCCTTCTTAGGCGCCTCTTGAGTCAAGACTCTTGAGCCGCCTTGAGGCTCCAGGCGCGGCCGCACTCGTCGTCGAACTTCGTCGCACGTCGTCGCATTCGTTCGGAGCCTCAGGACGGCTCAAGATGCTCAAGCCGCACCCTGCACCAGCAGGGCGGTCCGCTCGCGGACGCCTCAGCCTCCCGGAGGGCCTCGGCGGCCTCCCGAGCGGGTGGGGGGCCGCTTGCGGCGTCGGGTCGGGGCTCGTGCGGGAGAGACGAGGGCAGGGAGCCTCGTCTCGCGCACGGGGAGATGCCAGGACGGCGCCCCCATGCTGGGACACCCTCGCGGCGCCGCCGAGACCGACGCGACAGGGGCGCGGCAGAGTGCGACTCCTGCAGCGCTGAAACCCTTGGCTTCTCCCCCCATTCCTCCTCCTCCTCCTCCTCCTCCTCCCTCCACCCGCGTTTCTCTTTACCCTCCTCCACCTCCTCCAGCTTATTTGCCCCCTCTTCGTCCACGTCCTCGTCGTCGGCCCCCTTCTCTTTCTCCTCCTCCTCCTCCTCCTCCTCATCCTCATCCTCTTCCTCCTCCTCCTCCACCTCATGTTTCTCCTGCTGCTGCTGCTGCTCCTCCTCCTCCTCTTCCTCTTCCTCCTCCTCCTCCTCCTCCTCCTCCTAGCCCACCTGCAAGCGGCTCCGTAGAGTCTGTCACGGCATGGACATTGTGGACGTTGCGCAGGGTGAGACTCGGTCTTGTTAGACGGGGCCAAGAACCGAAAATGTCAAATTCCGGTGTGCCCAGCAACTGTGAGGGCGGGGGGGGGCGACTTAAAGAGTTCCATGAGCTTATCCTTCTTCTCGTTCTCCTCCTCCTCCTCCACCACCACCCCTGCTCCACCTCTTCTCCTTGATCTCATTCACCTCCTCCTTCACGTCAGAGTGAGGGGGCCGAACGGTTATTCATAGTACCTGCGTGCGTGGCTGAATGAGGCATTCGTGGTGAGAATTCTGATTGGTGCGTTGTTGTTGCGTTGTTGTTGTTGTTGTTGTTGTTGGTGGTGTTGTTATTGTTGTTGTTGTTGTTGTTGTTGGTGGTGTTGTTGTTGTTGCTGCTGTTGTTGTTTGTTGTCATCCCACCCGCGACCCACCCACGACCAACCCCGCGACCCACCCGCGACCCACCTTGCGACCCACCTGCGACCCACCTGCGACCCACCCGGGACCCACCCCGCGACCCACCCGCGACCCACCCCGCGACCCATCCGCGACCCATCCGCGACCCACCCGCGACCCACCCCGCAACCCACCCGCGACCCACCCCGCGACCCACCCTCAAGGTAAGAAAAACCACTCGGACCCGACAATTAACGTTTACTAAACGGCCCTGGGCGTTGACTAAACAGCCCTGCCCTGTTCGATTCATTCCTTGGGTGGGCTTACTAAACGGCTTCGCTTGTCGGGGTGATTGTTATGGGGTGGATTTTCTGCCCTCTACACCCGCGACCCAACAGCAACCCACCCCCGACCCACCCGCGAACCATTTGCGACCCACCCGCGACCCACCCACGTTGGCTTAACGAAAAAATCGGCACCTGCGGCGGGCTCGTTGTATAATTTGGGAAACTTTGGCACCTGCGGCGGGCTTCTCCAGTCGCAAACTGCCGACGTCCCCACCGCCCTCCCACTCTTATCCGCATCTGCGGGGTGCTACGTATTATTGCTATTGCTATTCCTCCTTCTCTTCCCCTCCCTCCTCCTCCTCCGCCTCCTCCTCCTCCTTCCCCTCCCCCTCCCCAACCCCCTCCCGCTCCTCCCCCTCCTCCTCCTCCTCCTCCTCCTCCTCCTCCTCCTCCTCCTCCCGCTCTTCCTCCTCCTCCTCCTCCTCCTCCTCCTCCTCCTCCTCCTCTTCCCCTCTTCCAGGAGGCCAGCACCAGCAACGCGACGAAGGGAACGATATTTGCCTGGAGGGCGGCGGCGCGGTTCGAAGCCAACCCTCCCTCGGCAGCCTGCGCCGCGGCCGCTGCGGCCGCCACCCCTGCCGCCTCGGCCCTCGGCCATGGCCCGGCGGAGGAGCGGGGCTCAGGGAGGCGAGCGACGACTGGGGGAGCTGTGCTCCTTACAGCTGGCACGATGGTTCGGAACAACCCCAGCTCTGGAGTGGACCCCTTATATCCTTCGCGCTTTGGGTTCTCCGCCTCGGAATGCTCTTCCTTGCGGCCATCCCCTCGGGGCCTCGGGCCTCCAGTGGACGGGCTCGTGTTCTTTTTCTGCGTTCGTGTGGCAGCGCTTTGGCTGTAAGGAGCTGCTGCTGAACGTCCAACTGCGAAGAACTGACGGGGAGCCCTCCTAAACTAGCATTGTTCTTAACTCTTGTGCCAACTATACGGCAAGTTCGTGTTGTGACGACGTCGGCGTTGGTTCCTGACACCGTGTGGATCGTTCAACCTAAAATGATAACGGCTTTCTGATAGCGTGAATCATCCAATCCTGGCCGACTCCTGGCCACTGGCGGCGTTCAACCTTGAACGCCCTCGCTAAGGTCTTCGCCGCGTTGACGCGGCGCGAACCTACCGAATCCCGCTGGGCGGCCCATCGACTTCGACACCTCCGTAGGGAGATCGTCGATACGATGGGCTGCCTCAGAGGTTGGGCAAGGAACACAACTCCCCAAGTTGCGCCTAGTCGGCTCTGGAACCCTCCAAAGGAAATTCATCAACACATTCAGCGCCGCGAGGACTCCAGGCAGGCAGGAGGGGGCTGGGGCCACTCCGCCGTCCTTCGCCCCCGGCGCCCTCTACCGGTGGTTCACAGATGGGGTCCTGAGCGATGGGGTCCTGAGGACGAGGTGCCTCAAGCACCGTGAATCCGTCCGTGGATCCCTCCCTATCCTCCAGACCCCATCCCTCAGGACCCCGCGCTTGAGGCATCGACGCTGCCATGCTGCCACCCGCTGCTCTGGGAGGGCCTGGGGGCATCGGGGTCACCCGGCCGCCCTTCACAACCCGACGCCCGCTCGGGCTGCGGAGAGCAGGCCGCCCGCTTCCGCGCCTCTCCTTCGCGCCTCGCGCCGCGGCGCCTCCGGAGAGCTCCCCTGCTGCTTAGGCCACGAGGCGTGGGGCGCGGGCATCTTCGGGCCCGTGCGGGTGACGTGCAGCAGGTGCGCGCGTTAAGAGGCCCTGCTGCAAGAGATCTGGGGGCACACTCCTCGGTCGGCCCTGGACCTCGAAGAGGGATATCCCTAGAGCTCCAGCGGGTGTCCGTAAGGCATCGGGGAAAACGAGCATGTTCCGTGGGGCACTTTCCTGGCAGGAGAACTTGCCTTACCTCGTGAGCCTGCTGTAGCTTGTCGCCCCTCGGGCTCTGGGAATAGAGGTAGGGCAGGGGTTGCTGGGTGACCCCGAGGCCCCCTCGTCGTTCTCCTCTCGTCCTCCTCCTCTTATTCTTCTTCTTCATCTTCTTCCCCTCCTTCTTCTTCTTCTCCTCCTCCTCCTCCTCCTCCTCCTCCTCCTCCTCCTCCTCCTCCTCCTCCTCCCCCTCGTCCTTCCTGGTACTCGTCCTCCTCTTCGTCGTCCTCCTGCTCCTGTCTCTTCCTGCCTCCTCCTCTTCCTCCTCTTCTTTTTCTCCTCCTCCTCCTCCTCCTCCTCCTCCGTCCTCGTCCTTGTCCTCGTCGTCCTTCTCCTGCTCCTCCTTCCCCTTGCTGTGAGAGCCCCTCTAAGAGACTTCCAGGACCTAAAGGAACGGGATGCGGCGGGGCGCAAGCGGGAGCACTTGGGGCCGCAAAGCATGCTTTCAGTGGGGGTATGGGCGGGCGAGGAGGGCGGAGCGGGCGCAGATGGGGAGGAAGGCGAAGGGGAGGGAGAGGACGACACATGACCATGATGCTGCTGCTGCTGTTGCTGCTGCTATGGCTGATGATGATAGTGATGCTGTTGTTGTTGATGGTGTTGATGACGATGACGGTGATGATACTGGTGGTGATGATGGGGATGATGATGCTGCTGCTGCTGATGATGCTAATGATGATGCTGCTGATGATGATGCTGCTGATGATGATGGGGATTTTGATGATGCTGATGATGATGTCGACGACCATGATAAGAGGATTGATGATGACGATGTTGATGAAGCTGCTGCTGCTGATGATGATGGTGACGAGGACGATGCTGATGAGGATGTTGATGATAATGAGGTAGAGGATGAGGATGAGGATGATCATGATGATGAAGGTGGGGATGGAGTTTGGTGATAATGATGATATGGAGATGATTATGACGATGATGATGGTGATGTTGCTGCTGATGAAGACGACGATGATGATGGTGATGGCGATGATGATAAAAAGATTATGGGGGTGGTGATGATGATGGTGCTGTTGATGATGATGCTATTGCTGCTGCTGGTGATGAGGATGCTGCTGCTCCTGATGATAATGCTGCTGCGGCTGCTGATTACGATGAGGAGGAGGAGAAGGACCAGGAGGAGGAGGAGGAGGAGGAGGAGGAGGGGGATGAGGAGGAGGAGGAGGAGGCTCGTGGTAATGATGCGGAGGAGGATGATAATAGTGAGGAGAAGGAGGGGGAGAAGGAAGAGGAGAAGGAGGAGGAGTAGGAGGAGGAGGAGGAGGAGGAGGAGGAGGAGACGAGGAGTAAAAGGCGGAGGCAGAGGTCCGCCACCGTGTCGCTGGGCATGGGGTGGGCGTGTCAACAGGTCCTTTGCCCAATCCCCTGAGCGTCAATCCTCGATCCTGAGGGTTCTGAAAAAGCCTGGGCTCCAATTGCCGGAGTGCTTCGCGTCGGATTAGCGGAGCGCCGCCCCGCCAATTGGCCCCACAGCATGCGCGCCGACATTGCTTGCATCGCTCTCATTAGCGGAGCGTCGGTCTGCTAATGGGTTTCAAACCAACTGCTTCACTCCAATCATTCCGCTAAGTGGCTGCGGACCAGGGGACTACGATTGTTTCGCTCCCACCAGCAGAGCGTCGTTCCGCCAAGCGGCTTCAACCTAAAAGCTTGCGACTGCCTCGCTCCCACCAGCGGGGCGCCCAGTTGGCCTCCAACCGGAGGATTACGATCGCTTCGTTCCCACGAGCGGAGCGCCGATCTGCTCATCGGCGTCGAACCAGAGGATTACGGCTGCTTCGATCCCATTAATGGTGCGGCGCTCCGCTAGTTGGCCTCGAACCAGGGGATTACGATTGCTCCGCTCCCATTCGCGGAGCGGCGCTCAGGGGATTACGATTGTTTCTCTCCCGTTAGCGAAGCGCCGCTCCGCTAATTTGCCTCAGCCAGAAGATTAAGCATTGCTTCGCCCCGACTAGCGGAGCGCCGTTCCACTAATTGGCCTCAAACCGTGGGGTTGACAGATTACTTCATTCTCATTGGCGGAGCGCCGCCCCGCCAATTGGCTTCAAACCAGAGAATTACAATGGCGCTCTTCCATTCGCGGAGCGCTGTTCCACTCATTGATATCAAGCGAGAGGGTGAGAACCCCCAGTCCTGAGGAGTCTTTAACGGGCCCGGCGCCCCAATTGCCAGATCTCTCGGAGCTTGTCGCGGCTTGTTGGGGGCTTTCCGCGGCTTGTCGCATGAATTATTCGAGCTCCAAGACGTCCCCAAGACGGGCCAAGAGGCCCCAAGCAGCCCCCAAGACTGTCCAAGAGGCTCCAAAACTGCCCCGAGTGCTCCGAAGAGACCCCAGGAAGCACCCCTGAAAACTCGGATCCGCAACCCAGGCACGGTGGCGGGATGGGCCGAAGGCCATTCGGTAGACCATGGGGGGCAACGGATGAGGAGGACAATAGAGGTGTGGGAAACTGGCTATCGTGCGGACGTCCATTCCCTGTGTTTTTTTCTGTTTCGTGCGTGGTTTTTTGCCACATGACCAAGGATGCTCCTCGATAGTCCTCGCCGAAGGAAAAATGCACACGTCCGAGCGATGCCAAGGAAAAGGATGCGGGAGGATGGGGAGAAGGAGGACGAGGACGAGGCGGCGCGCATCCGCGCGACCGCCTTCGCTGTCAATCCACGTTGCACGTGCAGGGTCAGCAGCGCAGCCACCGGCACGCGCTTGCGGCAGCAGAGGCACCGATTGCGGCCACGCGTGCCGCGTGTACTTCCTGAAGCTCCGGCCTATTTCTAAAAGCACGGTTCTCATTGGGAGAGAAGATGGCGGCCTCCTCGACGGCGACGTCGGCGTGGCGAAATCGGCGAAGTCGCCGTGACGAAATCGGCGACGTCGGCGTGGCGGAATCGGCGACGTCGGCGACGTCGGCGGGGCAAAGTCGGGCTCCGCATCGAGCCGCATCGCCGATGCATCGGCGATGCGGCGAGATCCTCCGACCCCATCTACTCGGACCCCATCTGGGAGGCCTGGAGAAGGGGGGGGCGAAAGGGAAAGAGTGCAAGCAATGGCCAGAAGGGTCACGTTGCAGGCGTGTGGCGCTTGGGTCCGCTGTAGGTCGCCAGGCCCTGCCTTCGCCCGGAAGAGCACAGAAGGTCATGTACGAAAATGGTGCAAGAACCTCCGAAATATCACTGATTTGGGTGTTTGGGGAAGCTTTGAGGAGTGCTCTTCGGGCCCCCTGGGCGCGTCAGGGGGGCTGTCTGGGCCGTTTTGGGCCGTGGTGGAAGTTCTAAGGCTGCCCTTGAGCACTGTTGGGCGCCTCTCCGCGCCGCCCTGGACATGTTATGGGCGGCTGGGTGGTCAGCTAGGATACCGCGGTCGGGGGGGTGCTCCAACGTTTGGGGGGGGAACCTGGGAGGATGTCCCGGCCGCGGGCCATTTGAGATGAGCCGCCTCCAGACAACTAGAAACTTCCAAGAACTGGGACTGCACAGTGTGCACGGCGATCACTCCACTTTCTCGATCTTGCTCAGCTGCTCGACTTCGTCTTCTGTCAAATTCCGAAGCGTGTCCAGAAAGCCTTGGCGAAACGAGCCAGGCCCGCGGCTATAGCTCGGATCTTCCATGGTCCGTTTGCCAGTCAACGTGTAATAAGCCACGGCTTGGGCCGTCGAACAAGCATGAGACTGCGCGGGCTCCATCTGGCTCCCGGTGGCACAGAAGCCGGTGATGATGGCGCCAAGGGCGCAGCCGCTCGCGGTGAAGTCCTGCAGCATGGGTACGGAGTGCTTGACCCAATACTTCTCACTCGCACCATCGGTGACATAATCATACTTGCCTGTCATACAGACAACACCACCAAACTTCTTGGCAAACGCATCCAATAGCTTCGTATTCACAGTGTCGCTGCAGATCGTTGAATCGACACCCTTCGCTTCTGTGGCTTCGCCGTCCGGGACAATGGTGGCTGGCATAACTGCAAAATCCTCCGGGTACGTTAGTTTTGCACACGTGATTATCTCAGAGGCGTTACCCTTCAGAACAGTAGGTCCCATTTCGATCAACTCTTTGATCACGCCTGTGCGGTAGGACAGCGCGCCGAAACCAACTGGGTCCAACACCCATGGCTTCTTCATATCTTTGCACACCATAGCAGAAGCCTTTGCGCCAATGGCCCAATCTTCATCAAGTGTGCCAAGATTCAAGTTCACGCCACTTGCAATTTTGGCAAACTCTGCGGCCTCGCCGCAGACGCCACCATGGGCCATGGCAGGAGACATTTTGGCAGCAATGAGTACATTTGCCATGATGTCCATGCTGACGTAGTTCGTCACACATTGCACCAACGGCCCAGAAGCACGCACCTGCTTCAAGGTAGTTGCAGCACGCTTTGCCAACGACATGTTCGACGAAAGTTCGGGATTCCCTACGCGCGTCTCAACGCGGTCAGGTTCAAACGGTATCTCTCAATCCTAACTGTTAGGATACCCGCACCCTGAGCCAAACAAACCTTACCAAGCAATGCGCATGCGTTCATCGTGCAGGGAGCATTTGCTGGCAGTGCTATTTCGGTGCGGTCAACATAACATAGGAGCTTCAAGTTGGAAACATGAGGTGCTGTGAGCCAACAGGACAATCGCATCCCCTCACATTCCCCATACCTCGTTGTCGGGGATTCACATACCTCATGATTCCTTGCTGCAGACTCGCATGCTACACAGTTTCCCACCAGGAACTCGCTTTCCTAGCATTAGCTTTCACACTACGACGGTCTGTACACACATACACATACGTGCACACACACACTTTCATACCTTCATGCATGAACATACAGATCTATGCATATATATATAAAATAAACATACATACATACGTTGGCACAAACATACGTGCATTCATACATACAACCATGCAACCATACCTACCTACCTACCTACCTACATACATACATACGTACATACGTACGTACGTACATAGACACATACATACACATATACATATATACACATACATACATACATGCATGCATGCATACATACATATATACATACATACGTACATACGTACATACGTACATACGTACATACGTACATACGTACATACGTACATACATACATACATGCACACACACACATTTATACATACATACATGCATACATGCATACATATATACATACATACAACAAATGCATACGTCCATATGCAAACATACATGTACACATGTATACATACATACATGTATGCGTGCATACATACATACATACATATATACAAACACACACATACATACATACATGCATGCCTGCATGCATGCATGCATACATACATACATACATACATACATACATACATACGTTCCTACATACATACATGCGTGCAACTCTAACGTGTATGGATGTGTGGATATGTAGATACGTATATATGTATGTTTGCATGCCGGTTTATATATAAAAACTGCGTATATACAGTCTATACATACATATAT
Organism: Prorocentrum cordatum; assembly: GCA_963575745.1. Classification (NCBI taxonomy): domain Eukaryota; class Dinophyceae; order Prorocentrales; family Prorocentraceae; genus Prorocentrum; species Prorocentrum cordatum. The sequence continues at coordinate 268,911 of CAUYUJ010014344.1, read as the reverse complement.
GCCGCTGCGTCTTCTCTCGACCCCGACCACTGGGGCTCGTTGTCGGGCCACGGGGCCATCAAACACGGATGCGGGACGAAAGCCCACCCGGGGAGGGGGGCCGGGACCAATGGGGCCGCGCACAGAAAACAAATCACGCTGTCGGATGTCTGGGAACGGGGCTGGACGCGGAATCCAGGGGCCCTCCTAGAAGGCCCTAGGCGCCCTCTCAAAGTCAAGCATCGCCCTCTTTGGATGGCGAGCGCCTTCGAGGAGGCCAGCAGCCCTGTGTGCCAGCTCGCCTCGTGGGGCTGCGCCAGACGGCGTCCTGGGGCGGCAAGGGGGAACGGCGCCTTGCTGGCTGCGGCCTCCTGCTCCTCCTGCGCCTTCACAAAGTCGAGGTACTTCTTGCAAAACTTGCACTTGTCCTGCGGCCGCGGGCACGAATGGTCTTCGCCAGGGCTCTTGTGGCATAAAAGAAACGGTCCTGAGGGAAACGGGTCATGGACCCTGGGGCCTTCCCCTGGGACCAGCGCTTCATGTCCTGAATGATGCCTTGACGGTCCTGGGCCCGTGGAAGGCCCTAGGAACCCCTAAACTTCAAAAAACAAATACCCGCTTGCTTCTTGGCGAGTCGTTTTCAATGTGAGTCTTCTCCGCTGGCAGGTCGTCTCCGCCAGGGGCCGTCTACGCCGAGAGGTCATCTCTGCCGTGGGGCCGTCTGCGCCGGGAGGTAAGCCTCGCTGGGGGGCGTTTTCGCCGGAAATGGGACGTCTGAAGACCTCGACCCGACTCCACCTCGACCGGGCTCCTCGACTCGACTCTCTAGGCCTCCTAGATGGGCCTCCTCCTCCTCCTCCTCCTCCTCCACCCGCCCTGCTGCGGAGAACTCTCCCGTGCGACGCTCGGTCGCCACCGTGGCACGCACGGTCGCCCTGCTGCGAGGCCGCTCCCGCTCCAGGGCGGGTCCGCCCTCCTCCACCTCGCCCTCCCTCCCCTCCCTTCCCTCCTTCCTCTCCCTTCCTTCTCCTCCCCTCCTTCCTCCTTCTCCTCCTTCTCCTCCTCCTTCCCCTCCTCCTCCTGCTCCTCGTCCTCGTCCTCGTCGTCGTCGTCGTTCTCCTGCTCCTCCTTCTCCTCCTCCACCTCCTTATCCTCTTCCTCCTCCTCCTCCTCCTCCTCCTCCTCCTTCATTCCAATTTCCTTATAAGTAACTCCGCCATGTCGGGGCCCGAGGCGTGTTGGTAGGGCGGGCTGGGCGTTTCGCCTGAAACTTCCTCGCCACTTGTGATCCTCAAGCTGAACTTAGCAAGGGCGTCACGGATGGAGGGCGGGCCGCATTCAAAATATAGCTCTCGTCTTAGCGCCGCGCACATTCGTCTTAAACGTTTGCAAGAGCTTCACGGATGGAGGGCGGGCCGTTTTCAAAATGTGCCTCTCGCCTTCGCGCCGAGCGCATTCGTCTTAAACAGTTTGCAAGAGTTTTCGCGGATGGGGTGCGGTTCCGTTTCAAATGTGGCTCTCGCCTTAGCGCTGCGCAGATTCTCTTTTTAAGTTTGCAAGAGCTTCACGGATGGAGGGCGGGACGCGCCACGCGCACTCGTTTTATTTAATCGCTTCGCTCATTCCGCCGGCCCATACAGTCTCATGTCTGCCGTTTGCCCGAGGGCCTGGTGTCAATGCGGCGCTTTGGGGGTTCCTGGGGCCGCTTGGGGGACTCCTGGGGCGCTCGGGGGGGCATTTGGGGGCCTCCTGGGGCCGCTTGGGGGACTCTTGGGGGCCTCCTGAGGGCCTCGTGGGGGCCTCTTGGGGCCTCTTAGGGGCTCTTGGGGCCTCGTAGGGGCTTCTTAGGGCCGAGGGCTCGAAATGTTGTTTCGTGTTCCCTCTCTGGGGCCCCTTTGGGGGCGTTCTTGGGGCCCTCTTGGACCGTCTTGGAGGCTTCTTGGGCCGTCTTCGAGCCCTCTTGGGCCATCTTGGGGCCCTCTTGGGGGCCTCTTGGGCCCTCTTGGGGCGATCTTGGGGGCCTCTTGGGCCGTCTTGGGGCGTCGGGAAGCCGAAAAGGTGGAAGCTCCAAAATCTCTCAAAAACCTAAGGGAAAACAATGAATTTTGCCTCCGGGGGCCCTCTTGGGAGTGCTCTTGGAGGCCTCTTGGGGCGTCTGGGGGCTATCTTGGGCGTCTTGGAGCGATCTTGTGGCATGTCGGACCCCTCGTGTACCATCTTGGGGGCCTCTTGGGGGCCTCTTGGCCTTTCTTGGGGCTCTCGGGGACGTCTCGGAGCCCTGTTGGTGCGCTCATGGAGCGCTCCTGGAGCGCTCTGGGGGAGTCTCCCGGGGATCGGTCGGGGATCGCCCGGGGTACTTTTCGTCCGGGGACCCCCAGGGGCCACCCCGCGCGCGCGAACTAGAGAATTGTCAACCAGTTACCGGAGATCTCAGCACGCCTCTGGCCCGTTGGGCCGGCGAATGTACAGCAGTTTCAAAGATTTCCATGGCCCCTGAATAATAATCTGGCACGATGTTGGATAGTCAGGGCGCAACAATTACGTTGATTCGCGGTGTTGGAGTACCAGGAACGGCGTTGCTGGCGCGGTTTAGGATGTTCAAACGGTTGTCTTCCTACGGGGCATTCCTTCAGTGAGAACAACCCCTTTTTATGGTGCCTTTGAAGAGGGAACTTGGAGGGAGGGATGATTGTAATCTGTTCGATGGGTCTTGGGTTTGCATTGTTCTTCCTCCTTCTCCACCTCCTCCTTCCTCAGCCCCATTCCCCTTCCTCCCGCCTTCCTTCCCCCCTCATTTGTCTCCTCCCTCTTCCCTTTTCACGTTCTCCTCCTTCTCCGTCTCCTCCATCCCATTCCCCTTCCCCTTCCTGTTCCTCTTCCTCCCGCCTTTCTTACACTACCTTCTTATCCTCCCTCCTTCCTTTTACACGTCCTCCTTCTCCTCCTCTTCCTCCTCCCCCCGCTGCGTTTCCTCTCTTCTCTCCAACACCTCTTCCGCCCCCTCTCCTCCCTCCCTCTTTCCTCTCAGCCCCCCGGGGTGGGAGGGGCGGGGGGTTGGTGGGACTGGCTGGAAGTTCCACCTCGCCCCTATGGGAGGGGGGTCGGTGGCACTGGCTGGAAACTTCTCCTCCTCCTCCTCCTCCTCCTCATCATCATCCGCCTCCTCCTCCTCCCGCCTCCCGCCTCTTTCTCCTCCTCCTCTTCTCCTCCTCCTTCTCCTTCCCCTTCCCCTTCCTCCCGCCTTTCTCCAACCATCGTCTTCGCCTCCATCCTCCCTTTACACATGCTCCCCATCCCGCTGCGTTTCAGTGTCGTTCTCCCCCACCTCGCCCACCTCTTCTCCCTCCCTTCACTCGTCTTCCCCCCCTCCCTCCCCCCCCCTCCCTCCCTCCTTCCTCCCCCTTCCATCTGCTTCGCTCTTCCTCCCTCCTCCTCCCCTCCTCCCGTCTCCAACCTCCTCCTCCTCCTCCTCCTCCTCCTCCTCCCCTCCTCATCCTCCCCCACCTCCTCCTCCTCCTCCTCCTCTCCTCCTCCTCGCCTTCATTCCCCTCCTCCTCTTTCCCTATTCACGTCCCGTTCCTCCCGCCTTTCTCCCGCCCCCCCCTCCTTCTTTTCCTCGCTCTTCCCTTTGCACGTCCTCCTCCTCCCCCTCTCGGTGCGTGTTCTTTCCCTTCTTCTCCACCTCTTCCACTCCCTCTCCTCCCTCCCCCTTACTTTCAAGCCGTGGGTGTTGAAGGGTGGGGGTCGGCGGGACTGGCCAGAAACTCCTCCTCAGACTAAGTTCCCTCCTCTTCCTCCTCCTTGCCCATCCCCTTCCCATTCCTTCCTCTCCCCCCCTCCTCCTCCTCCTCCGCCTCCGCCTCCTCCTCCTCCTCCTCCTCCTGCTTCTCCCCCGCTGCGATACCTGTCCCTTCTCCTGCACCTTTTCCACCCCCTCTACTCCCTCCCCCTTTCCTCTCAGGCAGGCCCCAGGGGTGGGGTGGGGGGTCGGTGGGACTGGCTGGAAACTCGTCCTCCGCACCCTGGCGGCACTATCATCACCACCACCACCATCATCATCATTACCACCACCACCACCACCATCTTCATCATCATCATCATCATCACCATCATCATCATCATCATCATCAGCAGCATCATCATCATCATCGTCGTCATCATCATCATCACCATCATCATCATGATAATCAGCATCACCATCATCATCACCATCACCATCATCATCACCATCATCATGACCACCTCCATGACCATCACCACCATCATCACCATCATCATCACCACCAGCATCACAATCAGCAGCGACATCACCATCATCGCCATCATTATCATCGCGGTGACACTGGTATCATCACCACCACCACCATCAGCATCAGCATCACCATCATCGCCATCAGCATCATCATCACCATCATCATGACCACCTCCATCACCATCACCACCAGCATCATCATCAGCAACATCAGCACAACCACCATCGCCACCACCGCCGCCATCATCATCAGCATCACCATCATCACCAACATCATCATCACCATTAGCATCATCATCAGCATCAGCATCGTCATCAACGTCTTCATCATCATCATCACCATCACTCTCGGCATCACCATCACCATCACAACCATCAGCATCGACATCATCACCATTATCATCCAGATCATCACCATCACCATCAGCATCACGAACATCAGCATCAACATCATCATTCAAACCATCATCACCACCGTCATCGCTATCATCATCATCAGCATCATCATCACCACCCCCATTACCATTACCATCACCATCACCACCACCATCAGCATCACCATCAGCATTACCACCACCATCACCATCATCAGCATCAGCATCACCAGCACCAGCATCGTCATCGATATGATCATCGTCATCATTAGCATTATCGTCATCATCGTCACCGTCATCGCCATCACCATCGTCATCCTCATCACCATCAGCATCGAAGGCAGAAGCATCAACACCATCAGAAATGCCATCATCATCATCATCATCATCATCATCATCATCATCATCCTCGGCGGTGGCGCCGCCGCCGTCGTCGTCGTCGCCGTCGTCGCCGCCGTTGGCGCCGCCGTCGTCGCCGTCGTCGTCGCCGTCGCTGGCGCGTCGGCGTCCTCGTCATCGTCGTCATCGTCGTCATGATCGTCAATGTCTTCGCCTCGTCGTCGTCGTCGTTGTCGTCGTCATCATCATCACCATCATCAGCATCATCGTTGCTCCTCGTCAACATCACCATCGTCACCGTCATCATCATCATCAGCATCACCATCATCAACATCATTATCACCATCATCGTCATCATCAGCATCATCATCACCATCACCACTGCCATCACCACCACCACCATCACCATCACACTCATCATCACCATCACCGTCACCATTACCACCACCACCATCATCATCGTCATCATCATCATCATCATCATCACCATCACCATCAATATCATCATCTTCATCATCATCAGTACCACCATCATCATCATCATCAGCATCATCAGCATCAGCATCACCCCTCCTCCTCCTCCTTCTCCTCCTCCTCCTCCTTATCCTCCGTAGCCTTCTTGGCTCAGGCCATTTTGGCTCAAGCCAAGGGGCAGGCTCGAGTACCCTGTGCAACCGCTGCTTCTAGGGGAGCATCTGCTTTCTGTGAGCTGCTGTCGGAGCACGTGCGCTCTTGCTTCGCTGTGCATGACATGGCGCCGCGGGGGTGGAGCAACGCTGGGTGGCGTGCTGGCACTCGTTCCCACCGAAATTCGCCGGCCCAACGGGCCAGAGGCGTGCTAAGATCTCCGGTAACTGGTTAACAATTCTCTAGTTCGCGCGCGCGGGGCGGCCCCTGGGGGTCCCCGGACGAAAAGTACCCCGGGCGATCCCCGACCGATCCCCGGGAGACTCCCCCAGAGCGCTCCAGGAGCGCTCCATGAGCGCACCAACAGGGCTCCGAGACGTCCCCGAGAGCCCCAAGAAAGGCCAAGAGGCCCCCAAGAGGCCCCCAAGATGGTACACGAGGGGTCCGGCATGCCACAAGATCGCTCCAAGACGCCCAAGATAGCCCCCAGACGCCCCAAGAGGCCTCCAAGAGCACTCCCAAGAGGGCCCCCGGAGGCAAAATTCATTGTTTCCCCTTAGGTTTTTGAGAGATTTTGGAGCTTCCACCTTTTCGGCTTCCCGACGCCCCAAGACGGCCCAAGAGGCCCCCAAGATCGCCCCAAGAGGGCTCAAGAGGCCCCCAAGAGGGCCCCAAGATGGCCCAAGAGGGCTCGAAGACGGCCCAAGAAGCCTCCAAGACGGTCCAAGAGGGCCCCAAGAACGCCCCAAAAGGGGCCCCAGAGAGGGAACACGAAACAACATTTCGAGCCCTCGGCCCTAAGAAGCCCCTACGAGGCCCCAAGAGGCCCCTAAGAGGCCCCAAGAGGCCCCCACGAGGCCCTCAGGAGGCCCCCAAGAGTCCCCCCAGCGGCCCCAGGAGGCCCCCCAAATGCCCCCCCGAGCGCCCCAGGAGTCCCCCAAGCGGCCCCAGGAACCCCCAAAGCGCCGCATTGACACCAGGCCCTCGGGCAAACGGCAGACATGAGACTGTATGGGCCGGCGGAATGAGCGAAGCGATTAAATAAGAAGAGCCAGTGGAACTACGGTGTGTGTGTGTGTGTGTGTGTGTGTGTGTGTGTGTGTGTGTGTGTGTGTGTGTGTGTGTGCGCAACATGTGTGGCCACTTGGAAATTGACCACTGGGGCCATGCTTGTTGCAGCAAGTGTGGAGCTGCATACGTGGGGCACGATCAAGTTCGCGGGCTCCCCGGAGGGCTTTCTGACGGTGTTTCCCCCCACTTGGAGGACAAGGACGTGGTCGGGATCGGGAACATTCAGAACATGGACGTCACCGTGGACGGCGCGACCGTTCTGGGGTGTGCTCTGGCAAACTTGACCCTTTTTCCTGGAGGCCAAAAATCCTGGCCTTGATGATGAAGATGCGATCGACTATACATCCCTCACGGATGTCATCGCATCTACGAAACGTCATCTCAACGACCTTCAGAAGATATCTAGTCGTACTGATGGTGCTGGGACCCTCGATGACCTCATCAATGATACGAAGAGTCGGCCATATTGTTATCGCGCATCAAAGGCTGCGCTCCTACCCGCATCGCTTCAGTCCTAACGGGCGACTAAGCGGGCGCACTGGATGCAGCGAAAACTGTCTAAGGTGGATAAGGCTATCATCGATACTCCTACTATGAGGGATGTGGCGTTGGCTACGGCTACCGATTGCGACGAGAGAATCCACAACCTGCGCATGAAGCGGGACACGCTCCAGTTGGACCTTAAGGACTGGGAGGATAAACATGAGGATATTCGGAAGGAGTTCCCCTTGCCACCTCCGCCCGACTCAGATCCTGACCTCGCCTTCCTCCGCCTCCGCTTGGACAGGGGTTGTGGTCAAGAAGGTGAGGACCCTGAGCTTGAAGCTGCGTTGGCGCCATTAAGGGGGCGACTCAAGGATGCGCCCCACCGAAGGATCACGGGGGTGCCTGGCACGTCCGAAAGAGAGGACGAGAACGAAAAGCCTCCTGCCGATGTCCCTGCTGATGCTGGTGCTAGGTCTGGGCCTTACCGCAAGAACCGTTACTTGGCCCTAAACTGCGAGGGCGACGATTTGGAGGACGAGAGGACGAGGGTGTTGGTGAATCTGCCTTCCCCTCCGATGACGATATGGATACTGCCGAGTGGGATCGCCGTCGTCGTCGACGCCTGCTGGACTCGGCTGGGACTGAAACCGCAGCTTGACTAGGAGCAGCCTTTAGTAGATCAGGGCCCTCATGGGCCTTTCAAGCGATTGCTGTGAACGCTAACGCATGGAATGGTTTCAAAATTTTGTGTATAGGCTCCAAGTACTATCTTGTAGCAACCTTACTCTTTGTTCAGGAAACGCACATCTTGACAGTCCGCCGACCCATTGTGGGTCTCTAGGCGGGTGACTTCGTTCCCCCCCCATACCCCCCCAGGGACCCCAAACAAGAGATTTGACCCCCCCCCGGGCCCCGGACGACCGCGCCACGGGAACATAGAGGGCCCCAAAACGGGCCAAGAGGGCTCCAAGTGGGCCCCAAGACAATCCAAGATAGCCCCGAATCGTCGAATGATCGTCCAAGACGACCAAGATGGCATCCGGACGGCCCAAGATGCCTCCAAAACGCCCCAAGAGGCCTCCAAGAGGCCTCCCAAAAGGCACCGAAGAAATGAACATTGCCCCATTCCCTTAGGTAAACGTTTGTTTTAAACATGTTCGCCTGTTGCGCTTTCATACCGTGCAAGACGACCCAAAAGATCCCTAGGACAGCTCCAAGACGGCCTACAAAGGTCCCAACACCGCCGAAGAGGCCCCGATGACGGCCCTAGAGGGCCCCCAGACAGCGCCAAATGGGGGCCCACGGGGGGAACCCGAACCCACATTTCCAGCCTTCGACCCCATGACGCCCCCAGGTTGTCTCAAGAAGCCCCCAACCCGCCCCAAGAAGCCCCCAGGGGGGCCCGAACAGAGCCCCAAACGCCCCCAAGAGCCTCCGAGGAATCGGGCAAGCCTCGTGGAATGCAGTCCTGGTCGCGCAGTAGCTTACAGAGGGGTCGGCGGATGTGGCGTAAACCTATATCCGCCGACCCCTTGGGGATCATCGGCGTGTGAGATGCTTCCCCCTCCCCAAACCCCTCCCCCGGGAGCCCGGTCCGGTCGATTTGGAGGGGGGGGGGGGGTCCGGCGCGAGCGGGGGGGGTCCGGGACGAGCGACTCACGGGGCTTTTCCGGGCCCAAGAGGGCCTCAAGACGGGCCAAGAAGCCCCCAAGAGGCCTCCAAGACGGCCCACGAAGGCTCCGAGACGCCAAACGACCGCTCGAAGACGCCCACGATGGCCCCAAGACGGGCCAAGAGGTCTCCAAGACGGCCTCCGAGGTCCCAAACAAGCCTCCCAAGAGGGCCCAAAGAGTCTAAAATTGTTGATTTTCCCGAGTGTTTTTCGACGTTTCTTGCTTTCCCGCCTTTCCGGCTTCCCGACGCTCCAAGACGGCCAAAGAGGCCCCAAAGATAGCCCCAAGATGGCCCAAGAGGCCCCCAAGACGGCCTCCAGACGGCCCAAGACGGCCCCAAGACGGCCCAAGAGGTCCCCAATACGGCCCAAGAGGGCCGATTTGGAGGGGGGGAGGGGGCCGGGACGAGCGCAGCACGGCCGGGACGAGCGGTTCCAGGGCTTTTCCGGGCCCAAGAGGGCCTCAAAACGGGCCAAGAAGCCCCCAAGAGGCCTCCAAGACGGCCCACGACGGCTCCGAGACGCCAAACGACCGCTCCAAGACGCCCACGATGGCCCCAAGACGGGCCAAGAGGTCTCCAAGACGGCCCCCGAGGCCCCAAACAAGCCTCCCAAGAGGGCCCAAAGAGTCTAAAATTGTTGATTTTCCACAATGTTTTTCGACGTTTTTTGCTTCTCCGTCTTTCCGGCTGTCCGACGCTCCAAGACGGGCAAAAAAAGCTCCAAAGATAGCCCCAAAATGGCCCAAGAGGCCCCCAAGACGGCCTCCAGACGGCCCAAGACGGCCCCAAGACGGCCCAAGAGGTCCCCAAGACGGCCCAAGAGGGCCGACTTGGAGGGGGGGAGGGAGCCGGGACGAGCGCAGCACGGCCGGGACGAGCGGTTCCAGAGCTTTTCCGGGTCGAAGAGGGCCTCAAGACGGGCCAATAAGCCCCCAAGAGGCCTCCAAGACGGCCCACGAAGGCTCCGAGACGCCAAACGACCCCTCCAAGACGCCCAAGATGGCCCCAAGACGGGCCAAGAGGTCTCCAAGACGGCCCCCGAGGTCCCAAACAAGCCTCCCAAGAGCGCCCCAAGAGTCTAAAATTGTTGATTTTCCATAGTGTTTTTCGATGCTTTTTGTTTTTCCGCCTTTCCGGCTTCCCGACGCTCAATGGCCCAAGAGGCCCCCAAGACGGCCTCCAGACGGCCCAAGACGGCCCCAAGACGGCCCAAGAGGTCCCCAAGACGGCCCAAGAGGGCCGATTTGGAGGGGGGGAGGGGGCCGGGACGAGCGCAGCACGGCCGGGACGAGCGGTTCCAGAGCTTTTCCGGGTCGAAGAGGGCCTCAAGACGGGCCAAGAAGCACCCAAGAGGCCTCCAAGACGGCCCACGAAGGCTTCGAGACGCCAAACGACCCCTCCAAGACGCCCAAGATGGCCCCAAGACGGGCCAAGGTCTCCAAGACGGCCCCCGAAGTCCCAAACAAGCCTCCCAAGAGCGCCCCAAAAGCGCCCCAAGAGTCGAGCCGCACACGCAGGCGGCCAATCCCAGAGAGGAATGAAAAGCTCAATGTCATTTCCTATTCCTCCGCCTCCTCCTCGTCCCCCCTTCTACTCCCCTTCCTCCTCTTCCTCCTTCTCCTGCTCCGTCTCCTTCGCCCCGCTCTTACGCTCGCAGCGTCACTCGTCCTCCTCCTCCTCCTCATCCTCCCCCTCCCACTCCTCCGAATGCCCCAGCGTGCCCAATAACGGATCAGCCCCAGTTTCGAAATCCACAACTTACGTCCAGCATCCGCCGACCCCGCAGAAATCGAGGTGCCGTGGCGCTTCCATCTAGTGAACATGCCTCCAATTTGGCACACCCCGCACGCGGCAACTTGAATGAAAGGCCCCAAAACCCGAGTATACGCGCGGTTCCCGGCGAACATTGGGCACGTCCCTCATAGATTTCGTGGCTCCACGGCGCGCTCCAACCATAGCCCCAGTACCCGCGGTCCCGTAAACTTCCAACCCCAAGCGCACACACACGTCGAACGTGTCGTGGCTCCAGAATACGTCCACCGTGGGGCCCAGTGGGAAGATTCGCATGCAAGTATACCCCATGCCGGCACACCCTTTGCACGCGCCGTGGCCTCGCACATGGCCAAGTTGACCCATAATGACTCCTGGACAGTCCCCCAAAAAAACTCCCGACCGATACCGAAACGGCTCGAAGACATTCCCGAGCCCAACCTGGCTCCATTATGCCTCTCAGATGGCCCCAGATGAGACCACGACCGCCCGCGGTGTCGCCGTCCGCACGGACACCCCCGCGGAACTGCCCGAGACCCTCTGGCAGTGGCGGCGAACAGACACCAAACAAATATCACTCGCCTTTTCACCCCTTCGCAGCTTCTACTGCCCCCCGATTGGCATAAACAAGGGGTCGGCGGTGTGGCGTAAGCCTAAGAATAAAACCAAACGGGCTTCGCGCGCGCATGTCGAAATCTTTCGAACGCCCTTGCGCGCGTGCCGTCGCGAGAATCCTCTGCACAAAAAAATGCGACGAAGTGCACACGCGCGCGTCCTCGCGCGCGCATGCCGACATCCTTCAAAAACCTTCGGTTTCGGAAGGATTTCAAAATCGAGTGTCCAAAAAACATACAAAAACACCCGGTTTCGCAACCCGGATTTTCAACAAAAGCGTGCGCGCGCTCTTGCGTCGTCGTCGTCGTCGTCGCAGTCCTCCCTTCTCCCTCGCCGTCGTCGTCGTCGTCGTCGTCGTCTGTCTTTCCTCGTCGTCGTCGTCTTGGCGTCGTCGTCGTTTCCGTCGTCGTTGTCGCCGTGGTCGTCCTTCCTCCCTCGTCGTCTTCGTCGGCGTTTCGTCGTTGTCCCTCCTATTTCGCCGCCGTCGTCGTCGACGTCGTCGTCGTCGTCTTCCCTCATCTCTCGTCGTTGTCGTCGTCGTTGTCGTCGTCGTTGTCGCCATCCTCCCTCCTTCTTCGTCGTTCGCGTCGTCGCCATCCTCCCTCCTCCCTCGTCGTTGTCGTCGTTGTCGCCTTCGTCGTCCTCCCTCCTCCCTCGTCGTCGTCGTCTTCGTTGGCGACGTCGTCGTCGTCGTCTTCGTCTACGTCGTCGTCGTCAGCGTCGTCGTCGTCGTCGTCGTCGGCGTCGTCGTCGTCGTTGCCATCGTCGTCGTCGTCATCGGCGTCGTTGTCGTCTTCGTCGTCGTCGTCGTCGTCAGTGTCGTCGTCGCCGTCGTCGTTGTCGTCGCTGCCGTCGTCGTCGAAGTCGTTAGAGACGTCGTCGGTGTCGTCGTAGTCGTTGTCGGCGGCGTCGTCGTCGTCGTCGTTGTCGTCGTCTGCGTCGGTGTCGTTGCCAAAGGCAATTTGGTACCTACCGTCACGGTCTTAAGAGATCTTGCGACCAAGTTGCGGGCGGGAGGGTGGGATGTTCGCACGAGCAGTGGAGAGGACAGCTTCAAGTTGAGCAAGTGATTGATTGCACCACATATTTTGCACCACGTAGACTGCACCACGTAGCTCACCTACACATATTCTCCTCTTTTCTATTTACAAAAATAGGTTCTACCACCCTTCCACTCCCGGACTTAACGATCCACCTTTTCGTATTGCAATGAGCAAATGATATTGACCCATCGTCCATCCGAAATATGAATTTACATTATCCCGAGGGAACCGGTATCGCCCCCCCCCCGCCACCCCCTGCAAAAAATGCTATGCGCGCGCACTCGTTTAGTTTTCAAGATCCCCTTGCAAAAAACTATGAAGTGCACACGCGCGCGTCGTCGCGCGCGCATGCCGAAATCCTTCAACAAGCTTCGGAAGGGTTTCAAAATCGAGCTTCCGAAAAAGATTCAGAAACACAGGGTTTCGCAACACTAAATCTCTCTAAAAAAAAAGTGTACGCGCGCTTGGGCGAAATCTGGAAAAAACACTGGGTTTTTCAAGATTTCCAACACAAAAAATACTACCAAACGGGCTTCGCGCGGGCATGTCGAAATGGTTCGAACGTCCCTGCGCGCGTGCCTTCGCGAGAATCCTTTGTAAAAAAACACGAAATGCACACGCGCGCGTCGTCGCGCGCGCATGCCGAAATCTTTCAAAAACCTGCGATTCCGGAATGATTCCAAAATCGAGTGTCCAACGAACACACACACAGAAACACACACACACACAACAAAAACACAGGGCTTCAACAAAAGCGTGCGGGCGCGCTCCTCCTTCCTCCCTCGTCATCGTCGTCGTTGACTTCCTCCTTCCTCCCTCGTCGTCGTCGTCGTCGTCGCCGCCATCGTCCTCTGTCCTTCCTCTGTCCTTCCTCGTCGTCGTCATCGTCTTCTTTCGCGTGGTCGTCGCGTCCGTCGTCGTTGTCGCCGTGGGCGTCCTTCCTCCTCCCTCGTCGTCGTCGTCGTCGTCCGTCGTCGGAGTCTCGTCGTCGGCGTCTCGTCGTCGTCCCTCCTACTTCGTCGCCGTCGTCGTCGTCGTATTCGTCGTCGTCGTCGGCGTCGCCGTCCTCCCTCCTTCTTCGTCGTTCGCGTCGTCGTCGTCGTCCTCCCTCCTCCCTCGTCGTTGTCGTCGTTGTCGCCGTCGTCGTCCTCCCTCCTCCCTCGTCGTCGTCATCGTTTTCGTCGTCGTCGGCGTCGTCGTCGCCGTCGTCGTCGACGTCGTCGGCGTCGTCGTCGTCGGCGTTGTCATCGTCGTCGTTGTCGTCGTCGTCGTCGACGTCGTTGGAGACGTCATCGGTGCCGGCGGCGTCGTCGTCGTTGTCGCTGTCGCTGTCGTCGTCGGTGTCGTTGCCAAATGCCAAATAATACCTACCGTCACGGTCTTAAGAGGTCTTGCGACCAAGTTGCGGGTGGGAGGGTGGGATGTTTGCACGAGCAGCGGAGAGGACAGCTTCAAGTTGAGCAAGTGATTGAGTTTTTTGTTGTGAGAAGAATAGATTCACCCCCTCCCGAAGTTCACGGTCCCCCTTTTCGTATTGCAATTTACATACGATTGGCCCCATCGTCCATCCAAAACATGAACTCATACGATCCAAACCACACCGGTACCACTCCCCCCCGCCATCCTCTGCAAAAAATAAATACTATGCGCGCGCACTCGTGTAGTTTTCAAGATCCTCTTGCCAACAAATATGAAGTGCACACGCGCGTGTCGTCGCGCGCGCATGCCGGAATCCTTCAAAAAGCGACGGTCTCGGAAGGATTTCGAAATCGAGCTTCCAACACACATACAATTAGCCTGGCGAAGAACCCAACCATAGGCAGTTGTCAGTACCGCAGCTGCGGGTTTCATCTTCAAAGGAACTCCCCATAGGACCACGGAACGTGTGAGGGGTGTGCCGAGATGGGTGCCACTGGGGCATTCGGTGAAGCTCCCTATGGGGACATGAAACACGCGCGGGGCGTGCCGACATGGGTGGCGGAACCGCATGTGAGGGCCGCCACTGGGGCCTCCAGTGGAGCTCCCTATGGGGCCATGAAACATGATGCTGCTGCGGGGGGGGTGCCTGGATGGGTGGCGGGGACGCATGTAAGCGCCGCTACTGGGGCCTTCGGTGGAGCTCCCTATAGAGCCACGAAGCGCGTGAGGGGTGTACTGGGATGCGTGGCGGGGACGCATGTGAGCGCCGCCATTGGGGCCCTCAGTGCAGCTCCCTACGGGGCCACGAAACGTGTGAGGGGTGTGCCGAATTGGGTGCGGGTGGTGACGCATGCGGGCGGTGCCACTGGGGCCTTCGGTGGAGCTCCCTATGGGGCCACGAAACCTGTTGTTGTGAGGGGCGTGCCGGGATGGGTGGCGGGGACGCATGTGAGCGCGGCCGATGGGGCCTTCGGTGGAGCTCCCTATGGGGCCACGGAGCGCGAAGCGTGTCCAGGGTGTGCCGAATGGGTGTGAGTGACGCATGCGGCGGCAGAAACTGGGGCAGCGGCGGAGATCCATGATGGGGCCACGAAACGTGTGAGGGGTGTGCCGAATTGGGTTTTTGCGGAAGCATGCGGGAGGCAGCACAGGGGACTCGGCTGGAGCCCCTTATGGCGGCACGAAGGTGTGAGGGGTGTGCCGACTGGGTGTGCGTGACGCATTGCGTGCGGCAGGGCGTGGGGGGCCTTCGGCGGACTCCCTGGTAGTGTTGGGTGGCCACGAACTGCGTGAGGGGCCGCCGAATTTCTGGGGTTTGGGGGTTATGTGCGTGGGCGCCTGAGGGCGGCAGCACTGGGGCCCTCGGTGGAGCTCCCTATGGGGCCACAAAGCGTGTGAGGGGTGTGCCGAAATGGGTGTGCGGGACGCATGCGGGCGGCAGCGCTGTGGCCTTCGGCGGAGCTCCCTATGGGGCCACGAAACGTGTGAGGGGTGTGCCGAATTGGGTGTGCGGGACGCATGCGGACGGCAGCGCTGGGGCCTTCGGCGGAGCTCCCTATGGGGCCACGGAACGTGTGAGGTGTGTGCCGAATTGGGTGTGCGGGACGCATGCGGGCGGCAGAATGGGGGGTTCGGCGGAGCTCCTATGGGGGTGTGCGTGACGCATGCGGGGCGCGGGCAATGGGGCTTCGGCGGAGCTCCCTAGGGGCCACGAAGCGTGTGGAGGGGGGTGCGAATTGGGTGTGCGGGGACGCAGCGGCGGCAGCACTGGGGCCTTTTCTTGGAGCTTCCCTATGGGGCCACGAAGCGTGGAGGGGGGTGGCCCAATTGGTTTGGGGTGTGCGTGACGCAGCGGGCGGCAGCGATGGGGCTTTGTCGGCGGAGCTCCTATCAGGGCACGAAAACGTGTGAGGAGTTGGCCGATGGGTGTGCGTGACGCATGCGGCGGCAGCACTGGGGCCTTAGGTGGACTCCCTATGGGGCCACAAAAACGTGTGAGGGGTGTGCCGAATTGGGTGTTCGTGACGGCAGCGGGCGGCAGCACGGGGGCTTCGGGGAGTGCCTATGGGCCACGAAGCGTGTGAGGGGTGTGCCGAATTGGGTGTGCGTGACGCATGCTGGCGGCAACACTGGGGCCTTCGGCGGAGCCCCCCATGGGGCCACGAAACGTGTGAGGGGTGTGCCGAATTGGGTGTGCGTGACGCATGCGGGCGGCAGCACTGGGGCCTTCGGTGGAGCTCCCTATGGGGCCACGAAACGTGTGAGGGGTGTGCCGGATTGGGTCTGGGTGACGCATGCGGGCGGCAGCACTGGGGCCTTCGGCGGAGCTCCTATGGGGCCACGAAGCGTGTGAGGGGTGTGCCGAAGTGGGTGTGGGTGGCGCATGCGGGCGGCAGCACTGGGGCCTTCGGCGGAGCTCCTATGGCCACGAAACGTGTGAGGGGTGCCGAAAGCACATGGTTTTGCAGCACTGCGTTTCTGCAAAAACTTACGCGCGCGCTCTTGCGAAATCTTGAGAAAACCATCGGTTTTTCAATATTCCCATACAAAACATGTACCAAACGGGCTTCGCGCGCGCATGTCGAAATATGTCGAACGCCTTCGCGCGCGTGCCGTCGCGAGAATCCTCTGTAAAACAAGCCGAAGTGCACACGCGCGCTTCGTCAAATGCGCATGCCGAAATCATTCAAAAACGCATGATTTTGGAAAGATCTCAAAATCGTTTGCCCAAATCACATACCCAAACACAAGGTTTCGCAAAACGGATTTTCAACAAAAACGTGCGCGCGCGTTCCTGCGTCGTCGTCGTCGTCGTCGCCGTCCCCCCTCCTCCGTCATCGTCGTCGTCGTCGTCGTCGCCGTCGTCGTCCTCTGTCTTTCCTCGTCGTCGTCATCATCGTCCTCTTGGTGTCGTCGTCGTTTCTGTCGTCGTTGTCGCCGTGGTCGTCCTTCCCTTTCCTCGACGTCGTCGTCCGTCGTCGGCGTCTCGTCGTCGTCCCTCCTATTTCGTCGCAGTCGCCGTCGTCGTCGTCGACTTCCCTCCTCCCTCGTCGTTGCCGTCGTCGGCGTCGCCGTCCTCCCTCTTTCTTCGTCGTTCGCGTCGTCGTCGTCTTCCCTCCTCCCTCGTCGGTCTCGTCGTTGTCGCCTTCGTCGTCCTCCCTCCCCCCTCGTCGTCGTCGTCGTCATCTTCGTTGGCGGCTTGTCGTTGTCGTCGTCTTCGTCGTCGTCGTCGTCGGTGTCGTCGGCGTCGTCGTCGTCGTCGGCGTCGTCGTCGTCGTCGGCGTTGTCATCGTCGTCGTCGGTGTCGTCGACGACGTCGTCGTCGTTGTCGTCGTCGCCGAAGTCGTCGGAAATGTCGTCGGTGTCGTCGTAATCGGTGTCGGCGGCGGCGTCGTCGTCAGTGTCGCTGTCGCTGTCGTCGTCGTCGGTGTCGCTGCCAAGTGCCACGTGGTACCTGCCGTCACGGTCTTAAGAGGTCTTGCGACCAAGCTGCGGGTGGGAGGGTGGGATGTCTGCACGAGCAGTGGAAAGGATAGCTTCAAGACAGGCTAAACGAATTCTTCATTATTCTCATTTCTACAAGAGGAACAAGCTCCCCCCCCCCCCCCCGAATTTAACGGGCCTTTTTTTTCCGCATGGCAATTTACATATGATTCTGCCCCATCGTCCACTCAAAATCAAAATTTGTATTACCCCAGCCAAACCAGTATCACTCCCCCCGCCACCCTCTGCAAAAAAATACATCGCGCGCGCTCTAGTTCATCAAAAATGATCAACTGTCAAGAATCCCTTGTACTAAGAATTCCACAAAACCATCGCGCGCGCGTCCATGTCAAACTCGTACCAAACACAATGTTTGTAAACACTTCGGCAAAACAACCAATAACACCCAAGGGTTTTACACACAGATGTTGCACATTTCCTGTCCGCGCGCTCATGCCACAATCCTGCAAAAACTCTGCGATGCTTATGAATTTTGCCAAACCCAGCGAATTCATGTCACCGCGCGGTGCCCCCGGGATGTTCCTGTCATGCGCCGAGGGCGCAAATCTCTTGCCAAAAAATACCACGCGGGACACATACGCGCACCGCCGCGAGCGCATGATCAGTCTGACGGATGTGTTGAACTTCCGCGCGCGCGGATTGCCTTTTCGACATTGTCAGCATCGCCGCGATCACCTGCCTCGTCGGCGTGATCGGCATCGGCGCCGTCACTGGCCGCGCCGTCGTCGCTGTCAGCACCGTCGCCAACATCGTTACTATCAGCATCGTGGTGTATACAACTGTCAACGTTGCCATGATGCCGCGCCCGACCAAGTCGCCGACTCGCACTCAAGTGCCCGCTGGGATGTTCCGAGCGGCCAGCACCACCGCGGCCGCGTCAGTCGCGCCAAACTACCTGGCCGCTGGGGGCGCTCATGCGCGGGCTGGCGCGGCCGCAGAGATGCGCCAGCCAGCGCCAAGCACTCATCGCAATCGCCGGCGCAGGAGGTTCGCAGAACAAGTTGCGGGTGGGTGGGTGGGATGTCTGCGCGAGCAGTGGAGTGGGCAACTCACTGCGAACAGAAATCACCACAAGAAGAATCGACTCGACCCCCCCCCCCCCCGGAGTTAACGCCCCCCCTTTTCGTATTGCAATTTATATGTGATGCTGTTCCCATCGCCCATCCTACCTGTGAATTCATACTATCCCAACCAAGCCAGCATCGCCCCCCCCCCCGCCATCCTGCGAAAGAAATATTAAGCATGCGCGCGCTCTTCTATCACAAATCAAAAGTTTTCAAGAATCCCTTGGAACAAATACCAGAAAGTCATCGCGCGCGCGTCCATGTCGAAGCCGTACCTAACACAAGGTGTTCGCAAGTGCTTCAGCATAACAATCGGGGGAAAAAAACATGGGTGTACAACTTCTGTTGTTGCGAATTTCCTGTCCGCGCGCGCTAAAATCATACAAAAACATGCGGTTCTTAAACCCAGCGGTTTCATGTCACCGCGCGGCGCATCCGCGATGCGCCTGTCATGCGCCGAGGGCGCGAATCCCTTGCAACAACTACCGCGCGGGCCGCATGCGCGCACCGCCGCGCGCGCATGATCAGTCTGACGGACTTGTTGAGCTTCCGCGCGCGCGGATTTCCTTTTCAACCTTGTCACCATCACCGCGATCACTTGCCTCATCGACAGATGGACACCAGCATCGTCAACGTGTTCGCCATCATGGGCGCCGTTATCGTTCGTGCCGTCGCCCTCTTGAACATCGCCGTCGCTGGCGTCATCTTCGTCATTGTCGCAGACGTTGCCGACGTCATCTTGTAATCGCACACGTCCGAGCATCGTCGACGACAGCAGAGCATCGGCAGTGAGGATGTTATCGTCGATGTCGTCATCGGTGGCGCCGCCGTCCCCCGCATCATGAGTTCTGCCAAACATGTTGCGGGTGGGTGGGTGGGATGTTTGCAAGAGCCTAGGGGGTGGTCAAGCGCGGTGCAGGGTAGTCGATTCTCCTTTATAAAAAAATAATAGAACATACCCCCCCCAGCGTTATCCGCCCCCCTTTTCGGGTATGTAAATCATTTATGATTCTGACCACATGTCCATCCTAAATATGAATTTACGGTATCCCAGGGGGGCCGTATCGGCCCCCCTGAGGTTCCTTTTTTGTTTGCAAAAAAAAAAAACGCGGGGACATCTGTGGTTCTAACACCAGACTTTTCCATGAACCCCTTGCCAAAAATTTGACAAAGTGCGCACGCGCGCGTCGTCGCGCGCGCATGCTGAAATCCTTCAAAAACCTTCGGTCCGGAAAGATTTCGCAATCGAGATCCGAGAAAAAACATGCAAACACACAGGGTTTCGCCACACTGCTTTGATAAAATGCTTACGCGCGAGCTCTTGCGAAATCTTAAGAAAACCGTCGGGTTTTCACGATTTTCAGAAAATGCTACGAAACGGGATTCGCGCGCGCGCGTGTCGAAATCTGTCCAACGCCCTTGCGCGTGTGCCGTCGCGAGAATCCTCTGTGAAAAACAAGCCGAAGAGCAGACGCGCGCGTCGTCGCGCGCGTATGCCAGATCCTTCAAAACCCATCGGTTCCGGAAGGAGTTCAAAATCGTGTGTCCAAAAAACCTACAAAAACAAAAGGTTTCGCAACACGGATTTTCAACAAAAGCGTGCGCGCGCGCTCTTGCGTCGTCGTCGTCGTCGCCGTCCTCCCTCCTCCCGCGTCGTCGTCGTCGTCGCCTACGTCGTCCTCTGTCTTCCCTCGTGTTCGTCGTCGTCGTCCTCTTTGGCGTCGTGGTCGTTTCCGTCGTCGTTGTCGCCGTGGTCGTCCTTCCTCCTCCTCCCTCGTCGTCGTCGTCGTCCGTCGTCGGCGTCTCGTCGTCGTCCCTCCTATTTCGTCGCCGTCGTCGTCGTCGTCGTCGTTGTCGTCGTCGTCGTCTTCCCTCCTCCCTCGTCGTTGTCGTCGTCGGCGTCGATGTCCTTCCTCCTTTTTCGTCGTTCGCGTCGTCGCCGTCCTCCCTCCTCCCTCGTCGTCGTCGTTGTCGTCGTTGTCGCCGTCGTCGTCCTCCCTCCTCCCTCGTCGTCGTCGTCGTCTTCGTCGTCGTCGGCTTCGGCGTCGTCGTCGTCTTCGTCGTCGTCGGCGTCTGCGTCGTCGTCGCCGCCGTCGTCGTCGTCGTCGTCGTCGTCGGCGTCGTTGACGTCGCCGGCGTCGTCGGTGTCGTCGTTGTCGTCGTCGGCGTCGTCGTCGTCGTCGTTGTCATCGTCGTCGTCGTCGTCGGCATTGGCGTCGTCGTCGTCGGTGTTTTCGTCGTCGTTGTCGGCGTCGTCGAAGTCGTTGGAGACGTCGTCGGTGTCGTCGTAGTCGTTGTCGGCGGCGTCGTCGTCGTAGTCGTTGTCGCTGTCGTCGTCGGCGTCGCTGTCGTTGCCAAGTGCCATTCGGTACCCACTGTCACGGTCTTAAGAGATGTTGCAAACCAAGTTGCGGGTGGGTGGGTGGGATGTTTGCGCGAGCAGTGGAGTGGACAACTCACTGCGAACTGAAATGAATTGCACCACGTAGAATGCACCACACAGATTGCATTACGCTGGATGCATCGCATACATTGCATCATAGAATGCACCGCATTGGCTGCAATAACCTACTGTTTGGGGTGCCCGCTGCAAGCCTCTTTTGTTGCGACGACCATCAAGCCGATCTACGGCTTCAGGAATGGCGCATGGAACGATACGAATGAACTCCAAGAGGCAGCACGAAGGGGAAGGAGGAGGAGAAGGAACAGGAAGAAAAGGAGGAGGAGCCAGGGTAGCCATGGGTCTGTCAACACGCGCCTACACGGCGGGCGCGCCTGCCCGGGCGATCAGCTCATCAGAACAGTCATCCGATTGAGCGAAACGGTGATCATCTCCGACCTCGCCTTCTGCGTCTGGGGGCCATGCTGCAACCAGAGCGGGGCTGGAACCGGGCCGCACTCGAAAAGATCTTGCGCGCGAGGGTGGCGTGGCCAGCACCGTCGAAGGCGTCGTCGAAAGGGAGGGCGCCGGAGGCGTCGCCATCAGCGTCGGGGGACTCCAGCTGGTCGTCGGCGCCGTCGGTGACCACGGCAACGTCGCTGTAGGAACCGACGAGCAAGAACCACTCGGGGAGCAGCACGGCAGAGGTCAGACGCGGACTGCACGACTCATCAGGACGTGGATTGGCACGGCCATCGCCATGAGCTGAAAGATGGTCCAACGAGAACACCGAGGATGTGAGCGGCACGCGTTCGACGAAATGTCCTGCGTCGGCAGGGTCGGCGTCACCACCGAAGCGGAGGAGGAGGAGCAGGAGCAGAGGGTAGCGGCAAAGGCGGTGTGTGTATGTGTGTGTGGTGTATGTGTGTGTGTGTGTGTGTGCGTGTGTGCGTGTGCATTCCCACCGCCGAGCACCGCCCGTTTGGCTGCGCTTCCCCCGCCCGCCGCCGGCGCCCTGGCGCCGCGGCCTTGCTTTCTCTCCACTCCGGCGCGCGAGCGCAGGCAGCGACTTTCGGACGGCCTGTGCTCGGCTCGGGCCGCGACGCTCAAAACCAATATGCGCACACATATAAATATATATATAGAGAGAGAGAAAGAGAAATATAGAGAGAAATATCGATGTGGATATGTGTATATATAAAATATGAGTGCGCGTGTATTCAGCCTAGAAGCTGAGCGCGAGGCCGCGACCGCCGAAGTGTGTGTGTGTGTGCGCGTGTGTTGTGTGTTGTGTGTGTGCGTGTGTGTGTGTGTGTGTGTGTGTCTGTGTGTGTGTGTGTGTGTGTGTGTGCGCGTGCCTCCCATGTGGTCCAAACGGCCAGGCTGGGCGCAGGAGGTGGCGGCAATTATCATACCTCCACGGCCTCGCCACATAACATAAGCCTCCGTTGGCGGCTGCACTCTGCACCTGCGGGACGTACAGAGCACGGAATCCAGTGGCACAGGCGAGGCTCCACATCTGGCCTCAGACATATGTCGGCGGCGAGCCCAGGGGGCAAGAGGGGGGGGATCTCTGAGATCCAGCGGTTATGGAGGCTGCATTCGGCGCCGCAGCCTTATAGACAGCTCTGGAACGCTCTGAGATCTTTCTGAAACGCTCTGGAACTATTTATCCTGGTCCTACCCCCGCCCAACCATGGGAGAGCGATCAGGGCATCGGAAGCGTCGTCTGGGAGCGCTCACTCGGGAGCTCCTGTTTAGCAGCTTGTCCTCCTTCTTGCTGCTGCTTCTCCTCCCCTCGAACCTCGCACTTCCCTCTCCTGCAGATGCTGCTGATTACTCTACTGCGTGCTGCTCATCCGCCTCCAGGAGTCCACGAAGGCCGCTCAAAAACCATCGAACAACCAACTCGACCACCCTCCCTCCTCCTCTGGCCGAAGCCCTCCCAATGTAAAGCTGCCAGGGCCACCCCCATCAGGTCCGAGTGTAGAGGTTCAATGGTTCGAGGCTCCAGGTTCGAAGGTGGTTCGAGGTTTGAGGGTTCACACCACTTGGGTCTGCGGGACGCCTACGGGGCTTCTGGGGACAAGTGACATTCGGGGCGGGGCCTTCAGAGACCGCATCCTCGGCATGGATCTCACAAGTGCGGGTGAGAGTCACAGCCAGGAGCTCTTGCTTAGCGTGTCGCGGCGGCATCCTCAGTTCGCGGGGCGGCAGGCTGTGCAAAGCTGGTGACGCTGACGCTTGGGGACTCGGGACGCGATTAGCGTGTTGCGCCGAAGCGTGGAAGGCCAGAATCGACGGCGCGATATGCTAGGCAAATTCTGCTGACCGTAAACTGGCAGAGCCCGTGGCAGGCCTCTTGCTGTAATGCCTCTTGCTCTTGCTTTCGGTCCTCCCCCACGCCCTTTCGCCCACCTCGTCCTGATGATATTGTCTCCTTCTCATCCTCCTTCCCATCCTCCCCCTCTTCGTCTTTGCCCTGTCTGTTCTGCAGCTCCCCTCCCCGCCATGCTCCACCGGCCACAGGGGTACTGTGCTCGACGTGTCTGTGACCACTGGTCCCCCTCGCCGACTCCAGTGAAACCCAAACGCACACCCTCCTGCTCACCCTCTTCGACATGCCCCCCCTGGCCAAGAGCGAGGCAAAACAGGTCGCCTTGGAATTAGGCCACGGGGACCCAGGGTTGAGGACAGAATAACAGTTCTCATAAAAAAGACAAAACGGCAAGCGAAGCCTCTTGGCAAGCGCACGTGAGAAAGGGATCGATCGAGCAGGACGGGGCGGTTAACACCACAGGGCTGTTTAGGGAACGCTAGATGTGGGGGTCGGGTGGGTCCTCCCTCCCTTGAGGAAAAAGAAGACGCTCACAACAGAGGGGCAAGGAGCACACCGAACCCACATGTCGGTTCAGGAAACCCTGAACCCAAAAAATTGCTGCCATAGCACGAGGGCGCACATTTGACTTCCGCCGGCGGAGGCGCCCTCGTTTCCTCCGCCCGGCTTCTGCCAGCATTCAGCAAGCTTCCGGTAGGGAAGATATGCCAACCCTTTCGATTTCTCGAAGTCGAAGCCCTGTCTGGGGCGCCCCAGTGATGAGATCTCAACCCGCCAGGGGGGCGGCTCGGCGCAGAATCAAGAAAACCCTGGCTCAAAGATGGCTGGCGCCGTGCTCTCTCGAGGGGCAATCGCCGTCAGGCTTCCCCTCAGCCTGCGGGCTCGGGACCGGGCGGGCCGGGCCTGGGCGCTCTGCGGCTGCGCCTGCGCGATGGCCTCGGGCTCCACCTGCGTGCGCGACCCGCAAAGCGGAGGCACCCGTGCCCTTCAACTGACAGGGGCGCTCGAGGTGAAGTTTTCATGGCGCGCTCTACAAGTGGGCTTTGCCCCTCTTCCCTGCGGGGGAGGGAAGAGGGGGAGGAGGTGGGAAGATGTCGCAGACGGAAAGCATAGAGGTACAGGGGGCAGGGCGGGGAAACCAGTGAGGGACAGGGGTGGGGTGGGAAGAGAGGAAACATAAAAGGGTCGGGGTGAGCCAAGAGGTTGAGGAGGGAACAACAAGCGTACACTTCGAGAACCTTCATGGTCGATCCTCCTCATGCTTCTCCTCCACGCCTCTCCGTTCTGACCAACTCTTCGTCGTCGCACTACCAGGCGTGCGGGAGGGCGGCATGGGCGGTTCGCTTAACTCTTCTATAAAGCACCTGCTGATAGAACATGCAGACGCCTGGCAGTCACACAGAGGGAAGGAGGGTCGTGTTCGAAATGTAGCTATCGACTAAGCGACGCGCACTCTCGTATTGACGTATCGCAACAAACGCGCTCGCGGCGGGCTCGCGGCTTGCAACAAATAGCCCCCTTCCTTAGCGCCAAGCACAATCGTCTTGAAATATTTCAGCACTCGCAGAGATTTAGGCGACCTCCTTCAGATGTGTGAGCCGTCTTGACGTAACGCGCATCCGTTCTTCAACTTGCGAAAATGGCACATCCATAGGGCGTCCGTCTTTCAAGGGGGCGCGCGCCCTACTGACAATGGGAACTCGAAGGGAAATCAGGAGAAGGAGTCGAGTACAATTATGCACAGCGATACAGGCCAGCCAAGATAAAGCCGAACTGCGGGCCTAGTTGACTAATCGAGTAGGCCTCTGTTGTCCCCACGCGATGTCAAATCGACCTGACTTAGCACACGACGGATGTGAGTTGTGTAGTGGCGCCCTTGCTAGTGTAAGTAAGCCCTGCTTTGTGTTGCAGCATGGCAGATGTATCGTGGGCTTGCTCCTGTCCTCCTGCTCCCTCCTCTCCTCCTCTTCCCACTCACCGCCCCATCGCTTTGGTGGCCCAAGAGAATACGTAGCACCCCGCAATTGCGGCCACGGGTGGGTCGCGGGTGGGTTGCGGGTGGTTCGCGGTGTGTGTGTGTGTGTGTGTCTGTGTGTGTGTGTGTGTGGCAGGGTGGGTCGCGGTTGCGTCGCGGGGGTGCCGCGGGGGCACGACAACGAACATTAACAACAAACAACATCTGGGCCACGGGGTCCAACGCACCAAGGGATGGTGTAAGACCGTTCGGCCCCCCCTCTCCTGTATCGATCTGGCGGGCCATGGGCAAGGGCAGATGCGCCCACTCCGCCCCGCTCGCTCTCCGGCCTGACGTCAGCCTGGAGCCCTCCTGCACCGTCGTGACCACGGCCCCCTGCCTTCGACAAGCCTGAGCTGGATCGAATCGTGGAGTCGGGTCGGACTGAACCGGATCGGATCGCCAGAGAATCGTTTCGAATCGAATCGAAATCAGATCGCCGCGCCTGGCTCTGGCGGGCCCCAGCCGATACCACCGAACCGAACCGAATCGAATCGGAATCGCGCTGGCAATCGGTAAATCGAATCGCATCGAATCAGGTCGTAGGCGGCCCTGCGTGACGTCGGCTTGGCGCCTCCCTGCCCCGTCGTGACCGTGACCCTCTCCTCTGCCCCGCGAGGCTGCCGCTGCGAGGCGGGGATTTATGCATCACCACCGCCTGGGGGATCGATCTTCGAGGACCTCGGCAGGCGGTAGATATGGAAATGTTTGGCCATCCCATGGCCGAATATATTCATGTCCACCGCCTGCCGGGGTCCCCGATGATCGATCCCCAAGACGGTGGCGATGGATGAGTGGCAACCTTAGGGTTGGACTGGCTCAGGGGGGATGCGAGCTGGAACCAGCGATACATCGCTGATGGATCGGCGATATGTCCCCGATAGCGTAACCGCACGGTCCTGGGTGGGGCGGATAATTGGGTCCCCATGCACCATGCACCATGCATCCCCCCTGAGCCTACCTCACCTAACGTTTCCCTGGTTTCCGGGTCATAACTCAGCTTTCTGGCGGCCGTTCGGGACGATCCCAGCAACCCCAGAAAGGTCTCGGCGAGGCGCAGCCGCTGGAAGGCATCCCGAGGCTGGAAAACCACCGACATCTTACGAACACATCATCAAACCGCAGACATCCTACGAACATGCCAGACGAACCCAACGAGCATCCCCGCCGCTGAGCCGCGCCCGACGGCTGCCCGGGCGCTATGTGCCCGCTCCGCCTGCACCTCGTGCTTTCTTCCCGTGCCGGCTGGCAGCTGGGCGGGCACCTCTACCGCGGCGGCGGCACACCGGTCCGCCTCGTGCGGCGGGGGCGATGCAACGCGCGGAAGAGGCACGCGCAGGCGAGAGGAAGGGGGCTCCTTTTTCGCCACCTACCAACCGACAGAGGGCTGCGCGCGGAGGCCTGCGGCGCAGAGTGGGGCGATACGAATCAACCCCAAAGCGTATCTGGCGAGGAGAGGAGGGGGATGGTAAGGCTTCGGGTGGCGCACATGACAGCCCATCCGGGATCCAGGTAGTCCCCGCTTGCCTCAACAGCGCGGGGCGCTCCGTTCCCCAGGGCTGGGGTGCTGAGACCGCCCTGGACTACCCGAGGGGGCCAGCCGGGGTCTACCTTGGGGGCTGTCTGGAGGAGGTAATTCGAGCCTGGAGGTTTTGGCTTTTCTGTAATTTTCAGCCTTTGGAGGCACGCTCCAGGCCCTGGGAGAATCACAGGTCGACCTGTGCAGAAGAAGCTGGCCAGGAGAAGCCCTGGGAGGGGGACAAGAGAATGATCTGGGGCGGAGTCCCGACGAGAAGGCGTAAGAGAAAGTGGGAGCAAGGCGAGCTGTCGAGAGCGGCACGCGGACACCGTTCAGAGCCCATTCGGCGCGAGGCCCGCAAGACAGGCGCGCACGCTCGCCGTCGCGTGAAGCTGCCCGTGTCTCCCAGACCAGTGCGCAGCGCAGTGATGACGCCACCACGTGATGCAGGCTGCACCACTGCCACCGTGCGAAGTGCCGACGGGCATCAGGCGCGCCACGGCGCCGCGCGCGGCGTGCCCTGGCTGCGCGGACCAGTCCCGCGCACGATGGCCATCGAGTCGTGAGGTGCAGCGGCAGAACTCCTGGGCCGCACCCCGGACTACTCATGGGCGGCTTCGCGCGACGGCGCGCGCGCGTGCGTCGTGCGGACCTTGCGCCGAATGAGCTCTGAACGAGGCCCGGTTGCCGCTCTCGATTGTAGCGATTGCTGCCCCTCGGGCAGGCACGTGAGTTGAGCTCGGACTCAGCAACTTCTCATCCGCCCTCTCCTCCTCATCGACGTCATCGCCCTGCCGATCGCCCGCCTCGGACCTCTTGTTCCGACATCCTTCAGCCACCCGCTCCTTCGCCTTGTCCTACAAACTCCCCCTGTGCGTCCGCCTCCGCCACCGCCGCCACATCGGCCTCCTCCTCCTCCTGCCCATCCTCCTCCTCCTCCCGCTCTCGCTCCCCCTCCTCTGTTCTCCTCCGTCCTCCATTATTTGTCCGTGTTGAGATTCGTCATCATCTGACCACCAGATACTCCTCCTTGTTGATGACGTAGAACAGTTACACGGGTGGAGGGGGCAATGTTTCTCGCTTTAGCGCCAGGCATGTTCGCCTTAAGAGCTTCCATAAGTTACACGGAAGGAGCCTTAGCGGCGCGCGCTGCTCTCAACAATTCCAGCAGGGCAAACGCACGGAATGCGGGTAATCTGCAGAATGCAGTTCTTGCCTTAGCGCAAGGCATGTTCGTCATGAAAGCCCCAATCTGATACAATAGCGGAGGGCGGCTCTTTTTCACAATCCAGCTCTCGCCGTAGCACCGCGCACATTCGTCTTAAATGTTTGCAGTATGTGTGCGAAGGGAGTTTCCGACCGATATGTGGCTCTCGCATAAGTGCTGCGCAGCTTGATCATGCAAGCTCGAAGCCGCTACACGGATGAAGGGCGGCTCTGTTTCAACATGTAACTCTCGACATGGTGCCGCGCACATTTGTTCTCCAATTCCCAACCGTTGCCCGCATGGAGGGCGGTTATTTGAGAGCCGCGTGCATTCTCTTTAAGAAATCCCAACTATAACGCGGATTGAGTGTGGGGGTCAGCATGTGGTTCTCGCTTGGGCGCCGCGCGCTTTTGTTGTACAAGCCTCCAGTACTTGTATTCAGATATGGAACGCAATGTGCCTCTTGTAATGGATATGTCCGTTGAGACTTCCGTGGTCCTTGTGACATTGTACCTGGCTCTGTGCGGCAGCAGCACTGATGGAGGACGGCTTCTTTTGAGATCGGGGCTCACGCTCGAGACTTTCTCAGTTTTGATGGCAATAATCAACACCTGCACGTAGTAAGATTGTTTTTTCAAGACGGGGCTCTCGGTGGACGGTTCTGTAGCATGCAAGACTATACCTCGTCGCCGTCCTCCAAATAGAAGAATGGATGACAACTTCTATTCAAAACGGGCTCTCGCCAGAAACGCTGGCCCGTGGGGCGGTCGCCTTTCAAGGGGGCATTTCCTACCGCCCAAAGGAACTCGTGCAGGGTCTTCTCAGGGGGCTTGGGAAGGGCAGGCGTGTTGCCGCATCGTTGATGCACCTTGGGTCGACCCTGGACCGAACACATGCCCGTCTTAGGAATATCGACTGGTGCCCCACACATCAATGCCCTGAGCGGCCATCCCCACCTCCGCCACGCCTCGCCCCTTCGCTCGAGGCACGCTCGCCTGCGCAGCCTGGCCCGCGGCGTCCTCGACCTCCGTCTGGAAAGGCAGGGGCGGGGGGGCGGGGGGGGGACGATGTCGAACTCCGAGGCTAGCTTCGAACTTCGAGGGTCGAGGCTGGTAAGACTCCAGGTTGCACACAGACGACCCCCCAAGGTAGTCTTGGCTGGCCTCACAAGGCTCCCCGAGTAGCCTGCGGCAATCTCAACAGCTCGGTGCCGCCTCCAGCAGCGCCCCCTGGGCGCTCCGTGCCCCAGGGTTGGGATGCTGAGTCTGCTCCAGACTGTTCGGGTGGCCCGTTGAGGCCACTCGGGATTGCCAAGAGTGGCTGTCTGCGCGCAATACAAAGCCTCCTTACCTGTCGAGGCTTGTTTTACATAGTTTTTGGATTTCTTGACTCGCAGCGGCCCGACTCCCCCCAAAATGCTCGATGGAAACGCGCACGTGGACAGGTCGGGGGATCGATCTTTGAGGGGGGCGGCGCAATCCCCGGAGCCGTCAGAAACAATTCTGGATGAGAAGCCAGCCCCCGGGATCGGAAAGTGCGGGGCCCATGTTGTGAGAGAGTCGCGACGTCGGGGGTCGGGGGTGGGGACGAGGGCCGAGGGAAGGGGAGGAGTGAAGGAGAGGGGGAGGGGACAAGCTAGGTGCGCTTGCGCCACAAATGACATCCTACCCCTCCCTCCCAGCCTTTGCCATTGCGCCGATTTCCGCGGACGCGTGGCAAAGCTGGCCTGGCCAAACAGAAGACACCTTCCTGGCAGGCGCAAGCGGAAAAAGGGGATCTGCACACATAGAAGGAGGAGGAGGGGGAGGAGGAGGAGGAGGAGGAGGAGGATGAGGAGGAGGAGGAGGAGG
This sequence comes from Prorocentrum cordatum, assembly GCA_963575745.1. Taxonomy (NCBI): domain Eukaryota; class Dinophyceae; order Prorocentrales; family Prorocentraceae; genus Prorocentrum; species Prorocentrum cordatum. The sequence goes on along the minus strand of CAUYUJ010014344.1, from coordinate 239,386 downwards.
AGGAGGAGGATGAGGATGAGGAGGAGGAGGAGGAGGGGGAGGAGGAGGGGGACGCTAGACTCGACCTGGAAGGTCATGCAGAAAAATGTCAGACCAACCTAAGGACCCCTCCGACCCCTGACCCTGGCGCCCCCCAGCCGCAGCTGAGAGGAGCCAGCGATCAGGGGTCGAAGAGGTCTTCAGGTTGAGAGCCCACATGGCCCCGCCACCTGGCCGCCAGGGCCCTCGTCGTGGCCTCAAAAGCACTCGACCCCAAGAGCTGGGCTCGGGCCAGCTGGAGCCCGAAAAGCGGGAGCGCCTCCAGAAACGAAAGCCTCTTCGGGCCCTCCGACGGGGATCCTACCTCGGTCACCTCCGAGCGCACATGGAAAAATGTTCAGACCAAAAACTGAATTTCGGCATCCGAGGGAGACGTGAGATCACCGAGCCTTCTCGCACCCATTGGGATGCTTCCCCTGGGTGATTTGATTATTATTCTTACTACTCGGGATCGGGCGACCTGGACAGTAGCCCTGGAGGCCACGTCCTTTCCTGTCCGAAACATAACCTCTACAAGTTGCGCAGAACAGAAAGACCAAAGTTTCTCCTGTCTCGGGGAGGAAAGGCGCTGCGAGCAAATAGTGCCCGCACACGCGCCGCGGCCTCAGCGTGCCGTCGAGACCCGGCAGCGGACTCCCCCCTGTGCACACGGGGCCCGCGCTGGCCGACGGGGCCGCATCCTCATCGCAGGGGTCAGCAGGATCCGCGGGCCACTCGCCCAGGTCGATGATCTCCAAGGCATTGGCCCCATGGAATCACGAGGGCCGATCCTGAGATGACACCTCCTGCTGCCGCGTACCTCGCCGCCAGGCGAGCGATGAAGTGGCAGCCCTCGATGCAGTGGACGTCGTTGGTGTCCGCCCGCGCGGCAGAGGCTCCTTCTTTAGCTCGAGCATCGGCCAAGGCGTTGCCGTCTTGCTCGAACTGCGTGATCAGACCTCCCCTGACGGCTTGCGCCCCAAGTGGGCCCTCACGTGGATGACCTCCGCGTCCTTGAGCCTCTCAGCTCGCCCAGCCCAGAGGTGGGCTCGCTGGCCGCCCGCAGCCGCCGCCGTCACAGGATTGCCGGCGCACCGCACGGTCGCAGGGCAGTCGCAGTAGACCTTGAAGGACCCCCCGCGATGGTGTCGGTGAAGACCTTCACTGTATAGTCCTCTCCGTCCTTGGCCAGCTGTTCAGGCCCTTCCGACAGCGGGACCGAGCCCCGCGCCTCGGCGACCAGCCTGCGGTTCTTGTCGAAGACGATGATGGACCAGCCAGCAGTCCTCAGGCTCGGGTAGTTCTGATCGAGCCCTGAGCCACCGAGAGCCACCGACGAAGACGTGCTCTCCGTCGGCGAAGGGCCCGAAGCTGGGCCAGCTGGTCGCGTCCTTGCATTAGTCGTCGGTTCGGAGCGGTCTCTGGACCAACTCCGAGATGTCGGGGAACAGCCCCCTGGCGAAAAGCTCCGTGAAAGGGTGGCCCGAGAGCTCGACTCGCCCAGCCGCCTCCCGCAAGGGCGACTCCAGGAACTCACGCCTCCAGCCATCATGGGCCTCGCACCTGAACCGCCTGTGGAAGAGGGGGCCGACGGGGTGGCCGAAGAGCTGGCAATCCTTGGGGGCGGATGGGCCCTCCGCTCCGACCCTGGCCTGGCACCAGGAGGTGTTCTGGATGAGGCAGCGCAGCGCTCTCTGGTGGTGCAGGCCCCACACCTCGGAGCGATGGCTGGCCAGGTCGAGGATCGGCCGCCAGAAGAGCGGCGCCTCCCGGCCCCACATGGTGGAGCCGTGCCGCTTCACCTCCTCGAGCCCCATGGCTCGTCGGCGGTCCAAGGAGACCATGTGGCCGAAGAAGGCTGGCGAGTCGAGACGCACTTGATACTCGTGGCCCAGCGCGTCGTGGAGCTTGCAGGGGTCGCCGTTGATGAATCCCCAGCCGACCCGCTCGAGCGCGAGCACCAAGGCGCTGATCGGCTCCTTCACCATGCGCCAAGGGTGCAGCCTCTTAGCGATGCTCAGGCCGTAGGCGAGGCAGGAGCGGGCAACGGCCTCTGGGAGCAGGGGGGCCTAGACCATCTCGACGTAGGCCATCAGCACCGTCTTGGTGACGATCGTCAGTGGGCCCCGCTTCCAGCCACCTGACTGACCGAGGCTGGCCAGCCCCAGTGCGGCTCCACGGGCAAGTCGGCCTCTCGCCTTGATGGCTCCGACTCGCAGCCGACGCAGGCGGCCGCTGGGCACTCCCATGATCGCCGAGCCCCAGGAGGCTTTAGCAGTGGGGCCTGCTCTGAAGACCCTCGCTCGGCTGACCTAGGGCCTGAACAGCCTGGTGAGCTTCCCCCCCTGGCCACGAGCGGCCTTCTCACGAGCCGCTGAGGTCGTCGCGCGTGGGTAGGAACCCGGCACGGCGTCGCCGCCAAGGCCCCTGCGCACGTCCACGAAACCGCCCTCCTCGATGTCCCAGCCAGGCTGGCATGCGAGGGCATCTCGAAGCTTCCTGCTGGTGGCCAGCGCCTTGGTCTTATTCCTGCTGAGCGGCAAGATGGCCTCCTTCACCTTCGCGCTGAAGGCCCGATAGGCAGCGGCCAGCTGCTGGGCTACCATGGTGCAAGGTCCAGTCACATGGCACGAGACGTCGTCGTCGTCGACCCCGTCGACGACCCTGGCGATGGGAGCCGCCAAGGCCGCTGCCCTGAGTGCCGAGATGAAGAGGAGCTTGGCCAACGCCGTGGCGCACGAGCAGCCTGCCACCACCGTGCCGTTCGCCGCGACGGCGTCGCTGAGGCAGGTGCCGACGCGGGCTCGCCGAGGGGCCAGATATGTGCAGCACAGCGCTCGCAGCAACCCCAGGTCGAAGCCCTGCGCCTGTGCCGCTATCCTGGCCTCCACGTGCCCGATGTGCTCGCAGTACTTAGCAAGGTCGGCGTAGGAGGACCCAGCCTCCTCGAGAGGGGACTTCGCGTGGGCCACGAAACCGCTGTGGAGCCAGGCCGCCTTGTCGCAACCTCGTGCTGAGGAGAAGGCCTGCTAATCGATGGGCCGCTCCCACTTGGCACGCTCCTTCTGTCGAATGCGTGACCGGATCCCGGCGAGCAGCGGCGCGAGCCCGATGGGGCGCTGGCCGTCGTCGGGCTTCGGCAAGACGACCATGCCGACAGCCCAGAGCGCCCTGCAGCGCGGGCTACGCTCCCAGGAATGAGCAAGCTGGCGAGCCCAAGTAGAATGTCGTCGCCGACCTCCAGCAGCAAGCGAGGATGGAAGTTGTCCCACCCCAAGCCCGTGGTTTTGGGAAACTTTCGGGCCACCAGCTTGAAATCGTCGGTCGCGATGGGATTAAACGCCCATTCCCCAGTCTCCCAATACCTCGGGCGCTCCTGATTTGTCCGACCTGGGTCCGCCCAGAGAGGGAGCCGGCCCGCGAGGGCACCCTCGAGCGCAGGCTGCCCAACGAGGGCAACGTCAGTAGAGCCCGCCTCCAGGATGGGCGCTGGCTCGACGTGGGTCTCCTTCGAGACCCCGTGGGCGATGGGCCCCTGCCGCTCGAAGGCCAGCTCGGTGAAGTCGCCCCGCTTCAGCTCGCTGGCCTGGGGGTCCTCCATGGCATTTCTGACCACGAGCTGCTCGATCATGGCCATGAGGTGGTGGCGCATGTCCGTCTAGAGGCCGACTTCGTCCCAGAAGCTGTCGAAGATGGAGCCGCCGAACATGGTGATGCCCAGGTGCTGGAACTCGCCGCGAGGACGGAGCACCGCCTCTCGCAGCTGCCGTCCCCGTCGGGTCTCGTGGCCGCGCGGCGAGCCGCCCGGGCCCAGATCCCACCTGCGCATGGCGGGGTGACGAAGGGAGAGCCAACGCCGGGTGATGGCCGAAGCCTTGTCGAGTCGGCCCGCTTGCACCTTGGCCCCGAGCGGGGCGGTGACCGTCCTGACGCACTTGGCCCTGCCCTTGATTGAGGAAGCGGGCCTCGTCGTCCGACATGCCTGGGGGCGCCTGCAAAGCCAGCTCTGCTTGCGCGAACCACTCCTTGATGGGGCCATGAGGCCCAGTGTCGGAGGGGGGCCATGCCGGCGACTCGACCAACTGGTCGCGCCTGCCTCTGGCCGTGTCATCGGCCGCGCTCTCCAATGCAAAGGCCTGAGGCACCCGCTGGGTCTGTGCCACGGGTCGCTCCCAGGAGCCTCGCAGCACAAAGGACACCGCCTTATGAAGACCGTTCGGCGTATCTGCATGTGCCGCGATGCCAACCGTAGCCTCTTACGCCATCGGGATGACGAAGTAGTCGCACTCGTTGTCAGGGCACGCAGCTGAACCTGGGGCCAGAACCGCTCCTCCGATAAGAGCTGGCCAACCAGAGTCCACAAGCTCCGAAGCCTCGATGTTCTAGTCGCCGCCTATCACGAAGGGGTCGTCCAAGAGCGCGCGCCACCCGTGGAGGTCGGCGAGCAGCTGGCGATAGGACCCCTGCAGGCCCACGGGGTCCTCAAGGCAGACCGAGATCATGGCTATGGTGGTGCCCTTGACCAACGAGATCCTGCGCGAGAGGGGCCCGCGCTGTTGGCCAGCCCAAGGCCGGACGAACCGCGCAGAGCCCAACAACTTCGAGGTGGCGATGCCGACGCCAGATGAAACAGCCGCGGCCGCCTCTCCCGTTCTGGGATGCCAGCTGGAAGCCGCATCGGTTGGCCCATCCGTGGGCCTGCTCCTCGGCCGTCTGGGAGGAAAAACGCGTCTCCTGGACCAGTGCCACGTGCGGCTCGGTCCCTTTTTCTGCGCATCCACTCGTGGACACTGGCAATCGAGTTCCAAGTGTTGCCATTGTAGGTGCAGATGCGGAGGTCGCCATACAGCGAGCCCTGCTGCAGCGCCAATGGCCCCAGGTGGGGCAGGCGCTGCTCGAGGCTGATGGCCACCACGCCTGCAATAGCGTGTGTGTGTGTGTGTGTGTGTGTGTGTGTGTGTGTGTGTGTGTGTGTGTGTGTGTGTGTGTGTTCTGTGTGCTGGACCAGACTCTGCACTTCCGCAGTCGTGGGGTCTGCCTCAGCTGGGCCACTGGCCTCCTGGTCGACGCTGCCCCCGTGCCTGGCGGGCTTCGACCAATCCCCCGTCGGAGGCCGCGCAGGCATGGGGCCACGTGGGGGGGGGCTGCCTTCCGAGCGGCCTCGGTTCCCTCGCCATGTGTTCACGCAGCGGACCAGGAGGGCCGCCCTCAACCCCTCTGCCAGGGGGGCGCTACCCTGCGAACTGACCAGCAGCCCCATCAGCAGCAGCAGGCGCACCAGGCACGCTGGCCACCTTCTGCTCGGTGGCCCGCTGGCGGGCTGCCTCGGCTGCCGCAGCTCCATGCTCGGCTGCCTTCGCGGCGTGCTCGCGGGAGCCGCTGGTGAACGCAGCCGCGGCGGAGGGGGCCGCGGCAGCCGCTGCCGCAGCAGGGGGGAGCGGGATGGGGGCGCCTGCTGCTCGGCCGCAGCTGCTTCCGCTGGCTCCTGAGTGGGTACCCCAGCAGGCTCCTCTGGCTGGGGCCACTCCCGCTTGCGGCGCTTGCTGGCAGCGGCCGTCTCGATGTCCTTCTTGAGCCGCTGCAGCTGCTCCTGGCAGTTGCGCTCGAAAACCGCCTGGGCCTCCAGCGTGGCCCTCCCTCCTCGAACATCTGGCGGAGGTTGGTCTCGGCTTCCTCCCCAAGCTCGCTGAAGTTCTCGAGCGACTCCGCGTCGAAGGTGAAGGTGGCCGACTTCGAGTCATCAGGAGTCGGCGGCGTGATGCCAGAGGCCTGGGCCCGACTGCGCAGGAGCTTGGCCTCCTCTGCCTGGGCCTCCGCCAGGCTGGCAGCGCAGGTGTCGCGCCAGCCACGGCACTCGCCCAGCTGCTCCTCTGCCGCGACCAGGGCGTCGGCAGCCTCATCGAGCTGGCGCTGGAGGTTGATGCGGCCATATGTGGCCCACTGCAGCTGCTGCTCCAGGGTCCGCGGGGCTGCTGCAGGCGGCGGCGGGGCGAAGTCACGGGCCTCCGCAGCCGCCTCCCGAAGCTTGGCCGCGATGGTCGGGTCGGGGATGGCAAGAAGCTTGTCGAGCTCCGAAGACCCAGCCGGCGACCAGGGGGCACCAGGAAAGCCGCGGCGGCCATCGGCGGCCCTGCCCGCCGCTGCGGCCTTGGCCTTGGGGCTTCCGCCCGCCGCTGCGGCCTTGGCCTCAGGGCTGGCCTTCGGCGCTGCCCCCCTGCCTCATTGCCCGCCCATGCACCATTGCGTGCCGACGGGTTGGCAGGCATGAGCTCGAGGGATTGGCCGCGCGTCCAGCAGTGTGTGTTGTTGCGGAAGTTCCAGATGACGAAGCCTGGCTGAGCCTTCGGTGCCATGGCGAAAAACTCGCAGACTCGAGAGAGCGGGGCGGGCCACCCTTCGTCAAAACTGTCGGGCTGAGCAGCCCTGGCACTGGAACAGAACATCGCGTTCCTCGTGTTCCCCCGTGGAACAAAACATCTTGAGCCAAACTGGCCACGGAGGAGGAGGGGGGGAGGGGGGGGGGGGGAGGAGGAGCGAACGTCCATAGGCGAGCCCTGGGTTGCTGCCTCGTGAGCGCCGCATGGCGGATTGAAAGGTGTTGCGCGTAGCTGCCGAGCGGCTGCGGGGCGTCAGCTAGCTCGGCACGAAGTCCATGGAATATGCTGTAAGCGAGACTCACTAAGTCATGTGCAAGGGCCACCGTGAGATCGGTGTCTTGGCATTCCTCATCGGATCCCAAGCCGAGCCAAGGGAGCGGAGGAGCAGTCGGGATATGCAGACGGGGCAGCGCGATGAGGTGTAGCAGGCGGGGGCAGGAGAGGTAGTGGAGGAACGAGTCGGGGCAGTCGGGGCAGCCAAATCGGCACTGTAAAGGGGTGGGGATCTTGACTCTGTGGCTGGTGATCCACCCTCCAGCCAGAGTCTTAAGATGATACCAAACTTTACTGGGTTGCGATCTTGCCAAAACCTGCCGGAGACATAGCCACCTGGCTTTGATCTCGCCCTCGGGCAGGGGGTCCAAATTTGGGAACCATGTGCGGAGTCTTCTGGACAGAAGCTCGTGGAAACGATCCGGGTGCATTCGACTAGTTAGTTTAGTGATGAAGGCACCCTGCTCCCACGACGCTGACGAAGACGCCCCGCCTCTTTTTCCATCCGGGTGCCTTCAGCTCTGGGGCTGGCTGCAGCGATCGCCTCTTATGCGACTCGCAGGAACAGGGAGGCCGCGGCAGCCGCGGACGAACTTTCTATTGTGCTGCAGGATTCCTGAACCTTCGGCCCAGCAGTCCGCTGAGAGGAGACCTTGCCGCACTCTCATGTGAAAGCCGTGCGCGTCCGACCCGCCCCACCACCACTCAAAGTCCCCTGCCCAATTAGTCAGAGCGTGCGTGGACGCACGCCATGCGCATCCCAATGCATACACCTGCACGCCGGTAGGGGTGGAGGGGCGGAGCCAGCTTCTCAACCCAAAGAAATCGTGCAGAGAGAAAGAGCTGGGTGGAAGATGGAGGAGCTTGTGGAGGGCAAAATATTCCCTGCGTGTGACTTCCTGGCAAAGCGGGAAAAACTGCGAGATATAACCTAAGACTGGTAAGCACGTGCACCCATACAGGCGCATGGCAGCCTCGCTCGGGGCTCGAGTCAAGGCAATCGCTCGTGACCGCGCCCACCACTCTTGGCCAGCCTCCTTCCACTGCTCGCGGATGTCGGCCCCAGGGCCGGTGAGGGCCCCTAAATATTTGGCCCAACTCGCGATGTGGAAGCCCGCCCACTCCGGCACCAACTGCTGTGCAGGCGACGGCAAGCGGCACGGCAACGCACTTCGCCAGCTGAAGGGCTAGCCCGGCGAGACGTTGAGCGAACTGAAAGGTCGCGTGCAACAGTGGCAACATCGATATCTGATTGAGCACAACTCCCGCATCGTCGGCACACGCCCCCAGGGCGGCTTGCTCTCTGGAGGGGAAGGGGAGGGCGAGGAGACGGAGGAAGGGGTCAAACCCGAGGGCCCAGAGGGAGCCAGAGAGGGGGCACCCCTGGGGAACGCGGGAACGCCTGCAGTGATCAAAAACATGGGCACGACCACAGATCCAACCAACATATGCGCCAGCGAGTCGGCTGCCAGAGCAGCGATCGCCCACGAGAAGCTCTGGGGTAGGCGGCACCTCTCCAGCACAAGTCGGAGCCAGGTTTGGCTCATTGAGATCGAAGCTTAAAAAGAGCGGATCGGTGTCGGCGTTGACTACGCTAGCACGGCGAGCAGCCGTGCCCATTCGAATCACATTATAAGCTAGATTGCGTCCTTTGACAAATCCCTGTTGGACCACGTGGGTCCGGCCCGCTACGCAATGCTGCAACTGGTGATTCAGCGCAGACGCGAGGAGCTTGCTGTCGAATTCTTGAGGGTCAGAGGTCTGAGGACACCTGGAGCTCGGGCGCAGTCTGTGACATCCCTGGTCCCCCCCCCTTTCGGGATACATGCAAAGAGACTGCGGTTGAGGCCGGGAGGGGCGGGGTCGCCGCCCACGAGGTAGAGGAAGAGGCGGCAGAGTACAGCGAGACATCTGGGATGGCTCTTCCACGCTGCATATGTGAGTCGGTCCGGGCCAGGCGCAGAGTCACGCGGCCGATTCAAACACCTGGCCATGTCAGCAGAGGTGGGAACGTGAAACTCATAGGCACGAATGTCAGGCATGTGCTCGTCAAGAAAATATTCGATCTCTTGCGCGGTCTGGGCTGCTCCGAAAAAACGGGTTGCCGGTGCTTCTTGAGAGCGCCCGCTATCGGACCTGGCTCCCTGACTACGTCGCTTTGGTGGCCTGTCTAAGAGATCTGAATGCCTCGAAGAAGAAGACGTCGCTGACGAGGCCGCCAAAGCAACGCTCTCCTACTGGAAATCTCCGGGACTTTCCCCCAATGCTGAATTTCTCCAAGATTGGTCCGGGCCCTAGCCGCGGCCTGTTCCTGGAGCCGGTGGAGGCGAGCAGTATTCTGGGCGACGGCCTCACTCTAAAAACCATCCTCGTCCTGGAGCGAAGCTCGAGGGCTTCCCAACAGGAGAAACCGCCTACCATACTCAGAGTCTGCCTGGATCCTGGTAGCGGCTTGGAGGTCCTGTCGCCAAATAACACGTGCGATTGAACGGAGTGCCGTGCACCTTGCCTCGATGGCGTGGCCCTACCCCGTCTGGGAAGCGCTGGACCTCGCGACGGACAACTGCGGCGGCCACTATCATTTTATCCTGGAAGGAGGACCAGGCAGCGGGGGGAGAGAGGGAGTCAAGATCGAAGCCAGCCAAGCAATGTTTAAGCACCTCGCAAAACCTGGGATGCTGAAATATAAACCGCGGGATGCCCTGCTGGTCTTTCGGGGCGCCGCCGCGCGGCTTCAAAGTGAGCGAGGGGATCACGTGATCGCTAAGATGATGCAAGTCGGAAAGCTTCGGGGCGTCCTGCAGCAGGTCAAGGGTCGCCTCGGTCTCGAGGAGGAAGTGGGAGGAGAGGGAGACGAAGGCGCGGTCAATCGTAGAAAGCGAGGAGGAGGAGCGGGAAAAGTGGGCGGGGAGATCGGTCGCAATCTCCGTCATCTGCCCTGCAAGCGAAGCTCGCCAAAACGCCTCGTGGCATTCGCCAAGCCCGGCCTGAGAAAGACGGGCCTGCCGGGCCTCAGGGAAGAGGAGCGAGTCGCCCGGCTGGTCGGAAACGTTGAAGTCCCCAATCGCGACTGCCAGTCGCTTGAGCTCATCGCCCCTGGCCCACGCTGCGTTGCCATTCCAACAGGTACGAATTCGACTGCGCTGGTTGTGGTCGAGTTCGTGGTTGTGGATGTTCATAATGCGCACGCTGCTCTGCCACTTTGGGTTGAATATCGAGACGCAGTGGCCCTGTGCCAGAACCTGGTGGTCGAACACAGGGTGGTGTTCAACCGGGTGGAGAGCCAGCTGTTGAAGAGAATGCCCGGGCACTAGAATCGCCACGCCGCCGACTCCAGGCGTCTCGCCCATGGTGGTGAAGATCTGGTACTCGTACGGGTACTGGTGGATGTAGTTGGTGAGCGTCTCGTGCGCCCCATGCACCTCTTGGAGACAAATGATGGCACGATGCTTCATGTGGGCGATCAATTTGGATACCTTCTTTCTTCGACGGGCAGCACCACGGCAGAGTCAGGCTGAGGCGTCCCATGTTACGATTTGAACCTGCTGCCCCCCAGGCTCAAGTTCCCATGAACGCCAGCGGTCATCAGGAACATGACCACGTGGAGGTGTCCACCTCCCGGAACATATTGCGGAATGCTTGCAATGCGGCGTCTTTGTCGATGTTGCAGGTGGCGGTGGGCTGCGGATTCCAAGCGAGCTTTGTGGGATCGTTCGGAGCAGCTCCAGGAATGACCTCCACCACGGCGGCACCTGCACCATAGACCAAGCCCAACTGTCGTTTAGCCCACCATTCGCAATTTGGGGCCATGCGCTGTAATATCTCTTTGAGATATTTGGTTTGTACTTCTTTCCGGATCTGCTTCGGATGTCGACCAGCACCGATGTATATATATGTATATATATATATATATGAGTTTCGTGTCCGTCCACTCCCTCAGCCGAGAACTTGCGGCACTGACCATGGAATCACGGAGAGCGCGAGTGAGAGCCTGAGCACGAAGGACTCCTGCTTCAGCACCTGGGCAGTGAAGGGCAAACTTCTTGCCTGGGGCGTCAGGGCCGATGATCTGAACAGTATCATTGCGAACATGGGCAAGATCGAACCAGTCTGGGAGACCTTCCATTGACGCTGAAGAGCTGCGGGTTGGTCGGCCTGTCCCAAGTCGCGAGCCTGGCCACGTCGATGGCTTCCGAGCTGCTGGCCGCCTCGGCGATGGACAAGGACTGCTGCATCTGCTAGACCTGGCGCCGTAATTGCTGATGTTGTGCTTCGAGGGCTTCGGTGCGGTCCTGCTGGCGCCTGGCGTCGGCCTGCGCGGCCGTGAGTCGCGCAACCGTCGGAGCCAGCTGAATCTGCATGGACGAGACGAGCTCCTGCTGCGCGTGGGCCATCGCGGCGGACATCGAGGCCGTGATGTGCTGCTGCATGTCGTGCTGGATGCTGTTGAACTGGGCGCCGATGACCCGTGAGAGACGCTGCTCCAAGGTCTCGCTTGCGGTGCCACCATTTCCGCCAGGATTTGGCGTACCTCTCGAGCTTGGAGGGGGCCCATCCACCGGGGGCGCCAGCAGCTGGAGAGGGTAGTCCAGCAGTTCTTGCAGCTTCAGCCCAGGCGTCAGGAGGTGGCTGTGGCAGTTCCTGCAGTGGAGCGTCTCCCATGAAGAAGTGCTGAGGTTGACCTTGCTGAGGTGGCTGTTGCCGTCGCCCGTGGCGCGGATGAGCGCGGATGGGCTTCGTGGGCAGGTCGGCGGCGGAGTTCGTCAGCAACGTCTGCTGCTCGATCAGATCGATCGCGTCGGTCGCGCCGGCGGTCCTTGCGTCGTTCGCGGGGGTTGCTGCGAGATGTGCCCCGTGCCCCGGGCGAGCTGGATCTCCGATCCGATGAGGGGTCTCTGCCGCCGCCGCCTACGCCACGACCAGCAGCAGACTCCATCGCATGCACTGATAGGTGAGAAATATCCGGGCCGCCTGCTAGCCCTCTGGTAGTGGCAGGCGCGTGTAAGAGCCCGGGGGGCCCGAGAGCTGGTGAGGTCTCGAACCCCTGGCCCCGCCGCTCGAGAATGAGGACGGAAGTTTCCCAGAGCTAATCGGAGTCAGCTGTATCACTTTAGCGTTCTCCGTGTAGCCTTGAGCCAGAATGGCTACCGAAGAGGATCGATCGATCGAGCTCTCGGGCCAGTTCGGTGCTACGCTCCCTCGGGCTTGCGTGGCATTGCAAAATCTGGTGGCCTAGCTGAGATCACTTTGCCGAAAGGGGGTCGCTGGCGTCAGCTGAGACGCTCGGGCCCTACCTGCACCGACCTGCCCCACGCAGGGGTCCGAGGGCAGGGTAGCACCCGCATTTACGAATTCCCTCTCGCTTGCCCCTCTACCCCCCTGCCCCGGCCTCCTCTGCCCCTACCCTTTCGCTTCGGTTCGGGGGGGGGGGGGGGAGATCGGTGCGCAACAACATACTCTGGGAAACTCTGGCCTCGGAGTCGGAAAAGGCCGGGAGCCTCAGACGTCGGAGGAGGAGGGGGGAGGAGACCTTCCCTAACCAACATTCTAAAACGCTCGCTGCCTCTGAACGCCTTCGGGATCGCCTGTGCTTTGCGCTGGTAGGCACTGGACAGAGCTGCGCGGTTCTCAGCCGTTGATCAGGCGCTTCGTCTCCCTCTCCAGCACTCCCCTCGGCGCCGATCCGATGTTGCGCACCGTTCCTTCTTTGCGTGGCACCCGCGCGAGGGGGGGCTCCAGTTGCGGGTTCGTCAGCTTCACCTGGGACTGGATATTGCTGCACTTCTCGTTCACTCCGCCCTCCTTGCCCTTGCGCACCCTGGTGATCGGGATGCCGTCGTTCACCGTCTCCGCGTTGCCATTCGAGATGGTGTCCTGGTACTAAATTCTCCCAATGGTCCCAGTGGTCGTGCTCCGCGTCTGGCTAAAGGGTGCGGTCCATGTAGTTCACCACCTCTGTCCGATCGTCGATGTGGTGGCTTCCCAGCTCGGCCTGCTCGCGCGTCAGCGTCTGGGTGGGGCGCGCGGTGATGTCGACTGCCTGCTGGTTGGGCGCCTCCGATGTTCCTCCTGGTCCTCCTTCTTGAGCTGCTCCTCCTACGAGGCGTCTCGGCTGGCGGCTGCGGTCGGGGCTCGGTGGCCTTCCTGCCGTCGCCGCGGGCGCCCCTGCTGGGCGCTGGTCGGCGAGCGCCATTCCGTGCTCGCGGTCGGAGTAGCTGTCTAAGTAAATGACCACATAGGTGGGAGTAGAACGTGCCCTTGTCTAAGAAGAGATGGCTGCAGAGAGGGCATGTCGTGCTCGGTTTTGTCGGCTGGCATTGATTTCGTGTCCTATCTGAATTGCAGCTTCCTGTAATCATACTCCTCGCCGTATGTTTCCAAGCGGTCCCTCGGCTAGTGAAGCACTGGTAGCAATTGATGCACCCGTTGTTAGTCGTCAACAGAGCGGCTAAATTGTGTACGTGATGATTTCGAATGATATGGCTGCGCAGCGCCTTCTTGCTGGCGAACAGGAGTCCGCACTCCCCTAGACTATCCCTGAGAGGGCAATTCCACGGTTGGAGGTCCTGGAGGGCCAGATCTTCTCGGAGCTCATCGTTTGGGGCCTGTCCTGGTGGGGGAACTGCTACTGTCAGTTTAGCTGCTCTGACTTCTCGTACGTCTAAAAGGTGTAGTTGTTCTCTGACCTCGAGCGAGAACATCTTACCTGTCTCGACATCCTCCTCCCCGAAGATGGTTCTGGAGTTCTCCGGTACTTGGCAGGCTTTTCACCGCGTCCTCCTCGATGCGACGGGCCCAGGGGTTCGCATGCGTCGTCAGCCCGTTCGTGGTCTCGTCGGCATTCGTCTCGAATTCGAAGGGCCCGAGCAGGGCGGCGATGAGTTGGCGATGGTTGTCCAGCCGAGCCGAGCCGAGCCTTCAGACCACGGCTTCCTCCGCTGGTGGCAGGGTCTGCCAGTGGCGAAAAAACCTCCAGCGTAATCATGCTGCGCGCTGTGCCGCCCTCGTGGCGCGTGCTCGCCCTGCCTGCCATCGCCCTCCTCAGCAGTGCTCCAATTGCACTTTGAAGTATCTGGTACTCGTTGGGCGTCGGCAGGTAGCACTCGATGCGTGAGAGCCCCGTGTTGATGACCCTGCATATGAGGACGGCGCGCTTCCACCTGTACGGGATCTCGCGCTTGGTCCAGAACTTGCCACGCTCGTAGTAGCTCTCCTTCATGGCCTGGATGCGTTTCTGCAGTTCTGGGTAATATTGTTGTGTCGCTGTGACCTGTGGGCCCAGGTGCCTCGCCGCCGCCGCCGCCTTGCCAGGAAGTTTGCACTGCGGGTCCTGCTTGAGTAGTCGATGTGCCTGGCTGGCACCCGAGCCCTGGAAGTAAACAGTCGCATCCTGCTTGTCCTGGTTCTGTTTGAGGCCGATCTCTATGAGGCGCACGTTCAATGCTCGGTCGACGAGGGATGGGGCGTCTGCTTGCTTCCCGCATAAGATGAGCTTGCGCGTGTCGTCCGCGTACTTGGTCAAGCCAACGTAGACAGGGTGTTGAAATAGTTCGTTCGTGCCATAGGGCAGCTTGTCGTGTGTGATCTCCTCGTCGCAGTCCTTAGTCCAGCGCTCGATGCAGGGCGCGAAGCTGGCCACGAAGTTGCGTGCCATGCACGGGTCGCCGATGAGGCCGCCGCAATGTGGCTTGATGCACACGCCCTGCTCGTCGTCTCTGCAGTCTACGATGAAGGTTGCTCGGCGGTATCTCTGTTCGCCCAGATCCCACAGGTCGGTCGGCAGGATATTGCTGTTCGCCGCGTCCATGGTGATCCATTTGCAGCTGGCGAACGCGTTGGGCATATCCTTCATCGTGGACGCGTAGTTGTAGCCCGCAATTCGTGCTCTGTACTCGATGACCGCAATGGTGAGGATCGCGCCTTCTCTTCGTCTGCCCTTGATGAAGCGATAGTCCTGGTCGGTGTGGGTGCGCTTCTGCTATCGGCGTAGCGCCGCCGCGTAGTACGCCTTGCCGATCGGGCCCATGATGTGGTAGATCCTCCTGCCTGCAGGGCCCTTCTTCGTGTTCTTCTTGACTGCTGTCGCCGCGCTCTGATGATAGCGCACTGGTGCAACGTTGCTAATGCGTATCGCTGCCAGTGCCGCCTTGATAAGAGCTTGAAATAGACCGGCTCTCCGTCGCATGCTTGGTGTCCGAGTCCGCGTCGTTGGCGCGGTTGTCGGTCTTAGTCTGGCGGGCAGGGCAGTAGTCGCCATACTTCTGCTGGTGCCGCTGTAGGTGGTGCTGCTCGTCGTAGGCGCGCGCGTTTGAGGCACTTCGCGATCTCTTTGTAATCCTCCTCGATCTTCTCCTCTAAGTCGTTCTCGTAGTAGTCCTGTTCCTCCGCGTGGTGTGGAATGGCCCCCAGGTGTTGCGTGTCCTCCTCGGTCCCCTCCATGCTTCCAGAGCCTCCCGGAAGTTGCCAGAACTCTATCCACTCCTGTTTGGTTGGGTTTGCCGTCGTCGCCGTCCAGTAGTCCCTCTTGCGTGGCCCGTACCGTCCTCCTGCAATCAGACGGGAAGGTCGTCCGACCCGTGCTAGGTCGCGTTGTTCCCACGCCTCGTACATCTCCTCCACGCGAAGGTCGGCACGGCGTTGCTGCGCCTGTCGTCGTTGTAGTTGACAGGCCCGAGTGACGTCTCGAAGCTGCGTCTATATCCTGCGCATGCGCTGTTCCATCTCGGTGAGCGGCGTTGGTTCCTCTTCGGCGTATGGGTTTCCTTCTGTGCTTCCCTGGTCCTGGGTCGCCGTCGCGGGAGAGTCCCTGGATTCGAGCTCGTCCGTGCAAAACTGGGGTGGCGACGTTGCGGTCGCAGGCGTGCGATCAGCCCCTGTAGTTCCTGCGCGGAGGTCATGAAGTTCAGCTCTGGCTGCTCTGCGATCTCGGAGGGGTTGCATGCGTTCACGGCGTAGTTCCTCGTACTCGTCCGTCGGCGTCGGTGCCTTGCTGTAGAACCTCTGCGCCTTCTCGATGAGCATGGTGTTGATGTCCCAGAAGAGCTGGTCCACTCCTTTGCCTGCTGGGTCGTAATCTTGCATGGTCCGTTCCACCTGCTCGATAAACTCCCCTCTGTGAAGCCCGTGTCGCACAGCGTGGGCCAAGCTGTCCTTGTCCCACTGGGGTATCTGGGGTCGATGTTGTACTCGTTGTCGTAGTGGTAGGCGAAACGTCACGTGCACTGGAACGTGGTCCCGTCGTGCTCGGCAACGAATGTGTTGAAGGCGTGCTCCCATGTGAAGTAGAGGTCCTTGTGAAATCATCGTTGCCGTCATGCTCTGCGGTATCATGATATAGTCTATGCAGCTTACATGTTTCTCGCCGAAGTACGTGGGCCGCCAGCTGCCGATGGTATTCACTATGCTGAGTTGGTGGCGGTCCGCGTAATTCCGCGCTCTCTGCCCTGCGCCTCCTGGTAATCGTTCTGGTGATCGCCCTTCTCCCAATGCTGCTGTCTCTGGTCTGTCGCCCTTGCCCGTGATGCCCACTCCGTCGTTGAGGTCGCCTGCGGCGATGAGCATCGTATTGCGATGCTTCCTCTGGCTGATGTCCTCTATCCAAGCGAACAAGCGGCTGGTCGTTGCATAGTAGTCCTTGCGCGACGTCTTGCCCTTGGTGGGCTGCGGGGGGCAGTAGTAGCCGCTGATCAGTATTGTCTGGTCGTGGTGCTGCATTGTTATCGCGAGTCCTCTTCCGCTGAGTTCCTGTGGTGGTTCGTGTAGTTCTGTCACCTTGGCGCCCCGCAGTCGACCCTGCATAGCTATGATGATGCCCGTGCTGCGGTTGGTCTGGTCGCCGGGCCGCCATCCTGCTTCGTAAAAGCGGGTGTCGGCGCTGCGGTGCTGCGTGATGCTGGGGTCGCGTCTTCTGCGGGAGGTCCCAGTCAGCACGATTATGTCAAAATGTTGAGCCTCCTCGTATATCTCTGCCAGCCTGTCGGACTTTGCCGTGAGCGGGTTGAAGAGGAGCACTGCGAGAGACGCTGTGAGAGCCGCCATCATGCGGGCCGTCACCCCTTCTGTCCGCTCGGACTGAGGAATATCATGGTGGCGGTCTGGGCTGCCCTGACAATATCTTAGGCCCTGATGGCAGCTACGGAAGAGGAGGAGGAGGAGGAGGAACAGGAGGAGGAGGAGGAGGAGGAATTGGCGGGTGAGCAGGGGGATGAGCAGGAGGAAAAGGAAAAGGAGGTGACTCAAGCGCCGATCCGAAAATGAGGCTCACTTTGCAGCGGGAGCGCCCGTGTGAAACACAACTGCAATAGGATTGCAGAACAATCATAATGAACACTCCTTCTGTCAGATTGCGTATGTCGAATACATTGCGTGGAGAGAGAGAGAGAGAGAGAGAGAAGGCGATCTTTTGGATGGGGTCAGAAAAGAAAGCGAGGAGCGTAGTACTGATGATGTGTAATCCTCGAGGGGGGCGCCAGGACGATGGAGAGGAAGCCAGGCGGGAGGGCGAAACCGTAGAGGGGACGTGGAGCGGAATGAGGAGGGCGGGAGAGAGGAGGGAGCGTTGGGTGGGAGAGGGAAGGGAGAGCGAGGGAGGAAGGGAGAGAAGAAAGGGAACGGAGGAGGAACAAGGATAAAAGGGGACGGATGGGAAGAGATGTGACGATGTGTTGTGTACCAGACCTCGCAGGGTGGGACCCCCCAAATTCGGGCGTCGGTGCGGACCGTAAGCGCACCTCGTTTCCTCCGTCTTCGTAGTCGACGTCGTCGTCGTCGTCGTCGTCGTCGGCGTCGGCGTCGTCGTCGGCGTCGTGGTCGGGGCGCATTCTGATATGCTCGGGGCTTCGGTGACCCTCTCTACGCGGTGGCCACCACCATGCGATGACCACCACAAGGCGGTGGCAGAATCTGCGTTCCCGCCCATCCGCCCCCCCTTGAAGCAGGGGTGGTTACCCAGACCCCCGACGTCGTGATTTTTCCGCAACGCGGACCTCTGGAGGTCTCGACACATTCGCGGGGACCAGCTCTTCCTCCCGAATCGTGCCTTGGGGATCCCGAGGCCCACTGAGGGCCCCAGGGCCAAGCATGGCAGAAAACCTCCGGTCGTGATTGCTCTGCGATGCGAGGAGGCCTGGGTAGGCACCACGAGCAGGCCCTCGGCGCCCCAGGAGGCAGCCTGAGACAACCGCCTCGGGCTTGGCGCCGCGCTGCTGGCCGTCAGGTCCAGGGCCACCTCCGCGGCCGCCGCCGCGGCCGCTTGCCGCGCCCGGCGCCGCGTCGGCACGCTGCCGGCGCGCCGACCCAGCCCCCCGACGGGATGAAGTTCTGAATGCGCGGCCCCACGAAGGTCCCGACCCCTTCCCAAGGGGTAGCAAGACCTCGTATCGATTCTGGCTGTCGTCAAACTTGCGCTTGCTTCGGCCATGTTGTCTGGCGCCCCCTTTGATTCAACAGAACAGGTTCCGGCCCCCTCTTCACAGCTCGTCTTAAGCTGGCCACACCGTGCAGGTGACTGGCGGCGTGCTGGCCGCGCCGAGGCGAGAGCGCCGTTTGAACGGCCGTTCGGCAATGCAAACAAGAAAATTATGATGTAGGAGATCTGGGCTAGCTTCCCGGACGTTTCTTACAAGATACCGGTGCCATTTTCAGTTTTCAACGCTTGAGAGGCTAACGTGCTCAAGAGACTGGGTCAGCTTTCTGGCAAGTTGGTCAAGAAACGCTGGCCCAGCTTTTAGGGGGGAGGTTTCTAAAGTAGATGCTCGACTGTATATCTGATGGCCCTGGGCCCAACGACCCCCAGAGGCCGAGATCGAGGAGAGACGCCCAGATTGGAAAGAAACATCCTCAGAGATGTGAGGCCAAACCTTCGAAGTCATGATGTTGCCATGACGGTCGACCCCCAGAGTCTCGACACATCCTCCGGGACCGGCTTTTCATCTTTTATTTCACCGCAGACACCTGTCAACAACATCCCCCGCTCCGATTACGTGTCGAGTCCTCTTCCCCTCAAGGGGTCGATTACCGCTCCCATTGGAAAAGTCCATGCCCCGCGGGCTTTTCATCCTGAGTCGTTTCATGACGGCCCCTAGGGCCTAGGGGCCGTCATGAAACGACTCAGAACCCTAGGCCTGGTAAGGGCCCCCCAGAGGCCGACAATAGCAGAAACAACCTCCAGTCGCGATTGTTTCACAACTGGATCGAAGAGACATGCGGCCGCCGCCGGCCGCCCGAAAGGCCTGCTGCTCCAGCGCCGCACCCGTGGGGTTGGGGGCGGGCTCCGCCGCCGCGCTCGCGGCGGCGGCCCGGAGCTCGCTACCGCAGCTGCTGGCCGTAAGGTCCAGCAGGGGGCCGAGGTCCACGCCCAGGTCCACGCCTCCGCGGCGGGAGGGGGTTCGCGCTTTCGGCAGAGGCCTCCCAGATGGGGTTCGAGTAGATGGGGCCGAAGGATCGCGCCGCATCGCCAATGCAGCGGCGACGTGGAAGATGCAGCGGCGACGTCGGCGTGGAGAACATCGGGCTCCACATCGAGCCGCATCGCCGATGCATCGGTGGTGCGGCGCGATCCGTCGACACCATCCGCGCCCAGGTCCACGCATCCGCGGCGAGATGGGATGGCGCGCTTGAGCAGCAGATTTGAACGTGAAAATCGCCTGAAGGTTCGCTCGCTCTGCCAGTTCCAAAGGAATGGATTTATGCTGCGCCCAGAGACGCACCACCCTGGCTCGACAAGTGCAGCCGCAAGAAGAGGAGGAAGAAGAAGAAGAAGAAGAGGGAAGAACCCCTCAATTGCAGCTATGACTGAGGGGGCGGGCGCGGGGTGGGTGGCGGGGCGGTCGCGGGGTGAGTGGCGGGGTGGGTCGCGTGGTGGGTCGCGGCGTGGGTCGCGGGTGGGTCGCGCGGGGGTCACGGGGGGGGGGGGGGCGACAACCAACAGCAACAATCATCTGACCCTCACTCGCCATGCTTTGACGTGCCACATGCATCCATCATGCTGCCATCCCCTCTTGAGGGAACTGGATGACAACGGGGGGTGACATTCCTACACCCAAACAGATCTCCCGCCCAAGGAGGTCGAGCCAACACCTCTGGAGTAATACCGTTCGGTTCCCTCACTCTGATGTGAGCCGATATCAGGTCTCTTGCAAATGCAGGAATGAGCAGCCTCGTGTTGGCGGAAGGGCGGGCGGCACAACATTGGAATCACGCTCCCTCTTTTTTTTTTTCTCTCTACCTCTCTCTCTCTCTCTAGATGTATATATGTATAAAGATGTGCTGTCCCCCAACGCGCCGCCAAATCCAACCCGGCAGAAACTATTGGCCGTCCCTAGACGCCAGAATTTCCGTTCCGTGCACCAACGGTTCTACGCTGTGCTGACCACCGCCGCGATCACCCATGCGGGGAGTCAATCAGCATCGAATCGGAGAATTGGATCGGATCGGAACGTGCGTCGGATCAGGCTACGTCGGCACGGAGTCGAAATGGAATCGGATCGGCCGCGCCAGGATGCACAATAGCGCCATGCAAACGTCGGTCCGCATCGCATCGTCAGAATATCCAGAACATCCGATTCGAGTCGGAGCGAGCCGGCTCGAGTTGATGTCGAAATGGGCCCCCGCGGCATTCCCAACCTCTGGTCGAGCCGCGTTTCCACGCTTCTGTTGAGCAGTGACTGACAGTCCCGGCATTCCCATATGCATATCACGAAATGTCCCTAGAACAAACGAATTAGAAACAACAGTGTTCTTAAAACAGAGCATCGATTGATATCAAAACACGACTGTCTCAGTCAGACATGCTCTGTAAGAGCATTTCGTGCAAATCACGAGAGGTTCTTCGAAGATTACTTGATACAGGCCTGACAATCAAACCCCTCCTCCACTGCTTGAACTTCTGGGCGCGCCCAGTAGAAATCCATCTGCCCGGCGCGTGCCGGCACCCCAAAAAAATATGCGCCGGCGTCCCCGGGATGCGGAGGAAAATGGCAGGCGGGGGGAGGGAGGATGGACGGCGGGAGAGGGGAGAGGAAAGGGAGGGGCGGGAAGTATGAAGACGAGGGAGGGAGGGCGACGAAGAGGGGTGGGAATGACGAAGGGGTTGAAGACGAGGGAGAAGACGGGGGAGAGGACGAAGAAGAAAGGCGGCGAGCCCCGGAGGGGAATGAGATGGGGCGGGCCTTCTCAGAAGGCTCGGCAGGTTTCAACCCCTCTGAGACGTTTTCTAAGCGTTCCCCGACGACATAGAAAACTCCTCAGAAGGCGCGAGGGCTTCTCAGAACCCCCGCCGCCTTCTGAGAAGCCTGCCCCCTCTCACTTTCCCCCTGGGCTCGCCGCCGAGAAGAGGCGGAGTGGGAGAGGTGGGGGATACTGATAAGAGGGAAAGGCGGGGAGGCGAAGAAAACATCACAAACTACTATCCCACCAGGGCGACATCACTTCGCACAAAGAGGTCGGGTAACTCGTAGGTCCAGCCAAGGCGATGGCGCAGCATATAGCGCACGAGATGGGGTACGCTGCGCTCACCGCGACGGTTCTCAAATCTGTTGTGGAACCATCCTTGTTTGACAGGGTGAGTCATCCGCTCCTTTCCAACCTCTCTTCCTCCTTCTCCCTTGTGGTCCCCCCCTCCCCCTTCGGATGCCTAACCCTTCTCCTCCTTCTCCTTCTCCTCCTCTGCGTCGTCGTCGCTGCGATTCTGCCACTGCAAACACAATGCCGCTCGAGCTTATCCTGCCTTCGTGTGGCAACAGCTCCAAGGGTGCATCGGCGGCGTCCACCGCTGCTCTCCCCCCTGGCCGTCGTCGATATGATCCTCCCCCTCTTCCTCTAACTCCTCCTCCTCCTCCTCTAACTCCTCCTCGTCCTCACATCCACGGGCTGAATGCCCATTCCCCCGTCATCCCGCGTGCGGTCGCGCCCCCGAGGCAACCGGGCATGTACGGCGACGTCCCGTTGCGGAAGGCCTCTTGCAACCTGGCCTGACCGCGCCGCCGCGCTTTCGCGCGCGCACGCACTTTTCCCTCCGCCGGTGATGTGGCAATGACGGGCGATGTGACAGTCCCTTGCAAACCTGCGGCGAGGTCGCGAGGTCGGCGCTCGAGAGCAACAGCATGTCCAAGAGGGTGGGGAAGCATCAGCTGCTCCTCGATCGATATGTGTGTCACGGTCGCAACGCACGCTAGCGGCGCACACGCACACGCATACACACAAGACGCACACACGCACACACACACACACATATATATATATATATGTATACACTTATATATATACATACATATATATATATATGTATTAATAGTTCTGCGTCCGCGGGCCACTGAAGCACTTAAACAGCCAGTCTTCAGCACATTCCCCATCCAGCTGTGTCAGGGAGGTGCGAACAAAGATCGATGCCAGTCCGATCCCCGTCTCTTTGACACGCTACACCAGGGCATCAAAGATCCCGCAGTACATGATTATTATGCTAAGTGGGCCCCGAGGTAACGCACGGCCTATTTCCCCGCTGGGATCGCCTGAGGGGAGAGATTGCGCCAGCGGGCACAGCCCCGTCCGAGAAGCACAATCTGTCACTGCATCGCTCCCCACATAAACTGGGGTATTGCCATCGAAATCTGCAAAAAAACTACCTCCCTCCATACACGGGGAATTCGGCCAAAGCCTTGCAGCACCGCCCCCTAGCCAAAATAAGTCCCTGCACCACGGGAGGAGGCGAAATACGCCTTGGACATCTAAAACTTCTGCGCAACATGCAACATTCAAGCCATCGTGGATGTTGGAAGGCAGCGCTCATGCCAGTCTGGCGCCCCAGATATCTGACGTTGGAAGAGATGGGGTTGTTACCTGACAGCGAAGACTGATAAGTTTCTAGTAGGGTCAAAAGAGAGCACCATGCGATCCGGGGGAGGATGCTGGGGGTATGCCTGGGAACTCGTTTTAAGCAAACAGTAAAGCACTTCGTGGTCTCCGAGTTACCAGAACTCCATTCCTGGGCATGATTTTGAATGCCCGGAGCCAACTGTAGACCACTTCGTGTTCTTCGAGTTCCCAGAACTCCATTCCTGGGCATGATTTTGAATGCCCGGAGCCAACTGTAGGCCACTTCGTGGTCTTCGAGTTCCCAAAACTCCATTCCTGGGCATGATTTTCACTGCCCGGAGCCAACTGTAGGCCACTTCGTGGTCTTCGAGTTCCCAGAACTCCATTCCTGGGCATGATGCTGAATGCCCGGAGCCAACTGTAGGCCACTTCGTGTTCTTCGAGTTCCCAAAACCATTTTGAATGCTGAGGCAGGCTGATGCTGAGGCTGAGGCAGGCTGAGGCTGAAGCAGGCTGAGGCTGAGGCCGAGGCTGAAGGCAGACTGAGGCTGAGGCGCAGGCTGAGAGGCTGAGGCAGGCTGAGGCTGAGGCTGAGGCAGGCTGATGCTGAGGCAGGCTGAGGCTGAGGCTGAGGCTGATGCAGGCTGAGGCTGAGGCAGGCTGAGGCTGAGGCCGAGGCTGAAGGCAGACTGAGGCTGAGGCTGAAGCAGGCTGAGGCTGAGGCTGAGGCAGGCTGAGGCTGAGGCTGAGGCAGGCTGATGCTGAGGCAGGCTGAGGCTGAGGCTGAGGCTGAGGCAGGCTGCAGGCTGAGGCTGAGGCAGGCTGAGGCTGAGGCCGAGGCTGAAGGCAGACTGAGGCTGAGGCTGAAGCAGGCTGAGGCTGAGGCTGAGGCTGAGGCTGAGGCTGCAGGCTGAGGCTGAGGCAGGCTGAGGCTGAGGCAGGCTGAGGCAGGCTGAGGCTGAGGCTGAGGCTGAGGCAGGCTGAGGCTGAGGCAGGCTGAGGCTGAGGCGAGGCTGAAGGCAGACTGAGGCTGAGGCTGAAGCAGGCTGAGGCTGAGGCTGAGGCAGGCTGAGGCTGAGGCTGATGCAGGCTGAGGCTGAGGCAGGCTGAGGCTGAGGCTGAGGCTGAGGCTGAGGCTGAGGCAGGCTGAGGCTGAGGCCGAGGCTGAAGGCAGACTGAGGCTGAGGCTGAAGCAGGCTGAGGCTGAGGCTGAGGCAGGCTGAGGCTGGCTGCAGGCTGATGCTGAGGCAGGCTGAGGCTGAGGCTGAGGCTGATGCAGGCTGAGGCTGAGGCAGGCTGAGGCTGAGGCCGAGGCTGAAGGCAGACTGAGGCTGAGGCTGAAGCAGGCTGAGGCTGAGGCTGAGGCAGGCTGAGGCTGAGGCTGAGGCAGGCTGATGCTGAGGCAGGCTGAGGCTGAGGCTGAGGCTGATGCAGGCTGAGGCTGAGGCAGGCTGAGGCTGAGGCCGAGGCTGAAGGCAGACTGAGGCTGAGGCTGAAGCAGGCTGAGGCTGAGGCTGAGGCAGGCTGAGGCTGAGGCTGAGGCAGGCTGATGCTGAGGCAGGCTGAGGCTGAGGCTGAGGCTGATGCAGGCTGAGGCTGAGGCAGGCTGAGGCTGAGGCCGAGGCTGAAGGCAGACTGATGCTGAGGCTGAAACAGGCTGAGGCTGAGGCTGAGGCAGGCTGAGGCTGAGGCAGGCTGAGGCTGAGGCTGAGGCAGGCTGAGGCTGAGGCTGTGACTGCGACTGCCGTTGCCACTGCGACTGTCATCGCGAATGCGACTACGACTGCGAGAACAACAGAATTCTGCAAATGGATTCTCATCTGAATCTTAAGGGGAATGCATTCAGATATGCTCCTACACATCGCTGTTAGGTTGCTTTGCCGGGATACTGGTTGATCGATGTGCCGAAGTGTACTAGTTAGTCACAATCCTGGTCTCCAGGGGCCAAAGCTGATATGGGGCAAGCTCAAGCGGTCGCAAGAGGAACAGGCACGAACCGAACTCCACGTAATGATGCCTGGTAGTTAAACATGTCGCAGAACAAAACCGCCAGTGAACAACAGGAGAGGCCATGTACAACAGAAAGGAGCAGTGAATGGAGACGGCCCGCATCTGTGCCGAAACCAAACGCCAATGCGGGCGCGAAGCAAACCAAGCAGCAGTGAGATAACACAGTGGAGCAAGGGGAACACACGAGCTGGCTGCAATGGCAGAACTCAGAAATTGAAATCTAGAAAACGGGTGACCCAAACGACACGGCCCTATACACAAACATACATAAACACTTGGTCCTCCGACATAGCGACGCGGTGCAATCACGCGGAAACTGTGCTACGGGTCTCGCTGGCGACGAATTGACGACCTCCTGCAACCATGCGAGGAAAAACCGTTAGCCTCGATGAACGCCAAGCCACAAACAAAACCACTGAACGTTCGCCGTTAGCAAAAGCGGCGGACGCGGGTCACACGCACACGCAGACACACACGCTCAAGCACACGCACACATACACACACACACACACACGCACGTCCATACACACTTGCATACAAGCACACATGTGCTGTTCGGTGGCCAAGTGGCCCAACAGCGACCCACCCGCGACCCACCCGCGATCCATTTGAGACCCACCCGCGACATACCCACATTGGTTGACCCAAAAAATCCGCGCCTGCGGCGGGCTCGTTGCATAATTTGTGAAGCTTTGGCGCCTGCGGCGGGCTTCTCCAGAGTCTCGCAGAATCCCGACGTCCCCACCGCCTCCTCACTCTTATCCGCATCTGCGGGGTGCTACGGTACAAATGTGAATCCGTGTGGACGCAGAAAGAGAGAGAGAAGAGAGAGAGAGAGAGAGAGAGAGAAGCAGAGAGCGATGTATAGGGAGATAGAGAATGGAAACGGGGAACGCGAGAGCCAGAACGGCAAAAGTTTGACATTCACGGTCACGATGGCTACCCGAGTCAAACGGGCGAGAAAGACTCGCCACACCATACAGGCGAAGGCGGCGACATCCAGGCCAAGACCAAGGAACGGAGAGAGCGAGAGAGAGCGAGAGAGCGAGCGGAAAAAAAGCACGAGAGAGGGACATACACACACATACACGTATGCAAGTACCCTCTCTCTGTCTCTGTCTCTCTCTCTCTCTCTCTTCTCTCTCGCTCTCTCCTCTCCCTGTTGCACACGCACACGCTGGTTCTCTGTTCCTCTCCTCTCTCTGTGTCACACCATGTGGCGCCGAGACCCCGGACAGCCAGGCGGGAAGAGAGCGGGCCCTCAGGCAGGCGCAACGCAAAAGCGCCGTCAGAGGGCGCAGACGAGAGCGGCCATGCACGCACGCGAGTGTGCACGCTGGGAAGACGCACGGTCGCCGACTCAAAGATGGGGCCCTGAGGGGTGGAGCCCTAAGGGCGAAGGGCCTCAAACAGTGTACAAGTTCAACCTGGGGGCCCCCCTTCCCCCTCATCAAGACCCAATCACTGCGGGCCCCATCTTTGAACCGCCGAATGGGTTCGTGCGGGCAGGAGCCGCCCGGCATGGGGCTGCGCCTGTCGGGGGTGCGCTGCCAGAGAGCAGCGCGGCTGCGGCGCTGGCGGCTGCGGCAGCGGCGATGGCAGCCGCTGCGCCCGCGCCAGGCACCTGGAGCACGGACAACACCAAGACGGCCAAATGCTCACAATCCGCGGCGTCCACGGCTCAATGTTCAGGACCCTGGGATCATCTGGCCAGCTCCCGGACCCTGAGCCCCCAAAATGCCCCCAAATGTTGTCATCTCTTTGGGGGGCGATTCTTGCCTCCGACGGCATCTGCCGGCCTTCAGCTGGCGGAGCGGCCACTGTCTTGCCTCCGCCGCCTTTCGCGGGCCGTCCGCCAGGAAAGCGATGCCAACCTGTAGATCCCACGAAGTCGAGGCCCTCTCTGGAGGACGAAAAAGCTAAATGAACATCATCTTTCGGAGCTCCGCGCAGACTTCTTTGACCTGCGCTGGGGCCCCCTGGCGGCGTCTCCGGCGCAGCCACTGGCACGCTCCGCGCGCCAGGGAGAGGGTACAGCGCGGAGCTCCAGCAGTGTATCGCTCTGCTGTTGTTCTTCTTCGACTCTTCTCGAGGGCGCCCTCTGCAACACCGCCCAGGATGAAAGACCAACCCGCGGGCACAAGCCGAGAGGTCTGGGGGTCAACGTTACGAAGAAGCCGCGACGTCCGGGCGGGGGCGGAGCGGGCGCACCATGCCCTCGGCGATGGGCGCGGGCTCGGACACGCACATGCGGCTCGGCTCGGGCTCCTCGGGGGGCAGGCGCTGGTCGCGGCGTGGGGGGGGGGGGGGCACGCGGCGGGCATGCTTCGGGGCGCCAGGGCGGTACAGTGGACAGACCATCGTGCGGTGACCTCGAAGTCCCAAGGATCCGTCACCGCACGGTCCGTCACCGCACGGCGTGGGGCTCCTGGAGGGCCTCGGTTGCTCGAGGCATCCTCGGAGAACGGCCCCAGTCCCAAAACGGTGCGGCCACCCCCGATCCCCACAGACTCCCCACAGGATGTGGTCACCGCACGGTTTGAGGGCCCCCGAGCATGACCGCGGACACAAGACGGTGGAATGAGATCCCTGAGAGAGGGCACGCCTGGAGTTTGCATCGGGCGCCGCGGCCCTTCCAGAGCGTCCCGGAGCGCGCTCAGCGCATTATGGCACGCTGTGGAACGATGTGCCCTCGAGGCACAGAGGGAGAGGCTGAAGACAGAGAGAGAGAGAGAGACAGCAAGAGGTAAAGAGAGGGAGAGAGGGAGAGCAAGGGAGGAGAGGGGAGGGGAGGAGTAGAGGGAGGAAGGGAAGGAGAAGGAATGGGAGGGAGATTTGGAGCGAAGGAGGATGAGACAAAAGAGACGGGATGACGAGAACGTCCACAACGCACGAGAAGGGGTGGAGGCGATGAATAGAAGCGGCACCGATCCTTGTCGCCCTCAAGCTCGATGAAGGTGTTTTTGACCTGCCCCTCCTCCTCGTCCTCCTCACCCTCCTCTCATGTTCCTGCTCGACCTTTTCATGTTCTTCCTCCTCATCTCCATTATCCTCCTGCTCCTCCTCCTCCTCCTCCTCCGCCTCCTCCTTCCACTACCCCTCATCCGTATGCGACTTGGGTGGGGCGCAGTGCCAGGGGATAGAAGCGTGATGCGTGCCCGTCGCAATCAGCTGCAGTGCAGTGCTGGGAGCATGCGAGCGAGCACGACCAGACGGTAGTACCCACGTCCTCTCCCGTCTCCTCGCCTTCCTCCTCCAATCCTCCGCCCCCTTCTGATAGTATAGAGAAGCACACACCTGCACGAGCGTAACCTTTCGCAGGTCCGCGAGGATTTCTCCGATCGGAGCTGGCCCCCCCCCCGGCGGAGCTCCGGCGCCCCCCCCTGGCACGTTCCAAGCGCCAGGGAGGAGGGCCCAGCGTCGATCCAAGAAATACGCGCGGACCTCTGAAAATTTCTGCTTGTGTACTTGTCGATCCCTTGAGAGCAGTTTCGCGCACACTTGCCTGAAAAGCGCAATGAACAGTCACAAGTGCAGCTCCCTATGGGGCCACGAACCATGTGAGGGGTGTGCCAGAATGGGATGGGCATGCGGAGAGCAGAGGCAGGGATGGGAGGAGGGAGGAGGGGGAGGAGGGGGAAGAGGAGGAGGAGAGGAGACGCGGGGCGCTGTCTTTTCAGAACGAGGACCCAACACCACAGGATGGTTAGGAAATATGGAGCGCCCCCAGAAAGTTGGCCCCCCTCCCCCCACGGACACCAGCCTCCCTATTCGAGCCCACCCCCCGACCTTGGGAGGGGGCCTTGGGGGGCTCGAACCGCCCGCGTGGCGGCCCCCCTGACTTTCAAGGAATGGGGGGGTCTTCGAACCAGGGGGGCCAACCTTCCCCTGAGTTGCAAGCGGGGGTGTTCGAACCGCGGTTCGAACATGGGGCCCCCCCGCTGAGTTGCAAGTCGTCGCCGTCGTCGTCGACACCGCCGTCGTCGTCGTCGCCGTCGTCGTCGTTGTCGTCGTCGCTGCCCGACGGTGCGGGCGCTGGCGCCAGCGCCCGCCGTCGTCGGTTGCGTGGAGGTGGGCCCCCATCGTCGTCACTGCCCAACGATGCCAACGCCGCCGGCGCCGGCGCACGCCGTCGAACACCCCCCCCTTGCAATTCACGGGGGCCCCCCACCCCTCGGTTCGAACGCACCCCCCCTGCAACTGGAAGGGGGGAGGCCGCCCCCCCGGTTCGAAAACCCTTCAGTGGACAGAGGGCGCCCCCCTTAACGGTGAGAACCCCCCCTGGACAGGGGGGGGCCCCACCCACTTGCAACTCAGGGCCCCCCCTTGTTCGAACACCTCCCTCCCATTGGGAAGGGGAGGGCCCTCCCCGGTTCCACCCGCCCGCCTTGGACAGAGGGCTCCCCCCCCCAAGGGTTCCAACCCCCCCCCCAATGGACAGGGGGGAGCCCCCATCCAGTTTGAACCCCCCCCCCCTTTTGCAATTCGGACCCCCCCCCCCAGTTCGAACACCTCCTTCCCCTCGAGAGGGGAGGGCCCTCTCCGGTTCGAATCCCCCCTTGCATCTCAGCCCCCGCCGTGTTCGACCGAAAATAAGACAAATTACGTCAAAGTAGAACCAATGTTCCAATTCCAACCAACTTAATACAAATTGCAACCCCCTCTGGTACACATTCGAAACAATCCGAAGGAACACATTCCAAACAACCTCTATGAGAAGCCCCACGGGCGTCTTAGAGGCGTCGTACGGACGTCTTCGAAGCGTCGTGCGGGCGTTTTAGAGGCGTCGTACGGGCGTTTTCGAGACGTCGCGCGGGCGTCGTGAGGGCGTCCTAGAGGCGTCGTAAGGGCGTCTCCGAAGCGTCACACGGGCGTCTTAGTGGGCGTCGCACGGGGGTGTCAATGCGTCGAGTGGGGCCTTTTCTGAGCGTCGCACGGGCGTCTTAGAGGCGTCATGCTGGCGTCCTAGAGGCGTCGCACGGGCGTGTCAGAAGCGTCGTACGGGCGTCCCAGAGGCGTCTTAGCGGCGTCGTATGGGCGTTTTAAAGGCGTCGCGCGGGCGTCTTAGAGGCGTCGCGAGGGCGTCTTCGAGGCGTCGTGCGGGCGTCTTGCAGGCGTCGCACGGGCGTCTTAAGAAGCGTCGTACGGGCGTCTTAGAGGCGCGTCGCACGGGCGTCTTAAGGGAGGTTGTACGGGCGTCGTCGAGGCGTCGTACGGGTATTCTTAGAGACGTCGTACGGGCGTCCTAGAGGCGTCGTACCGGTGTCGTACGGGCGTCTTGACAACCGGCTCAGAGGCGTCTTCGAGGCGTCGCACGGGCGTCTTATAGGCGTCGTACGGGCGTCTTCGAGTCGTCGCACGGGCGTCTTAGAGCTTCGTGAGGGCGTCGTAGAAGCGTTTTCAAAGCGTCGTACGGGCGTCTTAAAGGCGTTACGCAGGCGTTTGTAGAGTCGCCGCACAGGCGTCGTAGAGGGCGGCGTGCCTGCGACGGATGACTGGATGATCATGGTGGTGATGGTGATGGTGGTGGCACCGATGATGACGATGTCCAAAAGATGGCAATGATAATGATGATAATGATGCTGCTGATGATGATGATGATGATGATGATGATGATGATGATGATGATGATGCTGATGCTGATGCTGATGCTGATGCTGATGCTGATGCTGATGGCGGCGGTGTTGATGATGGAAAGGCGACGATAAACCTGTGAGCCATCAAAGCCCTTGAATCCTTAGCCCATAAAACCTAAAAGTCCGTGAGATCCTCCAACCATTCAACCCTTCAACCTTTTCAAGGTTTCGAGCCAGCAAACTCCTTAACCCTTAAAGCCCATAAGCCCGCGCGCCCTAAAGCCCGGATACCCTGCGACCCTTTCAATCCGTGACGCCGTTGACACCTAAACCATTAACCAACTGAACCATGAAGTTCTCGAGGCCGCAAGCCAGAAAACCTTAACGCATTTGTTTTCCCCGTTTCCTAAGATGGGGTTCTTGTTATTACTTGGACGCCTCCTCCTCCTCTTCCTCCTCCCCTCCTCATACCTAGACGTACTCATACACATACTTACCCATACACATACATACTCATACTCAGACCTGACCACATTTACTTACTCATAGTCAGACCGGCTCATACTCAGACTTACTCATGCTGGGACTCACCCATACCCAGACATATTCATGCCCAGACTTCCCAAGTGTCTGACTTACTCAACACACAGCAGATTGTGAGGGTGTAATTGTGAGGATGTCTCAGGTGGGGGGCTGGTTTCAGCACCCCTAAAGGGGAACCGCCGAAGGGCACTGCACGGTCCCGTTCGCGGCCGTTTTGTGGGGACGTTTCAAACGGTTTGCCTGAAATTCTGTCTCAACATCCTTCGCTTGGAGAGCAAATTGTGAGGATGTCTCAGGTGGGGGGCTGGTTTCAGCACCCCGAAGGGAACCGCCGAAGAGTATGACACGGTCCCGTTCGCGGCCTGTTTGTGGGGATGTCTCAAGCGGTTGACCTATTTTCTGTTCCAGCATCCTTCGCTTGGAAAGAAAATTGTGAGGATGTCTCAGGCGGGGCGCTGATTCCAGCACCCCTAAAGGGAGCCGCCGAAGGGTATTGCATGGTCCCGTTCGCGGCCGTTTTGTGGGAACGTCTCAAGCGGTTTGCCTATTTCTGTCCCGACACCTTTCGCTTGAAGAGCAGTTTGTGAAAATATCTCAGGCAAGGCTCAAATTTCAGCACCCCTCAGGGGAACCGCCGAAGGGTATTGCACGGTCTCGTTCGCGGCCGTTCTGTGGGGAAGTCTCAAGCGGTTTGCTTATTTTCTGTCCTAACACCCTTCGCGGTTGGGAAACCTGCAGCCAGGCCTGAAGCCTGGCCCACGATTCCTCTTCTCTGGCGAGAGAGCACACTCCTGCCTTGGCCTCCTCTTGCCGCCTCCTGCGGTACTCGAGCTGGGCGAACCCCTCCTCGATCATCGCGTCAGCCAACTGCGGGGTGGCTGCCCGGATGGCCCAGGCTGCGAGAGCGTCTGCACTGGTGCCCGCATCCACTGCCCTGCGAAACATCGCCGCGGACCCGCCCATCAGCTTCCAGGTCTCCTCGTACCAAGCCTGCCTCGCTCCTGGAATGGGGTTGCGCGCGTCCTGGACGAGGATGCGTTCTCCGGGCTTGCCTCCTGCCGCCGCACTCCTGCTGCTCGGGGGCGGGCCCTCGACCGAGAAGACGAGCTCCTTAGCTCCTCCGTCCTTCGAGTGACAGTGGCCGCAGGGCCTGGCCCCGTCTGGACTTCCTCTCTTCGGAATGCACGGGTCCAAGACCAGCTCGCCGGCCTCGCTGCTCAACCTGACCGTGTCCAGGCTGGGCTTGCCTACGCTCGCCTTGATTATCATGGGCCCGTTGTGCTCCTGACCCAGGCCGGCCGCCTCGCCGCCTCCTCTGACGGCCACGACGACTCTGCGCTGCCTCGCCGTCGCGTCTCCTAGCCTCGCGCAGCAGACCTCTTCCTCCTCCCAGCTGTAGCCCGCGCCCTTCAGCTTCTGGAGCGCCGGGTCCAGGTCTGCTGGTCCTGGGGCGTCGGGGATGGCCACCTCGGCGCCCGCCTGGAGGACGAACTCGGCCCAGTGCCGCGCTTCCTCGCCGCTATCGTCGGCGAGGCTGGCCGCCACCACGCCCGTTCTGCTCGGGCCTCTGGCGGGCCACTCCGCCACTCCAGGTGGCCAGACGGAGTGGCCTGCACTCGGGGCCCCCGGCGCGCCCAGCATCCAGACGATGGCTCCTCGCCGGGCGCCTGCCTTGCAGAGGGCCCCCGTCGCTCCTCTCCACTCGACTAGCTTCGCCGCCAGCCAGGGAGTCAGCTGCGGGGCCCTAGGCCGATGCGGTTCGCGGCGAGCCGCCGAGATCTGCTGAGCCGCGCGCGCGCCCGCGTCGCTTTGGCCTTCCCAGATCAGCGCCCGGCGCAGCCAGCCTCGCTCAAGGTGCCGTGCCCAGCTGTCCCTCAGGCTGACCACCTCGAGCCCCCGCGCCTGTGCCAGGGCCGCCGCCCCCTCGCCCTCCCCCCGGGAGAAGGTGTCCGCCGTGACGTCGTGGTAGGTGCGGAAATACGCACTAACCACCTCGTAGCCGTAGACCGCCTCCAGGCACGTGATCACCATGACCAGGAACCTGGCATAGCGGTTCTTGGCGCGCCTGTTCTGCAGCCAGCAGTGGGCGTTGTAGTTGTCCCCGCCGATCATGACCACACCGCCCTCCCGCCAGCCCTCCGCGCCCGCCTTAGCTGCGAAGGTGACCAGATTCATGATCTCCGCGATCGCGACGATGGCCTCTTCATCCTCCTCGACCCCCACAGTCTCCATCAGGGCCTGCATGAACTCGGGCACCGAGTGGAAGGCGCACTTGGAGTTCACCCAGTCGACTGTGGCGATCCTCTGCGGAGTCGCGGTCCCCGTCACCCAGATCACCCTGCAGCGCCAGCCCGGGAGCGCGAGCTTCTCGTTGATCGAGAGCACGCCCGGCAGGGCCCCCGTGAATCGCGAGCTCCACTTCGACTTGTCTGCCGTCAGGACCCGCGCCACCTCGGTGGCCTGCCAGACGCCTGTCCAGGCGAGCGCGCCTTGGGAGTCGCCCCCCTCCGGCCCGGCCAGCCTCCGCGGGCGGCCTCGCACGAGCGCGTCGGCAGCGCTAGCGAGGCACCTCATGGCAGGCATGACGAGGGACCAGCACTGCTGGTTCCCCTTGTAGATCTCCATGAAGTTCCAAGGGATGTTTTGCTGGCCGTAGTCCAAGGCGGGGTCCGCCAGGAGGTGGGCCGCCTTCTCGATTCTCGGCCCAGGCATCTCCAGCGCGCCCTCCTCGGCGCGGTAAAGGAGGCCCCGGCATATCTTGCAGGTCCCCCAGCCGCCTTCTTCGAGGTCCTTCTCCACGTTGATCGCGCCCTCGCCCAAACAAGCTCGGATCCCCTCCAGCGCCGCGCCGCCGCTCTGCGCCGCCCTGGTGCCGATGTCGGCCTCCGCGAGGACCTGGTCGCCCATCGGGAAGGAGCTGTGGAAGGGGGCGTCGTCGTCCCACCGCGCGTCTGCTGGGCGGTGCGCTGCATGGTAGAATTTGGCAACCCAGGCCTTGATCATCCACTCGCCTGGGCTGCCCGTCCAGCCGAACGCCAAGACCATGTAGACCGCCTTGATCAGCGCTGCCACACCCCACTTGCCACCTGCCAGATCCGCGCCGAAGTTGCAGGCGTCCATCTCGCGCATCACGACCCACCTGAAAGCGTTCTTGACGTTCTTCTGGGACAAGAGGATGTCCACGCCCGGCATCCTGACCTCCCACCAGATGATGATGCGCGCCAGATCCTCGTGTCGCGGCTGGTCCGAGGGGTGTTCCTCCTTGGTGCAGCTCTGGTTGGGCACGGTGCCGCCCCAGATCAGCCTGCCCTTATCGCTCATGGCGCGGTCTGGGTTCTGCTTGGGTGCCCTCGCCATCGGAGCGCTCGCCACTCTACTGAGTAAACGCTCGTGTACGTTGGTGCACAGTAAGACTCGGCCTTTGGCCGCGTCTTTCACGAGGGCGCGCGTGACCTCGCCCCGGTGGTCTTTCGCACTCGCGTGCGGCAGGGCGTTGAGGCGTGACGGCATGCCTCTGAACGTCGCCCTCGCCCCCTCCTCGGCCACCTTCCGGGCATGCTCCAGGAGCGCGCCTCCTACCAGCGGCTCCAGGTTCTTGTCGAAGATGCCCCTCAAGTGGTAGCCGCGCCTCTCCAACTAGACCCCCCGCGGCGCCGCGATCGCCTTCTGGAGCGACCCGGCCTCCTCCAGCACCGCGACACCTCTCCTCGCGACCTCCCCCACCTGGTCTGAGTCGTAGTCCGAGTGATCTTGGAGAAAATCGTTGTAGGCCCCGCCGCCGCGTCCTGTGGCCTGGCTTCTGGCCCGCCTGCGCAATCGTCGAAGACCCCACCTGCCCGCGTAGACTCCTCGGCGGCGCCTCCTGAGGCGCCGACCTCCACGCGCTGGTACTCCCCCCCCCCATCGTGCTCCTCTTCTCCCGCCTCGCGCGCTCGTCGAGCGCGCCTCATGCCCGCATTGGCCACCAGCTCGGCCAGGTCGTGCAGGTGGTCGCCGCTGCAGCGGAGGTCCAGAGCGTCCGCGACGCCCCCTGAGGTCGAGGCGACGCGGGTGGGATTGCGGTGCGAGCCCCCTGCAGCGCTCCTGAGGTCCAGGGCGCACTGGCCGAGGCGGACCTGCCGCCAGACCGGGTCCTCCAATAGCTCAGCAAACTGCCCCCGCGCCGCCGAAAGCCATGGGTTCTTGCCCAAACAACCTCGCTCCTTCGCCGCGCGCCCGGTCATGGTCCTCTCGGCGAGGGCCAGGAAGATGGCGCCCCCCTTCTTGACCTTGGACAGGTCGACGCCCCTCAACTCGTTAAGCGCCGCGAACGCGCAGAACGCCGTGCACGGCCAACTGATCCAGGTCTCGCGCGGGTCGTAGAGCTTCACCAGGGCGAGCAGCAGCCACCGGTCGCGCCCGCGGCGCAGGCCCTGCCCATGCTGCAACCCGATCTGGATGGCTCGGCCGCCCTGCTGCGTTACCGCCTGGGAGACACGGGCCTCGCCTGCGAAAGTCTCGAGGAAGTCGAGGCGACGGCCGCGGCGGCGGCAGCGCCGCCGCTTGCGCACCCAGCCAGCTGCGGACCTCGTCGTCCGCAGGGTCCTCCGTGACCTCGCCGACCTTGCCTCCCACTGCCTCCTCATCCTCCTCAACCTCCCCTGCCGCGGCCTTCCCGAGGAAGAGGGCGGAGTTGGCCAGCGTCTCCTCGCTGAGAAGTCCGACGGGGAATCCTGACGCAGGCCGCCTGGTCACCGCGATGCCCGCCGCCTCCTCGCACCGATGGCAAGCCAGCGCACCTGGGTGGGCCGGCGGGGGGCGGGTGGCCAGGGCGAGCTCCAGAAGCGCCTCCCGGCCCAGCGCGGGCAGCTCCTGCACGTCGATCCCCGCGCCGTGAAGCTGCCCCATGATGCCCGAGCCCGGCGGGGCGAGAACCCTCATGCGGCCCTTGTGCACCAGGACCCACAGGATGTCGATCCCCCCCTGCCTCATGAACTCTGCCCCGATGATGAGGTCGACGGCCGCGCCGCTCTGCCGTAGAAGTCCACGCCCACGACGCCCGAAGTCCTATCCCGCAACAGGTCCGGGGGGAGTGCCGCGTGCATGCGGTAGTCCTTGTCGTGATCCCGGTGCGTGAGGTCGCGGCAGAAGATGCGGAGGTCTGCCTCCGCCTGGGTCAAGAGCCCGGGGGCCTCGCCCAGCGCGCCCACCGCGATCCTAGCCGCCCCGAGCATGCTTATGCGAAAGCGCGGGCCCTCCTCTTGGACGGCGATCGCCGACGGCCACTCGCCCTCTGGCGAGACGACGTTGCCGATCATGTGTGCGGCCACGACGTTGATGAGGGCGCACTCCCGAAGCTCGATGTCCGGTGGCTCGGTCGCCGAGTTGGGTAGGCCGTCGAGCGCCTCGACCTTCTCTGGGTCAAGCGCCAGCTTGTCGCGGTAGTCCAGCATAGTCCTACTTGCCCCTGCCAGGGTCAACGTGCCCGTGCCTGGCTCGTCATCCTCCCCCCACGCGATTGGGCCCGCCGTGGCTTGGCTCGGTGCGACCTCGCCCGCCCTGGTCTTCTGGTAGCGCAGCATCAGGAAGGCCTCCGCCGACTCTGCCAGCTCGGGGCAGCCGAACTCCACTGCGTGCGCAGCGAGGGCCTCCACGTCGTAGGTCTCGCCCGCCCCCTTTGCCCCCCGCGCGCGGTTGCGGCGGCGGCAGCCGAGAAGGCCCGTCGCCGTCGCCACATGCTTGATGGCCAGGTCGGTATCGATGTCGTGCATGACCTCCTTCCTGCGCGCCAGCTCTGGCGTGGAGTCGGGGAACGGGGCCCGCTGCGGCTTAGCCTGATGGTGGTTGGCCAACCACTCGGCGCCCGGGCCCTGCATGGTGAGGCGGAGGTGCTCCTCCAACTCCGCGGGGTTGAAATCCTTGAGCTCCTCCCGTGCCTTGACCCAGCCGAACGGGGGTGCGGCTCCTTCCTGCTGTACCTTCTCGACCTCGCCAGCTGCCTGGTCCTCCTTCTGGCCGCGAGCGTCGCAATCCCCGCACTTCTTCTTCGCTGCTGCCGCTGCCTTGGCGGCGGCGACTGCTGCCGCCTGGGCTTGGGCGGCCGCTGCTGCCGCCTAGCCCGCGCGCTTGGAAGCTCCCTCAGTGCCGTGCTCCTGGCGCAGCGCGGCGAGCCTCTTGTCAGCTTCCTCGCGCGAGCCGATCTTCGGTCCTCCCATCGGGCCGCCGCGCTTGATTGGCTGCATCTGCGCGGAGCGGTCCAGCAAGCCGACCTTCCCGATGGGCTTGTGCCAGTTGGGGCACGCGATGTTGTGGTAGCCCTTCCAGCTGGAGCTGTCCTGGCAGATAATGCGCCCGCTCGCGGGCGACTTGAGACAGTGGTCGAGGCTGCGGCCGTACTCCATGCGCGTGAGGTCCTGACCGAGCAAGCCCGCGCCTCCGTGGCCTCCTGCTGCCCCTTCCTGCGCCCTGGCCCCCTGGGCCACCTCCTCCTCCTCCAGCGCCGTCTGCACCCGCCTTGGGGCGTCCTGTTGGAGTCGGCTGCCCTGCCCCCGCTCGGGGGCGCCCCGTCGGGTGCGCCGGCGGCGCGGGCTGCGCGGCGTTGGAGCGGGGGGCCGTCTGCCACTGCGACCTCCGAAGCTTATTGTGATGCCTGGCCTTTATGTCCGTCACAAAGTACTAGTCGGGTTCATCCAGGAAGTAGGTGCGCGGCATCTTCAGCCACGGCCCGGGGTCGTCAGCGCTTACCGGGGCAATGCGTGCGAAGCGGATGCGGTCCCACGTCGGGTCCTCGTCGCCCATGAGCTCCAGCGTCCGGGCACGTTTCATGCGGAGCTCCTCGCACCACCTGCCTCGCAGCTCGGCCCAGATGCCGAAAATGACGTTGGGCGGCCAGGCGTCGTCGGCCTCGTCGTTCATGCTGAGCAGCTGCTCCGCGGCCTTGACCTGCTGCTCGTGGTGCTCCTGCCCGTAGAAGCATGACCGCGCCCAGGCCTCCCGCTTGGCGTCCTGGAACCTGTGCTGGGGCGTGGGCGCGCGCCTCGGCCTGGGTTCCAGCCTGTAATCCTTCGGCGGGGCGTAGTTGTCCATGTCCGCCTCCGGCGTCTTAGGGAAGCTGGCGCAGCCCAGGCAGTAGTCCGGCATGTTCGCGCGGTCGCGCCCCCCGCGCTGGAACGCTGAGAAGCCGTGGGCGATCACGTAGGTGATGTTCGTCGGGAACTTGATCGAGCGAAAGAGCGGCCCGGAGTTCTGCCCGGCCGGCCGCAGCGCGTGGAACGCGTCCTTGCCCAGCAGGCCCGGGCAGAGCGTGACCGCGTGGAAGTCGCACCCCCTCGCCATGCGCGCCAGCTGCTCCTCCGCGCGGCCGACGCTGGCGATGGCGCCCTTGGCGGCGCCGCCCGGCTCCTCGGAGCGCTGGTTGGCTCGGCCCAGCTCCCTGACCAGGTTCTGCAGCCCGATGCCGAGCTCCGACTCCGGCCGCGGGGCCCTCAGGGTCCGCTCCCCCCGGGGCAGCGAGAAGGCCCCCGCGCGCCACTCGCGCGGCCGCGCGGCCCGCTCCGAGGCTGCCTCTCGGCCCAGGGGGTGGTCAAACTGGCCCCGCCTGATCCGTGGAACGCGCTCGGGTTGAAGGCTGCGGACGTCTGCGGCGTCGGCGGCCGCTCTCCGAAGCCAATAAGGCCCAAGCCCGGCGGCGCGCCCGGCCCGGGCCCCGGCGGAGACGGGCCTGGCATGCCGCCCCAGTGCGCGGGGGCGCCTGCGGGGCGCCCCCAGGGCCTCGGGATCGTAGGCCTGGGCCCCGGGGCCTGCGAGCCATTGCGGTCGTCGGGGGCCCAAGGCGGCGGCGGGGGGGGTGAGCCGTCGGCTCCGCCAGCGGCCTGGCTGCCCTCTCCCCCCTCGAACTCCCTGCTCCATGTAGCCAGGCATCCGCGCGCGAGGCTGAGGCCGACCTCGCTGTTGACGCCGTCGTGCATCGCGTCCGCCGCCTCGATGAGCTCCGCCAACAACTCGTGCCTCCCCGCGCCGTTCTGGCGCGAGATGGCGCGCCGCGCGGCGCGTCTGTCTGGCCTTCCGCGCGCCTGCCGAGGTAGCTCGAAGGCGCGACCCGCGGGTCGCGCGCCCTATGATCCTCGCCCTGCGCCTGCGCCTCCCTGAGCCTCGCGTCAAAGTCGCCCCGCGCGCCCCTCCTCGTAGGTGTGGCGCTGCGACTCCTGGGCTTGGCGCGCTTGGCCATGTGGTGCCGACTGCGCTCCTTGCTGAGGGCGATGGCCGACGCGGGGCCCAAGCTGCCCCCCCTGCAGTCGGCGCCGCCCCCGCGGTCGGACAGCCTGGGCACCGCCTCCGACTTCCAGCAGATGGCCGGGGGCTGGGCGCTCGCGAACTCGTCGAGGAGCCCAGCCCTGGGCGCGGGGAAAGCGCCGTCTGGGGTAGAGAAGGTCAGCCCAGAGCCCGCCGCCTCCACGCCCGCCCTCGGGCCGTCGTCCGCGCAGTCTTTGGCGGTGCCGACGAAGCGCGCGGGGAAGCTGTGGCACGCGTCCCACTCGGCCTCGGCGTCCGCCAGCGGGTCGCGCACGTGGACCAGCCAGGCTGAATACGCCTCTGCCTTGGCTGGGCTGCCCGTCCTGGCCGCCGAGCCCGAGGACCGATTGTCGGGCCCCCTGGCCCCCCTCCTCTCTGAGCGGCGGCCACTGGCGCGCTGATCCTCCTCTGGCTGCGGCGCGCCCGAGCGGCTGCGCCAGCCCGCCGTTCGATCTGCGGCGTGGGCGGCGCCGAGGGAGAAGCCATCCTTCTCGACCGTCTTCTCGCGGTGGCAGCGAGAGCGGGCGCGCCCCCTCGGGGCAGCCCGGCTTTCGCAGGCGCCTGCGCCGCGCGGACAGGCCTGGAACGTGCGAGCGCCGCCCTCCTCCCGGGGAGTCGCGCGCGTCGGAGATCGCCGCGTCCCCCACCAGCAAGTAGACGGGCTCCTGCCTCGCGGTATCCCGACAGCACTTGGCGCCCAGGACCTGCGTGCCGCCCTTGGTCGTGCACGCGAACTGGTCGGCCTGGCAGACGTCGACGCTGGGCCCCGACTCGGTCTCCGAGTTGGGATCCATCTTCTCGGTCTTGCCTGGCTTCTGCCCGGGCTTCGGGCGCCCCCAGCGCCTCTTCGCGCGGCAGCCGAACGCCATGCAGCGCGCCCGCTTCGCCCCACGGCGCCCCCATGAGCAGCGCGCTCGGCCTCCTGTCCTCGCGCGCTCCGCCAGGGTGAGCTCGGCCAGGTCGGGCGCGCTGACCTGGGAGCTGTGGTTCACCACGCGCGACGAGCAGACGCGCACCATCGGCCTGTCGCCCTCGGGGAGCGTGCACGGCGAGGCCGCGCACAGGTGGACCTGGCCGATGCCGTCGTGGTCTCTCGTGGCCTCCAGAAATATTCGAGCGGCGGTGGGGGCTGTCTTTCACGCCCTGAAACTTGTAGACATACACGTGGCGAGCGATGCGGCCGCCCTTGAGCGGCCCCTGCTCGAGCCGCGCGACGGAGCCACCGGGCTTGACGATGAGGTCCTTGCGCATCACCTCCTCGGCTCCTCCTCCTCGCGTCCCGACCTCACTCTTGACGTGGTTATCGTCCGCCGCCTCCGCCTCGTTCGGGCCATGCCATACGAGCGCGGTGGCGGGGTTGCCGTCCAGAGCCACGATGACATCATGCCCCGTCTTGCTGCCACCGGCGAACCCCTTCCGCGCCTGGATGAGGAACGAGATGCGCGACCGCGCCGCGCGCACAAACCAGGCCAGGAAGCCAGCCTAGCGCGGAGCCCAGAACTGCAGCCACCCCAATGGCCACGAGCCCCATGGCCGCCCACTGCAGCTGAGCTCACTGCGAGCAGAAGAGGCACCTGCCCATCGCATCGACCAAGCCCATGAGGGAGGATATCAGCCGGTGAAGTAGGGCGCCCAGAGCATGGCCAAGCCTCTCGCCGAGCCACTTCAGCACCGCCTCCACCCACGCGTTGACCCGGTCCATACCGACGAGCGGAGCTTTGGCGGCAGCGTCTGGGGGTGGGCGGGGCGCGTCTTGGGTAGCCTCCTCCTCCTCCCTGGTCGTCTTGCCCGCGTTCGGGGGCTCCTCAGGTGAAGGCGGCGGGGGGCTCGCCTCCGGAGCCTCCTTCGCTGACTCTGCACCCCCAGCCGGAGGCGCCTCGCTCGTCTCGTCGGCGCTGGCCTCCGCGACGGGCGGTGGGGGCACGGGTGCCGCTTCTGGGCTGGCCTCCTCGCGCGGCTTCGCCTCCACCTGCTCGGCAGCGGCGTCGTAGTAGTAGTAGTAGTCGTCGTCGTCGTCGTCGTCGTCGTCGTCGTCGTCGTCGTCGTCGTCGTCGTCGTCGTCGTCGTCGTCGTCGTCGTCGTCGTCGTCGTCGTCGTCGTCGTCGTCGTCGTCGTCGTCGTCGTCGTCGTCGTCGTCGTCGTCGTCGTCGTCGTCGTCGTAGTAGTAGTAGTAGTAGTAGTAGTAGTAGTAGTAGTAGTAGTAGTAGTAGTAGTAGTAGTAGTAGTAGTAGTAGTAGTAGTAGTGGTAGTAGTACTCGCTGGAGCGCTGACCATTGTGGGCGGAGCGCCTGCCCGGACCATCCATGGCCGGCGGCGGGTCCGTGGCCCGGGGCTCGGAAGGAGGGGGGAAAGCCGCGGGCGGAGGTGGCCCATCGGGCGCCTCGACCGCTGGCAGCTCGTCTCCGCCTGCGTCCGAGCAGCTGGCTTCGTCCTGGGGGCCAGGCTGGTCCTGCTGTTCCTCGTCCTTCTCATCGTCTGGCCCAGCGCGATCATGACCTCCCTCCTCGGTTCCTGTCATGGCGGCAGACGCGTGGACCGTGGCAACGAAATGTCGAACCACGTCGCCAGCGCTCCCATGGCCACGGCGCTCGTGCACTCGAGGCCATGGACGGGCCTCATGGTTCCCGGGACCTGCTCGCAGGTCCTCCTTCTCCTCGTCGCTCGCTGCGCCGCCAGGCGCCTCTCGCGCAGCCTGGCGCCTCGCCGCGACGGCGCCGCGCGGCGGCGCCGAGCTGAGCCCGCTCGGGCCCAGGGCGCCAACCCCGCGCCTCGTGAGAGGTGGCGCGGAGGGTCCCGGGAATGAGCCCGAGCCAGGCGGCCCGGAGGTGAGCGGGCTCGTGCTATGGCCCCGCCTGCCCACCTCCAAACATGATGGGGCCACTCTTAGAGCGGCCTCAAGCCAAGGGCTACGAGCTGTGAGGGAACCCGCTGTTCTAGCGAACGTTCACTTCTTTGCCTCCCCTGGGTCGAGTCCCTCCTCCTCCGCCCGTTCAGAGGCTTCCAGAAGGTAGGTAGGCTCGGTGCGTATCAGACTTCGCCCAACTTCATGTATGACTCACGTTCTTCAATTGCGACATAACGATGCAAGTTCTGCCCATAGCAGAAGACACTCACAATATTACTGAACCTTGCATTGCGATCGGATTTGCGTAAGGTCTCGTACATGTCGAAGCCCACCCGGAAGCTTACACCGCCGCAAAAGCCAAAAGTTGAGTACATCATAAGCCGCCGGTCATGTTGTATCCAACGCGCCCTTTGGCGGCCGCCAGGGGGCCTCCAGGTACAACATACACCGCAGTTTATGTTGCACCCAAGACGCTCCCTGGCGGCCGCCAAGGGGGGCCCTGGGTACAACATACACCGCCGCTTAAGTTGTACCCAGAGGCCCCCTGGCGACGAGCTGGAATCCAGGACGGTGGCCCCAGGGAGGCTCAAGGAAGTAAAACATAATACTTACAAAAACATTCGAACATCAAATAAACTCATCAGCAAAACCTGCATGGTGGAACCGCTGCTCCAAAAAGTATCCTGGCGATGGACCCAGCCATATGCAGTTAGGAGTACCGCAAAGCAGGTTGAGCGAATGAGAGGGAACTCCCTAAGGGGCCACGAAACGTGTGAGAGGTGTGCCGAAATGGGTGCGGTGCCGCCATGCGAACGCAGCGACTGGGGCCCTCGGTGGAACTCTCTATGGGGCCACGAAACGTGTGAGAGGTGTGCCGAAATGGGTGCGGTGCCGCCATGCGAACGCAGCCACTGGGGCCCTCGGTGGAGCTCCCTATGGGGCCACGAAACGTGTGAGGGGTGCGCCGAAATGGGCGCGGTGCCGCCATGCGAACGCAGCCACTGGAGCCCTCGCTGGAGCTCCCTATGGGGCCACGAAGCGTGTGAAGGGTGTGCCGACATGGGTGCGGTGCCGCCATGCGAACGCAGCCATTGGGGCCCTCGGTGGAGCTTTGGGGCACGAAGCGTGTGCCGAATGCCACGAACCTGCGGTATGGGGCCACGAAGCGGTGAAACATGCGAACGCAGCCATGGAGATGGGGCCACGCGTGTGAGGGTGTGCCCATGGGTGCGGTGCCGCCATTGGGGCGGTGGAGCTCCCTATGGGGCCACGAAACGTGTGCCGAAAACCATGCCGCAGCCCCTTCGGTGGAGCTCCCTCAGGGGCCACGAAACGTGTGAGAGGTGTGCCGAAATGGGTGTGCGGGCCGCATGCGAACGCAGCCACTGGGGCCTCGGTGGAGCTCCCCATGGGGCCACGAAACGTGTGAGGGGTGTGCCGAAATGGGCGTGGTGCCGCCATGCGAACGCAGCCACTGGAGCCCTCGCTGGAGCTCCTTATGGGGCCACGAAAGTGTGAGAGGTGTGCCGAAAGTGCCGCCATGCGAACGCAGCCACAGGGCCCTCGGTGGAGCTCCCTATGGTGCCACGAAACGTGTGAGGGGTGTGCCGAATGG
This sequence comes from Prorocentrum cordatum, assembly GCA_963575745.1. Classification (NCBI taxonomy): domain Eukaryota; class Dinophyceae; order Prorocentrales; family Prorocentraceae; genus Prorocentrum; species Prorocentrum cordatum. The sequence continues at coordinate 196,048 of CAUYUJ010014344.1, read as the reverse complement.
GTGCGGTGCCGCCATGCGAACGCAGCCACTGGGGCCCTCGGTGGAGCTCCCTATGGGGCCACGAAACGTGTGAGGGGTGTGCCGAATGGGTGCGGTGCCGCCATGCGAACGCAGCCGCTGGGGCCCGGTGGAGCTCCCTATGGGGCCACGAAACGTGTGAGGGGTGCCGTCGCCGCCATGCGAACGCAGCCTGGGGCCCTCGGTGGAGCTCCCTATGGGGCCACGAAACGTGTGAGGGGTGTGCCGAAATGGGTGCGGTGCCGCCATGCGAACGCAGCCACTGGGGCCTTCGGTGGAGCTCCCTATGGGGCCACGAAACGTGTGAGGGGTGTGCCGAAATGGGTGCGGTGCCGCCATGCGAACGCAGCCACTGGGGCCTTCGGTGGAGCTCCCTATGGGGCCACGAAGCGTGTGAGGGGTGTGCCGAAATGGGTGCGCCATGCGAACGCAGCCACGGTGGAGCTCCCTATGGGGCCACGAAACTGCCGCATGCGCCTTGGGGCCGGTGGAGCGAAACTGTGAGTGGGTGTCCCCGTGGTGCCGCCATGCGAACGCAGCCACTGGAGCCCTCGGTGGAGCTCCTGGGGCCACGAAACGTGTGAGGGGTGTGCCGAAATGGGTGCGGTGCCGCCATGCGAACGCAGCCACAGGGGCCCTCGGTGGAGTATGGGGCCACGAAGCGTGTGAGGGGTGTGCCGAAATGGGTGCGGTGCCGCCATGCGAACGCAGCCGCTGGGGCCCTCGGTGGAGCTCCCTATGGGGCCACGAAACGTGTGAGGGGTGTGCCGAAATGGGCGCGGTGCCGCCATGCGAACGCAGCCACTGGAGCCTTCGGTTGAGCTCCCTATGGGGTCACGAAGCGTGTGAGGGGTGCCGAAATGACTGCGCTGCCGCCATGCGATCGCAGCCATTGTGGCCTTCGGTGGAGCTCCCTATGGGGCCGCGAAACGTGTGAGAGGTGTGCCGAAATGGGTGCGGTGCCGCCATGCGAACGCAGCCGCTGGGGCCTTCGGTGGAGCTCCCTATGGGGCCACGAAGCGTGTGAGGGGTGTGCCGAAAAAGGGTGCGGTGCCGCCATGCGAACGCAGCCGCTGGGGCCCTCGGTGGAGCTCCCTATGGGGCCACGAAGCGTGTGAGGGGTGTGCCGAAATGGGTGCGGTGCCGCCATGCGAACGCAGCCACAGGGGCCCTCGGTGGAGCTCCTTATGGGGCCACGAAACGTGTGAGGGGTGTGCCGAAGTGGGTGTGGCTGACGCGGAGGGGAAGGAGGGAGGAGGGGAGGAGAGGAGAGGAGAGGAGAACGCGGGGACCGTTTCTTCAAAACGAGGACCCAACACCACAGGATGGTTGGGAAACAATGGTTCCGCTGGGGGCTCTAGATAGATATCATATAAACTTGTACACGCATACATATAGTAGCAATCATACCAATACGAATAAGCAGTAAGACCAAACATCATACTCATAACACGAATAATACCATTTGTATATAAAAACTCGCCCCCCCCCCCCGCCCCCCCCCCCCCTCCCACTGCTGGCGGCCAGCTGGACTCCAGGGCAACGGCACCAGGATTTCACGAAGGACTCTACTTGATTGTTTAATTTCTTTTTATTTGTTCTAATTTCCCTCGCCCCCCCCTCCTCCCGTTGGCGGCGAGCTGGGATCCAGGGCCGTAGCCCCAGGGAGGCTCAGGGATTTTTTGAATGAAGAAAAATCATTGGAGAAACCAACATGGTGGAACCTTTGTTCCGAAGAATGGCGATTTCGCTACGGACTCGATTTAATTTGCTTAATGTTCTAATTTCTTCATTTGCCCCAACTTCTCTTGAGGACTCCCTGGCGGCGAACTGGATTCCAGGACGGCGTCCCCCCCACAGGTTGGTCTCGGGGGGGAGGGAACGTCACCATCTATGTATATATATATATATATATGTGCATGCGCATATAATTATATGTATGTATGTATGCATATATCTATATATATGTGTAGATGTAGATGTAGATGTAGATGTAGATGTAGATGTAGATGTAGATGTAGATGTAGATGTAGATGTAGATGAATATGGGGCACATTTGCAGCCGATCACAACCCAGGCTTCCACTAGGGCATCAGAAGTAATCAAGGGATGCCGATCTCATACGGAACACATGCTGGCAGGCCTACCTGTTATCCGGCGCGCCAGCTGCACTGCCACGGCGAACAGAACCAGCTGGATAATGCCACCGGCTGCAGCGTTGGGATCAGCCAGTGCGAGAAGCGTGCAGCAAGCTGGCTGCAGCAGAAAGGTGCCACGAACACTGGAGGATCGGTGAGAGAACGCGGAAGCGCGGGCAGCAAAGGCGCGGCCGTGGCCCGGAGTGCGCCAACCGAAGAGGAGCAAGGCGACCGTAAGAAGATTACATTGCCAAGGTCAGCCCACGGGGGGTGGCGAGGCCGTGGCCCGACAAATCGCCAGGTCGCTGGAGATCAGCGCGTGCGCGACAAGGCTGTTGGGACAAGGAGCTTGCTGCGGTCAGGAACTCGTGCGTGGCGAGTCGCGGCGGGCCAAAACGCGAGTGGATAGCGTGTCGCTCTGCCCAGCGGGGCAGGAGGCTGGGAACCACTCGGGACGTTGATGCTTGGGGATTGGGGCGCGGGTGGCGCGTCGCGCCAGCGCGAGGTTGGCCAGGATTGGCGGCGCGACACGCTATGCAACTGACCGTAGGTAGCACTGGGCCCCTCAAAGGCAGCTTGGGCCCAGCGGCGCCGGATGCACTGCGAGAAAGGGTGGCGGGCCCCAGTTTCGTCGGGGGGGAGCCTTCTGGGAGCCTGCGTGAGCTGACACTGCCCCCCAAGGACTGCGCCCAAGTGTTCGGTCCTCGGTTTACGTCTGGCCTGTCCAATTCGATCCAATCCCTTTTTCCCCTCTTGCTTTTGCCTGAGCTCCTGCTCATCGCTTTCCCTCGCGTCCGCAGAAACTCCTTATAGAGTGACCCGCGGGGAGACGAGGATGGGGGCTTGCGAACTAGATGAAGTGGTTCGAGGCCAGGCCGCAGACACACGGACAAATATGTCAAGTGCACCATGGTAGATCATTGGCCTTCGATGTGGACCAATGATCGAAGTCATCTCCACCACTACCCCCATTGTCACCACTTACCCCACTACCGTCACCATCAATCGCGACTACTACACATCAACTTCTCCACCATCCTTCTCTCCCTCTTCGTCGCCATCCGCCCCGTCATGACTCTGCTCCCCCTCATCCTCCTCATCCTCCTCCTCCTCCTCCTCCGCCTCCGGCTCCTCTCTCTCTCTCTCGCTCTATCTCGCCTCACTACGATGCTACACTCTGCATCCCTCATACGGTTATTTCTCGCTGGCGCAAGCGGCCTTTACTTCACAGAGGGAGGTGTAGGCACCATGGTCTGTCTAGGCACCCGCACTCCGCCTAGAAGAAGTCATCATCCGCGTCCGCCGTGCTGCGGAGAGCCTTCCATTGGAAGCAGAAGACACATCCTCAATTGTTCCGAACGTACTGGAGGTTCGGAAGAGTGTGGGAGTCCCTACGGCAGTTTTCCTTCCCAATCCTTCTGGCGCAAAGAGGCTGGAGGATGGAAGAGGGCGAAGAGAAAGCAGGAGGGAGGGCAAGAGGAGGGAGGGATGATACGAAGTGAGCAGGAATCTGGAGAGGAGGGGAGGAAAGAGGCAGGATGATGACGGGGTAGGGAAGGGTGAACCCTGACATATTCTTGTCTACGAGATCCAGCTCTGGAGCAATGCAAGAACATGAAGGGTTGCCCAATAGCCAGCAGCGAGCTGCAAGATAATCAAGGCAGTCTGGGATCCCATCGCAGACCGCCTGGAAGGGCACCAGAAGTAGGGGAACCGGCGTTCGCGTGTTCGGGGGGACTGCCTCGCGAGGTGTCAGTTGCACGCAGCCCCTGATCCAATATGAGTCGCGCGGCTGACGGCGAAAGGGCGGCAAACGAAGATTGACAGGGTCAACCTCCCCACTCTCCTCCTGCTCCTCCCTCGCTCATCGTCCTTGTTTTCCTCTTCCGCCTCGCCCTCGCCCCTCCAATGTATACTGTTCCCCCCCTTACGCCGTCGCCGTATTTTTCACCAGACAGTGCTTGCACATAGGGGTTTTTAACTACTCCTGGCTAGGTCAGCCGAGGTTTCGCCGCGTCGCCGCCCGAAGCTGCCTAGTGGCTGCCGCCCGCTTGGGGGGTCCGCCAAGGTTTCGCCGCGTCGCCGTCCCTGGCCGCCTCGTGGCCGCTCCCTTGTCGTCCACTTGGGGGTCCGCCGAGGTTTCGCAGCGTCGCCGCCTGTGGCCGCCTCATGGCCGCCCACTTGGACGGTCCACCGTGGTTTCGCCGAGTCGCCGCCCGTTGCCGCCTCGTTACCGCCAAGCTGCCGCCCACTTGTGATGTCCGCCGATATTCCGCTGCGTCGCCGCTGGTGGCCGGCTTGTTGCCGCGTCGTTGACGCCCACTTTGGGGTCCGCCGATGCTTCGCCACATGACTTACACACATAGCTTCCACCACACAGCTTGCACCACATAGCTTGTATCACACAGCTTGCACATCCACAATGCAGTACGTACCCTGCTGCTCGGGGTCCACGCAGGCTGACTTGGGGAAATCATAACCCAACTCGTAAGACACCAGACACTACACATTCGTTTTCAGAGGTGTGTAGGTCACCCATCCTGAGGAACGCCCTCTGAACGGGCTTTAAAGGGATAGAGCCTCCAGCAGCATCCTGTCCGCCTCCTCTGGCCTGTAAAAGTTTTTCAGCCACTCCTCCTTCATCATGTTGAACACCGGCGCGTGGCCCCTCTCGAAGCAGGCGACCCTCATCATGATGGGGTCTGCAGGGTTCTCGCAGAGGTCCGCCCAGAAGGAGCGCACACAGCCTCGGTGCCCCTCGTACGCACGAAGGCTCCGGCGAGGCCCGCCTAAGATACACATAGTGTACGCTTATGGACTTGTGCGTGCCATCTTCGCGCAAAAGCCATGCTAATCCTCTCTGAATCGTTCCAGCGTTGACGGGTGATTCTCGAGGGGAGCCAACAGAGGCTCGGCGGAAGACGGGCGGGAGGAGAACAACTTCGCGATCTGGGTGAAAGCCGCGCGACCGGGGTGGCCGAATCGACGGGCGGCGCCGATTGCGCCGCGTACGGCGGGAGACGCAGAAGGCTTCCCGCAATGCTTCGCCGCGGCGCATTGCACACAGATACACATAGTCACCACCGTCACAGCTGCCATCATCCTCACCAGCATTGTCATCGTCATCATCCTCACCAGCATACTTAATCGTCATCGTCATCATCGTTGTCGTCGTCGTCGCCACCATCGGCACCATCATCACAGTCGTCGCCGTTGTCGTCGTCGCTGCAGTCGTCGTGGTAGTCGTCATCCTAATCATCAACATCATCATGGCCACCATCGGTTTAGTCGTCATCAGCAACATCATCGTCACCGTCAGCATCGCCAGCATCATCACCATCACCATCACCATCAGCATCAGTATCACCATATTATCATCATCGTCCCCATTATCATCATAATCATAGTCATCATCTTCCTCCTCCTCCTCATCATCATCATCATAATCGTCATCAGTGATCAGCATCGTTGCCATAACCAGTATCATTAGCATAATCATGATCAGATGTTTCATCTTCATAATCAACAAAATCTACAGATTCATCGTCATCTTCATCTGCATCATCCTCATCATCATCAACACCATCATCATCTGCATCATCAGCATCATCATCATCCAAGCTAGTCGCCCACGCCGTCGGCGCGTGCGGCCGGCAACCAATCCGAAGAAGGGTCTGTACGCGGTGTGCGCACACACAGCCGAACACGGCCGGCCGAGGGGGCTCTTGGAAGATGGATGGGGTTGGGGGCCTGTAGCAAGGTTCTTCGACGAGCGGATCGGCACGCCCGAAATGGGTAAGGGAAACGACAGCCTCGATGTTCAGCAGCAAATGTTGTCTGAAACTGGCACTGGCCGCTGTCAGGCAGGCGGCTCTCGGTCTCAAGTAGATTACGTCGCTGACAAACGTCCACGGCCACACCGACACCTTCGGTCGGGAACGTTTGTTTAGCGTGTCGCGGCGGCGATCCTGGCGACACGCCATGCCCTGCGAGCGGATGGCGGATCGCTCCACTCCTCGGGGCGGGAAGCCGGGCAAAGCCGGGGACGCTGACACTTTGGAGTTTGAAAGTGTTCAACGTGTCGCGCCGACGCGTTGTGGACCAGCACCGGCGGCGCGGGGCGCTGAACCAAAAGTTCCTGACCGCACAGTCGAATTCTATTGGAGATGACACGCCAGAAGGGGCAAGAACTCTCCGAGCTCCGACGGACACATTGCCGTAAGAATGCAGGGCACATCGGCCGCGAAACACTGGACAAAAAGGCACCGTTGATCTGGCAGGGTCGACCTGCTCCATAGCCCTGTTCAATTTGGCAAGATCTGCGGTCGGCCTTCGTCCCCCTGATTTCGATCGCGCAATACACCGGGTCAACCCAACCCGGGCCGGCCAGGGCCATGTCGCGACGCCTGGCCCGCCGCTCAGTAGCTCCCAAACTCGGGTCAACGCAGGCGGAAAAGGAGAACCACATGGGTTCGGCTGACCCCTGTTAGCGCTGATCCCCGTTACGTGAGCGCCGAATACTTACGCACCCGTTTGCATCGCACCTGCGAGCGACTACGGGCGCATCGCGCAGCCGCAGGCTCCCAGGGAGGTCCCGGCCGGTCCAGAGCCCCTTCTGCGGGGAGCTGCGCGGGGGCACTGCGCGGCGAGGCGACGCGAAGGCTTTCGGGAAGCCGCGAAGCACAGGCCGCTGCGCACCGGTCTCCTCCTCCTCCTACGAAGGCCTCTGGAGATTCCTGGCGGACCAAGGGTCCCCGGTGGCCTCAAGGGCTTCCTGAGGTCCTGGGGGCCCTGGAGGATCAAAAGAGCAGCGACAACAAACTGAAAAACGTAGATTCGACCTTCGATCTCATTCCTCCTCCAGCTCCTCCTCCTCCTCCTCAGCCTTCTCCTCCTCCTCCTCCTCCTCTTTCTACCCTCCGTAGCCATTTTGGCTCAAGCACAGGTGGGCGGAGCGCGTGGTACCATCTTTCGGCTCCTACTCGCTCGCGCTAGGCCAGCTTCCCGCCTCCTCGTCGGCGCTTGGGGGACACCAGGGCGTCTGGACCGCTTTGGGAGTGGTTTCTCACAACGGCATCATTCAGCCTCTCCTGGTGACGAAGGGAGGCGAATTCACGATTCCAAGTATTCCGGGGCCTTGGACAGAGGGACAAGGGCAAAACAAGCTGGTGGGTATCACTACGGTGTTTCGCGTGGTGCCGCTTCTCCAGATTGGGCTGCAGGTGGTGTGGCTTTGGAACGTTTCAGCAAGGGCTTACCTCATCAGCTATCGTTTGGGCATCTCCCAGCTCCGCCAGGGGAGGGTATGTTTTTCGGTTTCTGGTGCTGGGGCCTCAATTTTTCGCACGTCCAGCTGGAGCCAGGCATCATCAGCTATAATGCTGGGGTCTCCCATCTCCGCCAGGGGAGGGTATTTCAGTTGCTTCTGGTGGCGGCTCTGGCGGCGGCAGTGCATTCGAATTTAGCTTGATGGGTAAATTCCCATCTTTGTACTTCAGGCGGCTCTTTTGCTCTCTCATTGGGTGGCCATCGCGGAGGCGTACCACTCATACTGGTCATTGTGCTGGCGGCGGATTCCATTCGATGTGCGTGGCCTGGCGTGGGAGGCTGTGCAGAAGCTACTTAACGCCTCATGTGGGTGGATAGTGGATTCGGCAGTTATCCAATTTTGGCGTGCTCCCAACCGCTCTTTGCAACGGTGCCAGGAGATTTTACTCGTACACACTAGGGTCGGTCAGTGCTCTCTGCGAAAAAGCTCCGTGTGAGGCAATTGCGGTTTCTTTAACTCAAGTTGCGTTTTCCCTGTCAGGTTTGCACAATTTGGGCGCTCTTTTACTTGTATCCAACTTGCTGGGAGGAAGGTGTGAACATCCAGTTGGCTGCTCGCTGTGTTGCGGGCTTCTTTTCTGTTTGGAGGGACTCATCCACGGTATCATCACATTGCTCCGCGGGCTTCCTTTCAGCAGGCCAGGTACGGTTTCACCCCCGCCTCCTTCTTGTTCGTCGTGCTCTTCGACGCGCTCAGTGGGTGGCATGTGTGATAGTACTTCGCTTCGCGATAGATCTGAATTTCTGAACCCCCTTCTCTTTCTACCCCCCCTCCTCCCCCAGTCATCCCTCGTCGTCCTCGTCCTCCTCCTCCTGCTCCTCTTCCTTCTTCTCATCCCCCTTCTTCTCTTCCTCCGTCTTCTCCTCCGACCCCCTTTCTCTTCCATCCTTCTCCTCGCCTTCATCCTCTTCCGTCTTCGCGCCGCCCATCCAGCTGCTCCTCATCCACCCCGTCGAACCTCGAACCTCGATATTCCGCCTGTCCCGATGAAAAACCAAAGAGCCCTTTTTCGTTCGAGGGGTGGAAGGGCCTTTGAACCAGACGCCTCTAATATCGAATAGGCCTCGGCTCGCCGTCGAATGCGGCCGAGTTCATTTTAGCTGTTATCATAGTTATCCGTTAGCAACGGCATGCAGCAGAAAGGGGGAGAAGAGGAGGGGCGACGACGACGTGCCGCGCGCGCGCCCCTTTTCACCTTCCGCCGCTGCGAGCAAAAGAAATACTGCTCAGCGGAAGCGATCGAATCCATCGACCGATCCTCGCCCCATTCCCCAGGATGAAGGAGTTGAGGCAAGAGACGGGGCGCAGGGGGGTCCGAGAGGCAGCCCAGGACCCCCGAAACTCAGCTGGGCCACTGCTAAGAATAAAGCCGGCGCCAAGTACGACTTTTATACCGGCGCCAAGTACGAGAGGTATCCTCCCCCCGCCTAACCCATAACAGGGAGCTCTCAAGTTCGAGTGTTCCCCAAAACCCCAACCAACAAAAGGGGAACCAACCGGGGCCCGACACAAAAATGGCGCTGATGTTTTCCGAGTGCGGGAGTCGGAAGAACACGCCCCGCTTCTTGAGGGAGCGGGGCGGCCGTGCTCGACCCCGAAACCCGCACAAGTAACATATTTTCTTGTCGTAGAGAATGAAACAACAAGTTCTTGTCGTCGCGAAGGCCCCACTCCAAGGCGGACGCGAAGCAGATTACCTTCAAGCCATTGCTCCGCGGCGGCGCGAAGGCAAACGAGGGAACACGAGAGAGACACAGAGGCATATGAGAAGCATCGGCACTCGCCGACACAACTACCCCTTTCCGTGCCACTCACGTACACTCATACCATACCACCCGCGATCACGGTCACGGTCCGTTCCTCCCTGTACGGAGGTGGTCGCTTCCCCCACGGGCGGTCAGCCGACATGTACATTCGTTGCGCGGGCTGGGGCGCGGCTGCAAGATATCCTCAGCTCGAGGCCGCAGCCTGCCCCTGTGATTGCGCCGCAGGACGTTCCGAACGGCCCTCAGACTGAGGACGCCACCGAGAAACCCAAGCTTGCGAATCGTACTCCACATGCTGAGCCCTCGTTGTTGTATCCTCATGTATGGGAGCCTTTGTCCGACGAGGCTGCCTGGGGTTGCGATTAGATGGTCGCGCCGCGGCTGTTTCCCATGGGGGGCACCTAGGGGTCCATCCAGCCCAGGGCGTGTAGCCCGTAGCCTTCGGAGCACCGGCCTTCGCCGACGCAGTAGCATCGGCCTTCGACGTAGCACTGGGCTTCGCCGACGCAACAAAAGAATTAAAGCTCGCCGCCCAGGTTCCACCCCTATCTTGGCCAGCAGAGGGCGGCGCACCCTCAGCAATGGGGTCGTCATATTGCGCGTGCTGTCACAAGAGCCCCCTGCAAACATTGCGACACAGTGCGCACGCTCTCGCCGTCACGCGCGCATGCCAAATTCTTGCAAAAATCTTGGGTTTCGCGAGGTTTGCAAAATCGAGTGCCCCGAAAAGGTATCAAACAACAGCCTGCGCGCGGGCTCTCATGCGAATTCTTACTAAGCCATATTTGTTTCCATTAGTGCAAGTCTACCAAGCGGGCCTCTCGCGCCGCGTGTCGAAACCATTCGAACGCCCTTGCGCGCGTGGAAGGGGGGCTGGGGCACGAACCGTGTCAAGTAGTACCAGGCGGGCCGTCCGCGTCCGTTGGACGCCCGCGCATGTTGAAACCCGCCCAAAACCTTAATCGCCGACGCATGACACCATCATCGTCATCGGCATGATTCGCATCGGCGCCGTCATTGGCCATACCGTCGTCATCGTCGCCGTCGCCACCAGCATCGCTACAATCAACACCGTGTCTTCAGTTGCCGATGTCGCCATGATACCGGGTTCGTCCGAGCCACCGATTCGCACTGAAGTGCCCGCTGTGAAATGCGAAGCGGTCAGCGCCGCCGCGGCCGCGTCGGTCGCGCAACGCTAGGTGGCCCGTCTGCGCCTGCATGCGCGGACTAGCGCGGCCGCAGAGATGCACCAGCCGACACCAAGCATGAAACGCGGTCGCCGCCGCATGGGTTGTGCAAACCAGGTTGCGAATGGGTGGGTAAAATGGTTGAGCCAGCAGTGGAGTCAACTCCAGGTTTTTTGGCAAAATGAATTTCACCACGCGAATTGCACATCATATATTCTCCTGTCGGAAAGGAAAGTCGGGTCTCCCCCCGCCTCCCGGTTCTACCCTCCCCCCTGGGCTTGTACGGTTTACACAGAATTCTGCCACATCGCGCATCTTAAAATAAGCTCGTACCAACCCAGGGAGTGCCGTTATCGACCCCCCCCATCCACACCTGTCTTCATACTACGATGAGCGCACCACTTAGATTGCCCCGCGTGGACTGCACAGCATAGATTACTAGAAACGCACTGCTTGGGGCCGACGCTGGCAAAACAAATGTGTAAGGGTTATTGAGGGGGGGACTTGGGGCAGGAGGGTGTGTGACAGCACCGTTGATACATAGTGGGTTTGCTCTGGTCCTCTTTTTCGCTAGCTCGGAAAACACGACGGCCGCTACTCCACCAAACACGTGTAAGAGAAAAACAATCGGCCACACCAGGCGAGGAACGACGGGCGACATCCAAAGACCCTGACAAAGCCCAGCAGAGCCTAGGGCCCGTCACGCACAGGTTCGAGGTCCGACGCCTCCGCCTCCTCCTCCTCCTCCGAAGTGTCCTTCTCCGCTTCCCCGTTTGCTCCCGAGCGCGCGGCCCATTGCCACCAGGTGTACTTCCACGCCCATGCCTCCTGTGAACATGGTGGGCGTGGCCAGGGTGCGGAATCCGCCTCGGGGATTCTGTCGCTGCTGCGTCCTTCGTCTCGCCGTCCTCCTCTTCCTCCGCATCCCCCCGCCACAGGCAGGAGAAGAAGCGGAGCAGGGCGAGGAGGACGAGGACGAGGGCGAAGGTGACAGTGGCGAGACGGGTGGAGGGGACAGAAGGACTGCAACGTCGATGTCCAAATGGGGACAATGAGAAGGACGGTCGCGGAGAGAAGGGGGAACGTGGGCTGAGGACGAGGCGCAGGAGAGACAACGAGCCCGTGGAGTCCAGTCTGGAACAACCGCTCTTGCTACTCTTGCTGGCCGACGAGAGAAAACGACGGCCGAGGTGGCAGAACTCTGAATCGGGTGCCTAAGAACCCTCCGAGAGCAGCGCGACACAGCGCGGGTGAGGATGAGGAGGAGGACGGACGTGGAGGTGGCTCTGAGGAGGAGGCGACGGATGAGGATGATTAGGAGAAGGAGAAAGGGAAGGATCAGGATTTGGAGGAGCGGGTCCGCTGTCGCCGCGCAGCGCGCCCAGCAGGTTCCTGTGCACGCCCTCCAGAAAGCGTATGAACGCCACCTTGGCCTCGCGGGGCTCGAGCGGCAGGGGAAGGGGGGGGGGGGGGGGCCAAACGGAGCGACGGCCCGGGCCCCTGGCGACTCAAGCCATGTCGAGCCAGGGCTTCTCCTGCGCTCTCGGCGTGCGGGGGCCTTCAGTTTGAAAGGAGCTGGGAGGCCTAACCAACAGCTTCGCCCTAGGCGAAGCCAAGCTCCCGCTCTGTTGTACCGAAGTAACGATAGTCCCAGTAGTAGGGGGCGAGCCATCCCAAGCAGTGCTTTGGTATCGATGGCAAATAATACACCTCGCGCTGAGGTGTAGTCAGATCTGGGCGGCCGGCCGCTTTGAGCCAAGCAGCCGCGGATGCACGCTCGTTCCCACTCACATGCAACGCCCAGCTCACTTTAGAGTCCTTCAGGCTCCGGGGGGGAGCACAGACCCCGTGGAGCCCGCGGGTTGGGAAAACAGGCAATCGCAGTGCGCCGGATCTCCGAGGCGGGATCCGCCGGTTGTCTGAGGAGGGGGGGCAGGCGGAGGATCTGCAAGGAAGGGAACGTTTTTAGAGCGTTGGAGGATGGAAGGTTCGGGCGCCGCTCAAAGGGGGTGGGGGGGAATGACGGAGGGCCAAGAAAGGTATACCTTTCGTGCACCTTCGGGGCCCCAGGGGCCCCTTTCAGCGCCCCTTCACGGCCCCGTGCCTGCAACCTTCGATCCCCCCTATTTATCGCCCCCACCCCCCCTTGCGAATTGCCCAGATGGTGGGGTACGTAGCCGAGGTCCTTCCAGAAGGTAGTTGCAGACGCATGAAACAGCGAAACGACTCAAGCAAATTGCTTCGGTACGCCCCAGCACCAGCCTGGTGAAAGCAGGACGTCATCCGCAGGAGGGCGCAATAACAGTACGAGAGTGGGATATGGCGACTCACAGGATGCTTCCTTTCTTTCCCTTCGACCAGCCACCTGTATGGGGTTGGCCAGGTGCCTGCAGTGGAAGGGCAGCGCGACGCTACCCATCTCTTCTCCCCTGCCTCCCTCTCTCCCGCCCGCCCGCTGTCCCCCCCTCCCTCCTCCCTTCCCTCTGCCCCTCCTCCTCCAGACTCCCTGCGCTACTCATCTCCTTCTCCAGCCCCCCCTCCTCCCTCCGCCCCCTGCTCCCAGCCAAGCTTCGCAAGGACAGGCGCTCCCTCCCTCCCCCCTCCCTCGCCCCACCCCCCTGCTCTCACCCCTGGAAAGCGGGGGGTCGGGGGGGAGCACCCGCAGGCAGAGGAAGGCGCCCGCGGGGCAGGCCAAAGCCATGGCCACGGCCACTGCCGCAGCTGCCGCAGCTGAATTCTGCTGCGTGGTGGAGCGAAGATGGATTTTTTCTCCGAGCCAGCGGGAAGCGAGGTGATCAGGTGGCCCACCTTTGGAACAGACAGAGGTCGGTTACATCATCCCAGCACACCTGGGCCAAACATTTCCAAACAAGGCTCCAAGTCATCATGTTCGTTGTCTAACGAACATGCGAAAGCAACGATTCTCACAGTTGCACACACACACATGCCAAATTTTGCCCGGGACCCTCGAGGGTCGATGCGGGAGGTTTTCGGACGTGATTGGCCCTTCTCCGGCCTCTGGAAGCTTCTGGAGGCGTTCGCGGGGGCCTCCAGGGGTGCAGACCTCCGGGGTCAGGATCCGCAGGCGGGAGGGCGGGGCGGGGGACGTCCTCCCTCCGGACCGAAGAGCGGCGGGGCGGGGTAGGAGCACGGCGGCCTCGTGCTGCTGCCCCGTGCGGCGCAGGCCCGCCATCTCGTGGAAGACTTCCTATGGCCGGCCCTGCCCGCGCACCGCCGCCCCCCCCCCCCTCCTCCTCCCCTGGCTCAAAGGGGGGTCTCCACTGGCCCAGGGGGGGGTCTCCACTGGCTCCGGGGGGGGGATATTGACGTCGGCCGCACATCGCCGACAGATCGTCGGAGGGGGTAGGCGGCCCCGCAGGCCCTCTGCGAGAGGAGTGAATTTTCTGGTGGACTGGCAACCGTGTCCCTCCAGTGGGGGGGAGGCAACGGGTCGATGGGAACAGGGAAACGCGACACCACCACCAGAGCGGAGGCATCGTGGACGTCCTCGCTGGAGGTGGCACCCACGGCTGTGGTGGTATCGTTCTTCTTCCCCCACTGCGCTGGGGCACGGCGACGGAGCCAGTCGACGCCGACGCCGATGCCGACGGCATGATGACTCCGGCGGCCGACGGCGTGACCCGAGAGGCCTGAGGGAAGATGGGAAGTTAAAAGGCACGGCGACGAGGTGGCGTCCTGGCGGTGTCCTGTCGGTGTCCTGTCGGTGTCCCGTGGTGAGATCAAAAGTGAAATCGGTTGTGAGCCCGATAGTGGGATAGATCGTGAGATCGATAGTGACATCTTTCGCGGGATCGATAGCGAGGTCGATAGCGGGATCGATAGTGGAACCGATATTGAGATCGATAATAACTCCGATAGTGAGATCGATGATGATATCGGTAAAGAGATTGATCGTGATAGTGATAGTGATAGTGATATCGATTGCGAAATCGATGGGGAGACCGAGTGTGAGATCGGTTGGGGGATCGATAGTGGGATCGATCAAATGAGATCCTTAGTGGTATCGATCGTGAGACCGATGGAAAGATTGATGAGATCGATGGTGAGATCGATAATCAGATCGATCGTGAGATCGATGGTGAGACCGTTAATGAGATCGTAGTGGGATCGATCGTAAGATCGGTATTATCTTCAACACGAGATGAGACCGTAAGACAAAATGTTACCGGAATGGTGTCGGCAAGTGCACCATTGTGTGTGCACCCCCGACCGTCCAGCTGACCATTTGTATAATCAGGCCTCACACAATGACAAACAAAGTGGTTCAATGCGAGACTAAGCGGACATCGCGAGCGCGTGGACAGAAACAGCAAACGCAGAGAAAGATATATATATAGAGAGAGAGAGAGAGAACAAAAAAAGCCGGACGAGGGACCCAACCATATGCAGGTGTGAGTACCGCAATAGTGATTCACTTTTTCGGTGGCGATCCCTATGAGGTAAGGAACCGTGCTAGGGGTGTGCCGACATGAGCGGCGTGGTACACAACGCGAACCAAAACGATTGATCTGAGTACGTAGGGAGACTGAGCGCGGGTGAATCTGCGCGCGTGCGTCTGACTGTGAATGAATCTGCGTGCGAGCGAGTCTACGTGCATGAATGCGAATATGACAAAGCGTGGTGCAATAGTTTGACAATGACTGCCTCTGAGTACTCGCGACGCTGGGCGTGGCCGCCGCAAGGAGCTTCCCCGGGACTCCCCGACGGCATCGCCCGCGCGCCGCGACGCCAATGTCGGCGCGCCCCCCCGCGAGGATCGCGCCCGCTTCCTTCCCTTCCTTTACTCCCTCTTTGCCCGCGCACTCAAAAGTCCAAGGCTGCGGGCGCAGCGCAGCGCGGAGTCCCCGCGACGCGCGCAGGTCGCCCCGGAGGGGTCCCAGCGACGCGCGCGGGTCGTCCACTGCGCGGAGCAAAGAGAGCTAGCTGGCTGGCTGATAGCGGGCAAGGCTCTTGCCGCTGGGCAGAGCGACGACGGGCGAGCGAGGCGCTGGGCAGAACGCAGCACGGAGCCCCCGCGACGCGCGCAGGTCGCCCCGGAGGGGTCCCAGCGACGCGCGCGGGTCGCCCGCTGCGCGGAGCAAAGAGAGCTAGCTGGCTGGCTGGGACCTGCGGTGGGGCTCCATATGGGGCCACGTAACGCTGTACTGGGCAAGGGAGACGCATGCGGACTGCGCGACGGGGACCTTCGGTGGAGTTCCCTATGGGGCCACGAAATGTGTCAGGGGTGTGCCGAAATGAATGGCGGGGACGCATGCGGACTGTGCCACTGGGACCTTCGGCGGAGCTCTTATGGGGCCACGAAACGTGTGAGGGGTGTGCCGAGATGAATGGCGGGGACGCATGCGGACTGCGCCACGGGGACCGTCGGTGGAGTTCCTATGGGGCCACGAAACGTGTGCGGAGTGTGCCGAAATGAATGGCGGGAACGCATGCGGACTGTGCCACTGGGACCTTCGGCGGAGCTCCTGTGAGGCCACGAAACGTGTGAGGGGTGTGCCGACATGAATGGCGGGAACGCATCGGGACTGTGCCACGGGAACCTTCCGCGGAGCTCCTGTGGGGCCACGAAACGTGTGAGGGGTGTGCTGAAATGAATGGCGGGGACGCATGCGGATTGTGCCACCGGGACCTTCGGCGGAGCTCCTATGAGGCCACGAAGCGTGTGAGGGGTGGGCCGACATGAACGGCGGAGACGCATGCGGACTGTGCCACTGGGACCTTCGGCGGAGCTCCTGTGAGGCCACGAAACGTGTGAGGGGTGTGCCGAAATGAGCGGCGGGGACGCATGCGGACTGTGCCAGTGGGACCTTCGGCGGAGCTCCTGTGGGGCCACGAAACGTGTGAGGGGTGTGCCGACATGAATGGCGGGGGCGCATGCGGACTGTTCCACTGGAACCTTCGGCGGAGCCCCATTATGGGGCCACGAAGCGTGCGAGGGGTGTGCCGAAATGAATGGCGGGGGCGCATGCGGACTGTGCCACTGGGACCTTCGGCGGAGCTCCTATGGGGCCACGAAACGTGTGAGGGGTGTGCCGAAAATGGTGTGCGGGACGCATGCGGGCACACCCACAAGGACTTTCGGTGGAGTTCCCTATGGGGCCACGAAACGTGTGAAGGGTGGGCCGAAATGGGTGTGCGGGACGCATGCGCACACACCCACTGAGACCTTCGGTGGAGCTCCCTATGGGGCCACGAAACGTGTGAGGGGTGGGCCGAAATGAATGTGCGGGACGCATGCGGGCACACCCACTGGGACCTTCGGTGGAGCTCCCCATGGGGCCACAAAACGTATGAAGGGTGTGGCGAAAGGGATGTGCGGGACGCATGCGGGCACACCCACTGGGACCTTCGGTGGAGCTCCCTATGGGGCCACGAAACGTGTGAGGGGTGTGCCGAAATGGGTGTGCGGGACGCATGCGGGCACACCCACTGGGACCTTCGGTGGAGCTCCCTATGGGGCCACGAAACGTGTGAGGGGTGTGCCCGAAATGGGTGTGCGGGACGCATGCGGGCACACCCACTGGGACCTTCGGTGGAGCTCCCTATGGGGCCACGAAACGTGTGAGGGGTGTGCCGAAATGGGTGTGCGGGACGCATGCGGGCACACCCACTGGGACCTTCGGTGGAGCTCCCTATGGGGCCACGAAACGTGTGAGGGGTGTGCCGAAATGGGTGTGCGGGACGCATGCGGGCACACCCACTGGGACCTTCGGTGGAGCTCCCTATGGGGCCACGAAACGTGTGAGGGGTGTGCCGAAATGGGTGTGCGGGACGCATGCGGGCACTGGGCCTTCGGTGGAGCTCCCCACGAAACGCCTTGCGGGACGCATGCGGGAGAACTCCCTATGGGGCCACGAAACGTGTGAGGGGTGGCCGAAATGGGTGTGCGGGACGCATGCGGGCACACCCACTGGGACCTTCGGTGGAGCCCGTATGGGGCCACGAAACGTGTGGAGGGTGTGCCGAAATGGTGTGCGGGACGCATGCGGGCACACCCACTGGGACCTTCGGTGGAGCTCCCTATGGGGCCACGAAACGTGTGAGGGTGTGCCGAAATGGGTGTGCGGGACGCATGCGGGCACACCCACTGGGACCTTCGGTGGAGCTCCCTATGGGGCCACGAAACGTGTGAGGGGTGGGCCGAAATGGGTGTGCGGGACGCATGCGGGCACACCCACTGAGACCTTCGGTGGAGCTCCCTATGGGGCCACGAAACGTGTGAGGGGTGTGCCGAAATGGTTGTGCGGGACGCATGCGGGCACACCCACTGGGACCTTCGGTGGAGCTCCCTATGGGGCCACGAAACGTGTGAAGGGCGTGCCAAAATGGGGGCCAGGATGAGAAGGAGGAGGATGAGAGGAGAAGGAGAGGAGAGGAGGAGGAGAGGAGGAGAGGAGAGGAGGAGAGGAGACGCGGGCCACCGTCTCTTCAAAACGATGACCCAACACCACAGGATGGTTGGGAAAAAAACGCCGGCGGCAGGGAGAAAGGGGAGGAGCAAAGAGCAGCAGAGAGAGAGACAGGAGAGCAAGCGAGAGAGGAGGCAGCAGAGCAGGAGGGAGGGAGACTCCAGCAAGTAACAAGCAGAGTATCGGGGGACGGGAGGCGGAAACGCTGAAACCGTCTTAGGCCGTGAGGGTGCCCTGCCCCGCAGGAGAACTCGGCTGATCGATTGTGATATCGATAGTGAGATCGATCGTGCTAATGAGAATGGGATCGATAGAATAAGACGTTCACTCTTTCCGCCCGAACCTCCTTATCACCCGACGGGTGTTCGTATAGTGTGAATATATATATATATATATATATATATATGTATGTGTGTGTGTAGGCATGGTTCTTTACATACGCTTTGTCTCATGTAACACCTTACTGCTGGAACCTGGTAAATACTCTTCAAGGGGCCTAGACACCCCAATTGCCTGATTTCCCAAAGCTTGTCGCATGCCTCCTGCTGGGGCGCCCCGTTGAGGAGTTACGCGTGACCCTTGGACTGCGTCGCGTGACCTGATCACGGGCCAAAGTAAAGCTCAAATGAAGGCCAAAAAGGTCTCAACAGGCCGCCCTGCACGGCCCAAGAAGGTCCCGGGACGGCCCAAAATAGCCTCCAGACGGCCCAAGAGGCTCCCAACACACTTCAAGAGGGGCACACAAGAATCCCGAAGAGGGCCCTTTAGATTCTTGAAAGACTTGCGCGTTCTTGCTGATTCCAGCTTCCGACCGCCCAAGACACCTCGAACCAAGAAACATCCAAGAGGGCCACACAACTGCCTTACAACTCAAAGAACGACCAAACAACGGGCCCCAACCGTGTTCAAACGGGGCTCAGGAAGGGGAAACATAAGCGAAAAGGCCTTGAGAGCCGTTCCGCTAAACTTTGCCCCCAAGATCCCCAACATGCCCCCAAGCGCCCCCCAGATGCCCCCAGGAGCCCCCAGGAGGCCCCAGGAAGCCTCAAACAGGGCCACGAGAGGACCTGCAAGAGGGCCCCACGACGAACAGCGATACGTTTCCTACTAAACGTTTGCACTCTGTGGGCGGGCTTGCTTCTCCGGGCTTCCGACCGCCCAGGGGGGCTCAAGAGGCCCCCAAAATCACCCCAAGGCGGCCAAAAAGGCCCCCACGAGGAGGCGACGACCCTTGTCGCAGACTTTCCAGGTGTGTCGCATGACTTTGGGCGTATGTCGGGTGATGTTCCTGAGGCCAGAGAGCTCCAGGGCTGTCCACAAAGATCCGAGGCCGCCAGGACAGGCCAAGAGGTTCCAAGACGGCCCAAGATTTTTCGGAGACGGTCTAACGGTCAGAGACGAGGCACACAACAATCAGCCAGGCGAAGGGCCCAACATATGCAGCTGAGAGTAACGTAGCATATGACCTTCTTATCACAGGGAACGCGCCGCGAGAGAGATGGAGCACGGGACAACGCGGATGGGAACCCCGAAATGTGTGCTGGGTGTGCCGAAGTGGGCTGTGGGACGCATGCGGGCGCTGCCACTGGGGACTTCGGCGGAGCTCCCTATGGGCTACGAAACATGTAAGGGGTGTGCCGAAATGGAGGCGGGGCCGCCATGCGAACCCTGCCACTGGGCCCTTCCGAGGAGTCCCCCGTGGGGCCACGAAACGTGTGAGGGGTGTGCCGAAATGGAGGCGGGGCCGCCATGCGAACCCTGCCGCTGGGGCCTCCTGTGGAGCTCGCCACGAAACGTGTAAGGGGTGTGCCGAACTGGGGCGGGGCCGCCATGCGAACCCTGCCACTGGGGCCTTCGTTGGAGCTCCCTATGGGGCCACGAAACGTGTAAGGGGTGCGCCAAAATAGGGCCGGGCCGCCATACGAACCCTGCCGCTGGGGCCTTCGGTGGAGCTCCCGATGGGGCCATGAAACGTGTGAGGGTGTGCCGAATGGGGCGGGGCCGCCATGCAAACCCTGCCACCGGGGCCTTCGGTGGAGCTCCCCATGGGGCCACGAAACGTGTGAGGGGTCTGCCGAAATGGGGCGGGGCCGCCATGCGAACCCTGCCACTGGGGCCTTCGGTGGAGCTCCCTATGGGGCCACGAAACGTGTGAGAGTGTGCCGAAATGTGGCGGGGTCGCCAAGCGAACCCTGCCGCTTGGGCCTTTGGTTCAGCTCCCTATGGGGCCACGAAGCGTGTAAGGGGTGTGCCGACATGGGGCGGGGTCGCCATGCGAACCTTGCCACTGAGGCCTTCGGTGGTCCTCTCTATGGGGCCACGAAGCAAGTAAGGGGTGTGCCGAAATGGGGCGGGGCCGCATGGCGGGTGTGCCGAATGGGGTGGGGCCGCTATGCAAACCCTGCCACTGGGGCCTCCGGTGGAACTCCCGATGGGGCCACAAAGCGTGTGAGCGCGGCAAGTGATACTATCGTTCGCAGCTTGTGTTGTACTGCTGCCCGTCGTCGAACGGATCCTGCCTTCAAGGTCAGAGCCCAATCTGCGAGCATGCCCTCCGCACGAAACACGACAACCATATCAGTAGGCGCGAGCGCGGATCGAACACATCCTTGGCCACGAGCTGGCAAAATAAGATGCAGCTGCGACCAACGTCCTGCCAAGAGAAACCTTGAATGAGGAACGGGGCCCATTCGGGCATCCCTCTCGACTGCACGAAGAGAAACAGAGGAAAATTAGCCTGACGAAGGACCCAACCATATGCAGTTGTTAATGCCGTCGTTGTTAATATCGCCTTCGGTGGATCTCTCTATGGGGTCACGAAGCGTGTGGAGGGCGTGCCGAAATAAGGAAGTGACGCAGTGCGTGCGCTGTCACTGGGGTATGCGGTGAAGCCCCCTATGGGGCCAAGGAACGTGCGTGGGGCGACCCCCCCTCCCCCCCCTCCCATGGGGCCACGGAGCGTGCGAGGTCCAGAAAAGGTCCGGAGGAGGTCTGGAGGGAGCGCGTGGAGAAAGGAAGGAAGGAGGAGGGAGGAGGAGGACGACGGCGGCGGCGGCGGCGGCGACGGCGACGACGGCGACGGCGACGGGCGACGGCGGCGGCGGCGACGGCAGCGGCGGCTGCGGCTGCGGCGACGGCGGCGGCGACGACGACGACGACGGAGGAGGAGGAGGAGGAGGAGGACGACGACGACGACGACGACCTTTCTTTCTCGCCCGACGCGCCAGCGGCGGGCGTCAGTCAACCCCCGCGACGCGCGCAGGGCGCCCCGAAGTGGTCGCAGTGACGCGCGCGCTTCGTCCGCTGAGCGGATCAGATAGCGCTTGCTGGCTAACTCATAGCGCGCATGGCTCTGGCCGCTGGGCGGAGCGACGAGGGGCGAGCGAGGCGCTGGGCAGAGCGCAGCGCGGAGTTCGGGCGACGTGCGCTGATCGCCCCGAGAGGGTCCCAGCGACGTGCGCGGGGCGTCCGCGGCGCGAGGCCAAACAGTTGGACAGCCGAGAGAAGGCGCGGCTGTGGCGGGCCGCTCCTCAGATCAGGCGTCGCGGATAAACTCGGTGAAGCCAAGCTCCCTGGCGAGGGCCGTGGCTTCCCTCCTGCACCGCTTCGTGCGCGCGGCAAACTGCTCCAGCTGCTTACGCAAGCCCTCCGGCGGCCCGGCCAGGAAGAACTCGATGCGCGGCGCCCGCATGAGCAGGAGGTCCTCGTGGCGCGTGGCGCGCGAGAGCAGCACGTAGAGCTCCAGCCACCAGTCGTCGTCCTCCTTCTTGCCGTTCCCGACCTCGTGGCGACCGCAGTCCAGGATCACGCCTGGGCGATGTCGGCCGAGGGAGCGGTGCGCCAGGCAGCCGACGGCCCAGGGCAGCGAGAGTCCACCAGACCGAGGTCTGGCTGCGGACTACTCGCGCCCCCGAGGTCTGGCCGTCCCCAGAGCGCCGTTCCCCCGCCCCGTCGCCTTCTCGCATGGTGCGCCCCTGGCACGCCACCGTGGTGATGACCCTGCCGTGCGAGAACGGGAAGCCCGTCCGGGTGACCTTGGAGGTGCGGAAGGTGAACGGCTCCGACGTGCGGGGCTCGATGAACACCAGCGGACCCGCGAGGTCCCCGTGAGGCTGTCGTCGTGGCGCTGCAGGTCGGCCACGAAGGGCGCGCTCGCGTACTTCTCCATGCGCACCCAGAACCCCAGCGGCAAGCGCTTCAGGTAGATCCTCTTCTCCCCCTCTCTCTCGGCTCTCTCGACGTCGTCCCGATCCCGAGGGTCCACGACGATGTGCACGATCTGCCCCTCGGCGTCCTTGACGAGGCCGTTCTTGAGGTCGAGCGCCTCCAGGAGCCGGATCCGCATGCCCACGTGCACCGGGAGCAGTCCGTGCATGCCACCGGTGTTCTTCGGGTTGGCACAGTTCATCATCTTGGCGGCGTCCTTGACGTTCATCGTCGGGGCAGACCTGTCGGCGGCCTGCACAAGGAAGAGGGGCTTCTTCAGAACGTCCGCGTCCCGCTGAGCACGCATGTTCATCCACCGCGCCACGGTGTCCCAGTAGGACCCGATCATGTGGCCGTTCTGGAACCTCTCCTCCCGGAGCCGGCGGTCATCGGGTTTCAGCTGCATTGCGTTCCACGTGGCCCGGATGGCCGCAGGGACCTGCTTCCCCGGTTTGCGCAGGAACGCCATGAGATCCCGGAGCTTCGTGTCCTTGAAGCGGTTGGACGCCTGGAGCTCGAAGACCAGCGGCGTGTTGCAGAACATCTTCATCACGGCCTGGTACTCTGGAGCGAGGTTAATGCCCGCCGCCGCCAGTTCCGCGAAGCTGGAGATGAGCGAAACCTTGCCTCCCGTCGGCTTCAGCTGCAGGAAGTCTCCCAGGTGGATCACGATGGGCATCCGGCCGAAGGCTCCGCCGACCTGGTCGTGCTCCCGCTCCTCCGCGCCCCACTCGGCCTTGCGTCCCAGGTGTACCGAAATGAGTGTGCGGGACGCATGCGGGCACACACACTGGGACCTTCGGTGGAGCTCCCTATGAGGCCACGCGTGAGGGGTGTGCCGAAATGTGCCACGAAACGAAACGTGAGGGGTGTGCCGAAATGGAGTGGGCGGGACGCATGCGGGCACACCACTGGGACCTTCGGTGGAGCTCCCTATGGGGCCACGAAACGTGTGAGGGGTGTGCCGAAATGGGTGTGCGGGACGCATGCGGGCACACCCACTGGGACCTTCGGTGGAGCTCCCTATGGGGCCACGAAACGTGTGAGGGGTGTGCCGAAATGGGTGTGCGGGACGCATGCGGGCACACCCACTGAGACCTTCGGTGGAGCTCCCTATGGGGCCACGAAACGTGTGAGGGGTGTGCCGAAATGGGTGTGCGGGACGCATGCGGGCACACCCAGTGGGACCATTGGTGGAGCTCCCTATGGGGCCACGAAACGTGTGAGGGGTGTGCCGAAATGGGTGTGCGGGACGCATGCGGGCACACCCACTGGGACCTTCGGTGGAGCTCCCTATGGGGCCACGAAACGTGTGAGGGGTGTGCCGAGATGGGTGTGCGGGACGCATGCGGGCACACCCACTGGGACCTTCGGTGGAGCGCCCTATGGGGCCTCGAAACGTGTGAAGGGTGTGCCGAAATGTGTGTGGGGGACGCATGCGGGCACACTCACTGGGACCTTCTGTGGAGCTCCCTATGGGGCCACGAAACGTGTGAGGGGTGTGCCGAAATGGGTGTGCGGGACGCATGCGGGCACACCCACTGGGACCTTCGGTGGAGCTCCCTATGGGGCCACGAAACCTGTGAGGGGTGTGCCGACATGGGTGTGCGGGACGCATGCGGGCACACCCACTGGGACCTTCGGTGGAGCTCCCTATGGGGCCACGAAACGTGTGAGGGGTGTGCCGAAATGGGTGTGCGGGACGCATGCGGGCACACCCACCCTTCGGTGGAGCTCCCTATGGGGCCACGAAACGTGTGAGGGGTGTGCCGAAATGGGTGTGCGGGACGCATGCGGGCACACCCACTGGGACCTTCGGTGGAGCTCCCTATGGGGCCACGAAACGTGTGAGGGGTGTGCCGAAATGAGTGTGCGGGACGCATGCGGGCACACGCACTGGGACCTTCGGTGGAGCTCCCTATGGGGTCACGAAACGTGTGAGGGGTGTGCCGACATGGGTGGTGATAATGATGATGACGACAGATGATGATGACGATGACGATGATGGGGATGATGACGATGATGATGAAGATGGGAGGAGGGAGGGGGCAGCGGGAAGGAAGGAACGCGGGGCGCTGTCTCTTCAAAACGAGGACCCAACACCACAGGATGGTTGGGAACAAAAGACATAATTATCCTGGCGAGGGACCCAACCATGTGTAGTTGTGAATAACGCAGCTGTGGGTATCGACCTCTGTGAACCTCTCTGGGGTCACGACGCGTGTGACGGGTGTGCCAAAAATGGCACGGGTACGCCATGCGGACGCTGCCACCAGAGCCGTCGGTGGAGCACCCTATGGGGCCACGAAACGTGTGAGAGGTGTGCCGAAATGGGGGTGGAACTGCATGCGGACCCTGCCACTGGGGCCTTCGGCGGAGCACCCTTATGGGGCCACGAAACGTGTGAGGGGTGTGCCCAGATGGGGGGGTGGAGCCGCACGCGGACCCTGCAACTGGGGCCTTCGGTGGAGCTCCCTATGGGGCCACGAAGCGTGTGAGGGGTGTGCCGAAATGGGGGTGCAACCGCATGCGGCCCCCTGCAACAAGGGCCTTCGGTGGAGCACCTTATGGGCCACGAAACGTGTGAGAGGTGTGCCGAAATGGGGGTGGAACTGCATGCGGACCCTGCCACTGGGGCCTTCGGTGGAGCACCCTATGGGGCCACGAAACGTGGGAGGGGTGCGCCGAAATGGGGGTGGAACTGCATGCGGACCCTGCCACTGGGGCCTTCGCAGCAGCACTGCCAAGGGGTGCGCCGAAATGGGGGTGGAACTGCATGCGGACCCTGCCACTGGGGCTTTCGGCGGAGCACCCTGTGGGGCCACGAAACGTGTGAGAGGTGCGCTGGACTGGAAGTGGAACTGCATGCGGACCCTGCCACTGGGGCCCTGGGTGGAGCACCCTATGGGGCCACGAAACATCTGAGGAGTGCGCCGAAACGAGGGTGAAACTGCATGCGAACCCTGCCACAGGAGGCCTCCGGCGGAGCACCCTATAGGCCCTATAGGGCCACGAAACATGTGAGGGGTGCGCCGAAATGGGGGTGGAACTCAATGCGAACCCTGCCGCAGGGGGCCTTCGGTGAAGCACCCTATAGGTCCACAAAGCATATGAGGGGTGTGCCGAAATGGGGGTGGAACTCAATGCGAACCCTGCCACTGGGGCCTTCGGCGGAGCACCCTATGGGGCCACGAAGCGTGTGAGGGGTGCGCCGAAATGGGGGTGGAACTGCATGCGGACCCTGCCATTGGGGCCTTCGGCGGAGCACCCTAGAGGGTCATGAAATGTGTGATAGGTGCGCCGAAATGGGGGTGGAACTGCATGCGGACCCTGCCACTGGGGCCTTCGGCAGAGCACCCTATAGGGGCCACGAAACGTGTGAGGGGTGCGCCGAAATGGAGGTGGAACTGCATGCGGACCCTGCAACTGGGGCCTTCGGTGGAGCACCCTATGGGGCCACGAAACGTGTGAGAGGTGTGCCGAAATGGGGGTGGAACTGCATGCGGACCCTGCCACTGGGGCCTTGGGTGGAGCACCCTATGGGGCCACGAAACGTGTGAGGAGTGCGCCGAAATGGAGGTGGAACTGCATGCGGACCCTGCCACTGGGGCCTTCGGTGGAGCACCTTATGGGCCACGAAACGTGTGAGGGGTGCGCCGAAATGGGTGTGGAACTGCATGCGGACCCTGCCACTGAGGCCTCCAGCGGAGCACTCTATAGGGCCACGAAATGCTGTACTAGGCGGGTGAAACGCAGGGAGGAGGGAGTCGGGGGAGGAGGGAGGGGGGCAGCGGGAGGAAGGTGGGAACGCGGGGCGCTGTCTCTTCAAAACGAGGACCCAACACCACAGGATGGTTGGGAACAATAAGGAACAACGATCCCCTTCCGAAAGCCAAGCGGCCTGGTTTCGGAGTGCCTTTTCAATCGGCCCTCCTGAAAACTCGCGAAGTCGGATCGGATCGGAAACGGATCTTGAGCGAACCTCCTGGAATCGACTTGAAATCGTATCGCCGCGCTCGGGTCTGGGTCCGGCTGGCCCTGGCCGATGCCGGTGAACTGAGCCGACCTAGATCGAATCGGAACAACGGTCCCGGCCCGCGAGTCGAATCGCATCGAATCGGATCGCAGGCGGCCCAGGCTGGCCGCGCGGAAGGCACCCCAGACATGCGATGTCTTGACTCCTTCAATGCGGGTCTCTGGGAGTCGGACGGTCTGGGGGCCCGGCGAGGGCTCCCAAGGGCCGAGAACAGCCAAGGACCCCCCCGTTGTGAGAATGTCAAGGACGAGCGCGGTCCTCAGGCGGCTCTGTGACGGTCATCGCCACCCGGCGGCAGAGCTCGCCTCCAGGCACGAGCGTGACCGAGGACGGAGCGACCGGTCTCTGGAGGGCGGCGACGGCCGCCTCAAGCTCGTGGCCCGCGGCCTTCGGGGATCGGAAGACCCCTATCATCCACCTCAAGATCGGCGCGCGTGCAATTGCAATTCGTGCCCTCCTTGAAGAATGTGGAACTTGCCGCACTGGCCTTCCAGATGTTCTTTGTTGAAATATTGTGCGTTTCAAAAACTTTCTGCTAGACTCCCGTTGCTGAAGACATGACGTGGCGCTTATAGTTGTGACGGGACTACAATTAAACTCCCTGTGCGAATGGGCTATAGATGTTTCTTTTGCGGCGGGCTTTCAACAGGAATTCCCTGTGTGAAGGAACTGGAACCACCTATTTGTTGTAACTACCCCACAGCAGGGAATACCTCAAAAGACAAATTAAACATATAACAAGCTCTCGTCCAACTAGACTGGGCAGGGACCCCCGCGGAGAGCTTGGCCCGTCAGGGCTGTGCAGATGATAACGCACCCGTGCCAACAATTTCACGCGACACAATCACGTCAGTCCTCGAACTTACCCAAGTCAGTGCCACTGGCCAGCTGGCCGCGATCCCAGCCTGAGTTCTGGTGCGGCCAGCGTGGTCGCCACCTCGGCGGCCTCGAAACACAACTGCCCACGGGTGGTGGTCGAGGGTGGCAGCGCTTGAGGCCCCCCCCCTTTCCCCTGCCAGCCTCTCCCGCCTCCCAAAGAGGTAACTGACAGCTCTAGTCCAGATAGACCGGCCGGGGCCCCCTGCGGAGAGCTTGGCCCGTCAGGGCTGCGCAGATGATAACGCACTCGTGCCAACAATTTCACGCGACACGGGCACGTCAGTCCTTAAAATTTACCCCAGTCAGTGCCGCTGGCCAGCTGGCCGCGATCCCAGCACGAGTTCTGGCGCGGCCAGCGTGGTCGCCACCTCGGCGACCTCGAAATGCAACTGCCAACCCCGCTTTCCAAACGGACGGGCGGGCGGGCACGCGAAGCTCAGCGAGCCCCTCTCACCCACATCCTCGAACAAAGCTCTCACGACCATATACACGCCGCAACGCGAGTGACCGACACTCCTCGGGAGGCAGCGTCAGCCTCTGAGATATCGCTGCGCCCAGCCACCGACGATGCAGCCAGAGCATATTTGGCCCAGCCCTTGTACTTTGGCTGCAGCAGCACCCGCGGTGGCGACGCAACCAGAGTCGTAGCCGGCGGCGTCGGCAACATAGCGTCGGCAACGGTCTCGACAATGTCAACTGCCTCTGACTGCAACTGCTCTGGGATGTTGTCAAGCATTTGAATTCTCTTGTCCAATGCCATCTCTGCGGTCTTCTCGAACACTGTATCAGCCAGAACTACTGACGCCTGAACTGCTGGCACGACGAACTCAACGGCATGGTCGAGGCGCGCTGAGAAATTGTCCCATGCGGTGAAGCGTTCTGCATTGCCACAACCACTAGCTCAGCCACGTCTTGGATCCTGGTCGCTGCAGTGGAGACAGCGTCGGCACCGCGCCAGCCCAGACGATAGACACTGGCCAGCGAGCGGTCCGCAACGTGCTCCACCATGCCAAGGATGAGGCTCGCCACACAGTCCAACACCAGATCAGGCCGATAGAACAGCATGACGCACACGATGCAAAGGAACGGACCGAACAAGGATTTGAAGTAGCGGCCGCCAAAGATGCCCTGGGCGAGGTCGCCCAGCCACAGCAGGCGCAGGAGAGACCACCAGGCGCCCGCAGAAGCTGACCAGGACAGCACGAGCGCCCAGCGCGAAGGCTGGGCACCCTTGCCAGCACTAGCAGCCTCAGCGAGGTACCTGGGGCCAACGGCGACCAGCGCACCCTTGGGGCCCCCAGCCTCGCCGCCATCCTTCATGGGGCCCCTCGCACATCACCTCGAGCATGACAGCGCCCAACTCCTCCAAGGCCTGAAGCGCCCGAGTGCAAGCCCGCAGGGCTTCCAAAGGATGCGATTGACTCTGTCGAGAGGTGACTTGCTTCGCATAATCCTAAATCCCGCCGAAGACTGTAGCAACAGACTCTCCAAACGCTGTCTGCCCCGCGGCCGCCTCGACTTTGCCCGCCGCCCCCGGCAAGTTCGTCGCCGAAAGCCCGAGGCGCGCCGCCGAAGGCTTAGGCGCGGGGCGGCCCGACGTCCAGACAACGAAACTGAGTCCGGACGTGATCGAAAGCACTGGCAATCGCAGGCTCGAGATCGAACAAAGCTGCGGCGGCTTTGGCCTCCTGCGCGCAGTGCGCAAGAGATCTCTCAGACACCCATCTCCCGCGAATCTTTGCCCAAGCAATGTGTCTTCCTCTTAAAGATCCAAGAGCGCGCCCAGAGCCTCAAGGAAGGCCTTCCCGCAATCCCCAGGCCGTCGGTAAAACCGAAAGGCATTGCTATCGGGGGGCGATAGGCATCGCAAGTACAACATCTGAATGCGAAAAGACAGGGAGCTATTCTTTGATGGCCGAGGGCTCGACCGATCACATCCGTCCAAAGAACAGCGAGGCACAGACGAAACTCGGCGTGCATTGAAAACTCCCGAGCTCGGCGTCCCACATCGCGCATATGTGGGTCTCTGGGCAGAATGCCAGAACGAAAAGAACACAGGAGCGTTGGGCGGGCACAGCGACCTGGCGTTAGCCAAGGAAGCTAGTGTAATCAGCAGCTCATATGTGAGATAGCACCGCAGCGGGGAACAGGTCGGCAGACCGATTCGTCCTCGCGATCTGATGTGAGTCCAGCTTGGCGCACTGCTTCAACAGTTTGGCGTGGCGCTCGTGCCGCGTCACTCCTTTTGGCGGCCCAGCGCCCGCGGCGCCTGACCTGCTCGAGATCGCCGTACTTGTGATAGATATCGTGAGACGGACCAGTACGCCGCACCGCGCGCGGAGTGACCCCCAACTTGGCGCACCCCAGCTCCTTCACATAATCGCGAAAGTCCCGCTCGTACTGCGCGAGCGCCAAGCCGGGGAACAGCGGCGTCGCAGGATCGGCGGCGGCGCAGGGAGCGCGGGGGCCTGTCTGGAAGGCCCGTCGCGAAGCCCGAGCCAGCAGCGCGGTCGCCACCGTCGGCGCCCACTGCCGCGACGGGCTACCCAGCGCCACCGAGTCGTCTACCTGGCCAGTGGTCACAAACCCGAGCTCCGCGGGCGCGAAAATCACGCCCCAATCGCGCGACGGCGAGCCTCGGGCACCGTGGGCAGGCGGCAGCAGGTTACCGACGGCCAACTCGATGCTTCCCGAATCGCCCAGCTGCAGCGCCAGGCAGGCGGCGCTATCACCACGCCCATGCTGCGTCATCCAGAGGCCCATGTCGAGCAGCACCTCCTGGGGGGCGGGATCCTTCACGACCTCCTTCGACCTCTTGGCCCAGCCAGCCAGCGCGCGTTCAACAACGCCGAGCTGGGACCTCTCCCGCTCGCAGTTGTCGGAGCGCAACGACGGGTGCCCGGAGCAGACAGAACGGCCGATGGACGTCCCACAGCCACGCTGATACATACGGAGAAAATGCCATCGCATCGTGACCCCGGTGCTCTGTTTGCTGGTGGGCCGCTGGCGCTCGTCAGCTCGCTTGAAAAAAATCAACAACAAAAAAAGGCTGACACTCCCGGCGATCGATGTCCTTTGACTCCTCGCCTGCCGTTCTCCCCCGGAGAACGCTTTCAGGCGGAACTGAGGCTCGCCCCACCACCTCCCGCCGGCGGCGGGCCTGCTGACTCCGGGGCCCAGGCCGGTGGAAGCCTGCCGAACTTGAGGCGGCGGGAGGGCGCCAGCTGCTCGCTGGCCGACGAGACTAAGAAGAGCTTCGTTACACGGATCAAACGACGGATTCTGTGGTCCAGGAGAGGACTCGCTGCATCAGCCTTTTCTCTGTATGCAGCTTTCTCCCTCTCAACCTTCTGCTGAGAGTCTAACACCTGTTGTTCAGCTATGCTCTGGATTCTCAATCTTTCAATCTCCTCTTGAGCAAGGCGCCGTTGGGCTTCGTCTGAAACTCCTGCTACGTTGGCCTCAGCGTGCTGTATCTGTTTCTGCGCATGTTCCACAATGCTGGTTTTCTCATGTTCCATATGTTGTGCCACTGCCTGCCTCTCAGCCTCGGAAACTGCATGCATTCGTGGAGCCTCTTCGGCGGCTTTCGTATTGTCCTGCGCCTCAAAGATGATATGTTGCATGTGTGCGCTCGCAGCCCTCAGCTGTTCCCGATCCTGTCTATTTCTCTCCGCCCGCTCGTGAATCGCGACACGGTGGCAGTTGTGCTCTTCCATCGTGATGCACTCCTCGCAAAGCCATGCCGAACTACACTTGGGGCAAACATTCGAACGTTGGGAACGCACTGGCCTTCTACATGACCCCCCCCCGGTTTGTGCGCTTTCCCCGGGCATTGATTCTCCGGCCGAGTGGGGCACGTGGGCCTGGCGTTCCAGCAGCGCCCCCGTATCGAGTTGCTGCTGGTGGTTCTGTTCGATGACATCCGCGCCGATTCAAAAAGATTGAACCCCCTGGAACTGGAACGTGCGGCCCCGGGGGCCTTACTCGAACGCCCCCTTTGCACTGCTGGGGGAAGGCGTGTGTTATTCTCTTGTTCTCGCACTCCTCTTGATGATATAAACGTCCATGCTCTGCGTTAAATCGTCTCTTTCGTCCTGCATTACGAGCTCATCAAGTTCTGGTACCCTGTCCCTGTCTGTCCCTGTCAGTCCTGGGCCATGCGAGTTCTGGTCTGCAGAAACCCTGCAATCAGGGCGAGGTATTCAAGTCATCGTTCTCATCCTTCGGTTTCTTCGTCAGTGGATGGGGAGTCATGCCTGTAGTTTCTCGCGCATTCCTCACTGCACGCGCTGCGTCCCGGTAGCTCGACATCGGCTGTGCCGACGGGCATCCACTTCGGTCTGGGCTTCCTCCGTCTGTGAGATCGTCGTCCGAATCAAGAACTGCCTTCTGACTGGCCTCAACCGTTACATGGTCAATCGTCGCACTCACGAACGGGCATGAGCCTGAGGCGAGCCCGATACACCGGTCGGGGAAACGATTGAAATGATGCGATGGACCAGGCGAGGTGTGGAATCGGGCATATTCTTCGTTCTTTTCAATCGAATGAGAACTACCCCCTTCAGATTGCAAGTCGCTCATCTCCTCGCTATGTCAATGCAGTGAGCACTGCGCCGCATGTCCTGCGCCTAGGATTTCGGCGCCCGACATTCCGATGGGGGTGTGATCCAACAACTCTTCCATCTCAAAATCTATGTCGATGGATGGATGGAAGCCAAGGTGTACCGACACCAACTCAGATGATCCCTCGGCGGAAGTTTTGGCTGTGCCATACCTTCCGCCCGAGGATTGCGCTCTGGATCTTGTCGTCGAATCAACCGATGAATTCCCCTCTGCCAAGTCAAACGCAGTCTCTGATGTTTGTTTCCTGGGAAGGTTAAGAGGAATTCGTCGCCTTGTTGCGGCGCCTATCGTTGCGATGCGCTCGGAAGGGCATCGGTCTTCTGTTCGTCCGAACGCTTCTTCTTGTGATCCCATGCTCTGCGAAACTAACGGCTGTGCCGTCGTTTCGGCGGATAACCAATCTTTTGCCTGGAGATTCATGATCCCTGCAAGATGTTCCGATACTAAATCAGGGTCAGTGGTCCCCGCCGATGACATGGGGAAGAAGAAACAATGCCGTCAAGCATACACTAAGGTAACACTGGAGGGAGGAGGCCGGCCCGCCTGCCGACGCACGCGCGCGCGCCGCAGGCTCGCTCCTTTTCCGTTTCCGTAGAGCCAAAGTGGTATAGCTGCGGAAGCAGACTCAGTCAGTCAGTACGTCGGGCAGTGCGCGCAAGGAGAAAGAGCAGGCAGGGCGAAAGGTTGGTGGTGCGGAAGGGGTGCATTGACTAGATGGCCTCATCTGCCCCGCCACCTCTAACGCCACCACTGAAACGTCTCGATCCATGCGTGACGCGCCTCACAGGCCAGCACCCCCCCCGTGCTGCGCAGGGCAAGTAAGCCCAACGCGCGGAATAGCGACTGCGCGGCAGCCACACATTGCACAACCTCTCACAAATAATGGACGCTTCCCATGAGCGCGACGTTGCGTCACCACCTCTGAAATCTTTCAGTGACATCTCTACGCATGCAACCCAGCGGGAAGTGGCAAGCAAAACACATGCAAAACCAAAAGCCGCACACCTCCTATTCTGAGGGCTGGCGGAATGGAATGGGCCTTTTGAATACATTCCTTCTGTCCGTTCCTTCCTCCCACTTCACCCTCGCATGCCTACTCCTCCCCGTGCCCGTCTTGTTCATCTTCACTCGTCTCACCTGTATCCACGTCCTCCCCCTCCCCACCTCCTCACCCTCCTCACTCGCCACATCAGGATCCTTTTTTCCTCTCTCTCCCCCTCGGACCCCCTTCTAACACTCCTCACCCGCCACATCAGAAATATCATTGTAAACCTCCTCCTCTTCCATTCCTCCGAGAGAGAGCGCATTTCACGGGCGCCTGATTTGGGAACATTCGGCGGCGCGTTTCGAAGCGGGGGGTTGGCCCCCCCCCAACGCTCGGCGCCGTCGATCAGACCCAGGGGAACTCCCCTCCCCCCAAACCCCTCCGTCCCGAGCCCCCCCCCTCCCAAGGGGGGGGGGGGTCCCAAACCCCCCCCCCCTCCTCCAGCGCCGGCGCTGGCGGCCGCCAGCAGCGCCGACGGCGGGGACGCAGCGACAATGACCAGAGGCAGCCCAAAAGGGGGTCCCAAACCCCCCTCCCCTCCCCGCGCCGGCGCCGGCGCCGGCGCTGGCGGCGGCCAGCAGCGCCGACGGCGGGGACGCAGCGACGATTACCACCACTACCACCACCACTACCACCACTACCACCACTACCACCACCACCACCACCTCAACCCACCACCACCACTACCACCACCACCCCACCACACATCCACCACCACCACTGCCACAACTTCCACCACCACCACCACAACCACCACCACGACCACAATTCACCACCACCACCACCACAAAAACCCCAAACCATTGCCATCACCACCACAATCTACCACACCAGCACCACCACCACCACAACCACCGCAACAACCATCACCACTACCAGCACCACAACCAACCACCACCACCACTACAAACAACCACACCACCGCAACAACCGCTACCACCACCACCAGCACCACCTCCACAAACCACCGCCACCACCACAACCCACCACCACCACCACCACCACCACCACCACCACAAACCACCACCAAACCACCACCACAGCCCACCACCACCACCACCACAACCCACCACCACCAGAACCACAAACCACAATCACACGACCACCAAACCACCATCACCACCACCACCACCACCACCCTCCACCACAACCACCACCACCACCGCCACAAACCACCACCACCACCACCACCACCACCACCACCACCACAGCCCACCACCACCACCACCACCGCCACCACCTCAGAGAGGCCCCAAGAGACGCCCAAGAGGCGCCCAGGAGGCTGCACAAATGTCCTGCAGAGGCCCCAGAGAGCGCTCCGACGAGACCCCAAGAGGCATCCATTAGGACTCTGACCCAAAACCAAGACACGGTGGCGGAGCGTCGTCGTCGTCGTCGCCGTCGTCTTCGTCGACGCTCCCCGCCGCCGCCGCCCGCCGCCGCAGGCGCCGGCGCCGGCCCAGAAAAGGAAGTCGTCGTCCCCGCCCCCGCCGCCAGCAGCCGCCGAAGCAGGCGCCGGCCCGAGGAGTGGGAGAGAGGAGAAATAGGGGAGGAGGGGGGGGGATGGGGGCGTTCGACCCTCCCTCACCCTCCGTCACGGGAGGGGGGGGGTCCGGTTCGAAACCACCACCCCTCCAAGCGACCACAGAACGCGCTCTTTCATTCCTCCTCTCGTCCTCCTCCTCCTGCTCCTTATTTCCTCCTCCTCCTCCTTTTCTATTCCTTTCCTCCTCCACCCTTCCCCTCCTCCGTATTCCCCTTCACCCCGCGGCCTCCTACTGCCCGCGCACCCGTGTTGCTCGCCCATTCAGTCCCCCAGGAGGCCTCCCGGATGGCACCCTGTGCGCCAATATGGGCGTTGTACATGCTGCGGAGGCACGGGCAGGCGATGACATCGACGCTGTCCTTTCAATCGCCTGCTAATGGGGTCAGACTTCTCGGGGTCAGAATCAGCAAATGGCAAACCAAGGATTCAACAAACATTTGAAAAAAAGTACCAGCCCGGGCCAAGAATTTCAAAAGGCATGACCCAAGGAAAACAACTGACAAGCTCTGATCAACATACGGCCCCGAAAGCAACATCCTAGGAATTGAGGCTAACTTCTCCAGACCCCCAAAATGCTGAACCCCGTTAGCAGGCGAAGGATCCTTGCTGCACTGGTCGGTCACGGACCCGAGGACCTGGTAGAAGTAACAGGCGGCATGAGGATTCACTTTCGGATCTCCGCACGGAATTCTTGGCTCGGCGCCCCACCCGCGTCCCTGGCGCGCGGAACGGCGCGCGGAGCGCGCCAGGGGCGGCGCCGGAGGCGCCAACAGGGGGGTCAAGCGGCGATCCAAGAAACCCGCGCGGACCTCCGAAAATTTGAGTTTGCGCACCTTTCTTCAAGGGCTTAACGACTTCTGCCGTCCCTTGAATCGCGCTGGAGCGGCCAAGATCTGCTCCACATTTGTCTGGAAATCTGATCTACTTGGGTGAACCTAAATGCATCTGAGTTTACCTTGATTTATATCCGGCTTGCTCCCCACAAGTCGATTGGCGAGAAATCGTCAAGTCCGTAGGGATCGTTCTTCGAGGACCACTTGCAGCCCCTCGCGGAACAGCTGCCGGAGCGCCCGCGCGCAGCGGAAGCGCGCGGCGCCCGAGATCCCGGGCTGCGCGCGGTCGGCGACGGTCAGGGCGAGGGCCCCGTAGCTGCGCTCAAGCAGCTCGTCCCACAAGCGGACCGCGTCTGGTCGCAGCCACAGCGTTGCGCGCAGTCCCCGCGAGGCGCCTTTGGTTGACAAAGACACGACGTGGACTCTTTTGGGAGGAGGAGGAGAAGGGAGCGCGACCATAGAGCTATACCCGACTGGGCCACGATCGCTGTGCGAATCAGGTCTCCAGGCCAACCGGGAACACTACACGAGACGACCTGCAATAGGCAAACTCATGCACTGAACTGTGGCCTGAAAGAGAAATGAGTGAGACACAAACACACGATGTGGACTGCAACTTTACACCGGCAGTGATGTGGGCGACGTCAGCGGGGAATCAGCTCAGGGCGGGAAACATGGTCGTTGAATCGTCGATACATCGCCGATAAATCGGCATTAGGCCCCCGATAATGAATTCCCAAAGTCCTGGGCAGAGTGGGCTATGTGGCCAATCGGCGATCAATGGGCGACTGGGGGTCGATGCGTCCTCCAAGAGCTTCGCTCAAATTGCCAATGAAGCGGTAGTCGGAAAAGGTTCTAGCCGAAAACACGATGAACACACGTTCGAACGTTAAACGAGCCTGTTCGGAAGAATCAGTGCGAACGGCATCACAACACACAAGATCTGCTTGACGCGCTAAGTTTCCTAACCACCATGGGGGCTTCAGCGGGGACAAATTCGCGAAGCCGCCCCAACCGGAAAGTGGATCTTCTGTGCGCCAGCTTGTTCGCAACAATCGTGCAAAGCTGATGGCGAGCTCCGATGGCTGCTAACGCTCGAGTGGCGAATTGGCTCCGATCCTTCTGCTCCTGCTGCTGCTTCCGTCGGTTGGTGGGGCAAGGTGTACCGATGGTGTCCCTGAGTCGTGTCGTGATTCGCCAGGGAGGGGCGGGCGACGGCAGTGTCCCGTATGGTGCCTCAATGGTGCCTCATTAGTATCCACATGGTGTCCTGCAAGTGTCCCAGAGGTGCTCCGATAGCGCCCCGAAGCCGAATCGAGCGTGGCAGAAGAGCTCAAAGCACATATGAGCAAAACGTGAACATCCAACTATCGAGCAACTGCACATCGCACGAAATCCTGACCGTGCCCCGATGGCGTCCTGATGGTGAACCAAATCTAAACCACATGCGATTAACACGTCAATCAAATATGTATCAATTGCGCAACAATTCTCAGTGGCCTGGTGCTTCGCGTGATGCGTGGTGTCTGGTTGCCAAGAAGCCTCAATCTTGAAACGAACGCGACGCAAAATTGGTATCTATTCAATTCAATTGCGGATGATGAATCAGCATACGATTCCCTGCGCGATGTTTTGCATGGTGTCCGACGGTGACCCGGATGGTAATCGGACGCAAACCGCGCGCGAACTATGTTGGAATTGCCTCAACAATGGTGTGGACTGCATGATGGCCCGATGAGGCTCCGATGGCGTCCCGATGCTGAGCGGAATGCGAAACAACTGCGAATCTGACATCAGTCTAATATGAGCCAATTGTATGCAGCATGGTGTCAAGCATGGTTCCCCGAACGGTGCTTGACAGGCAGAACTGAAGAAGTCCAACTGCCTGGGGGGATGTTGATAACATGTCGTCGGCGAGTATCGCACCGTTCTCGCTGAGACCATACCGTGGGACCCTATGCAGGGCTTGAACTGAACAGTGTTTCCTTTTCCGTTTTCCTTCGTTCTGCCTTGGTTCCGCCTTTACTGCAAGACGAAAGCATAACGATGACGGTCCACAAAATCGCCTAGGCACCGTTTACCTCGCGCCCTGGTCCTTTGAATACGGCCCAGCACGATGGGAGTTGACACGATTGGGGCCCACGATTAGGGTACCACGTAAGAGTCCAACCTGATAGGGTCCGACCAGTAGATAGTGCCCCACGAGGTAGGGCCCCATGCGACAGGGTCGCACCGCATATACTGCACTCGTAGGGGTCCACGCTGGTGTCATGTCCCCGTTGTGTCCCGATGGTGTCCTGGTGGGGGCCCGACAGTACATCGAACGCGCAACAAATGGGGCGTGTGCACATGAATCAAGACGCGAAACATACTCAAATCAACTACGATGGTGCTCCGATGGTGCCTCACAAATGTTCCGACTTCCCCGGAAACCGATGTGAATGCAAATCCATCGCGTAACTTCCGTGATACACCAGAAGAACTGATGCAGTGAGGAAGCCGAACAGTCTTACGTTGTCTGTGGGTGTGTCGCTGAAGCGGTGCTCTGCGATACGGACTCTTGCCCCAATGTGTATCGCGGTTTCGTGTCGTGCCGACTTCGGCGTTGGTTCCTGACACCGCTCGGACTGTTCGACCTTGAACGATCGGCCGCTTCCGAAACGTCAGATCATTCAACGCCGACCGATTCTGCGCCGCCGCTGGTCCACACGCCACAAAAAACCGACCGTCTCGCCGTCGACCCGCGCCCCGCCGGGCGACCCGCCCCAGCGACCCGCCCCAGCGACCCCCACCGCGACCCGCCTGCGCGAGCCGATCCGTCTGCGACCGTCGCCAGCGGCCCGCGCCCGTCGGGACCCGCCCGCCGCGACCCGCCCGGTGACCCGCCCAGCGGCCCGCCTGTGCGACCTGCCCCACCAGCAGCCAGCGGCGGCCCGCGGACGACCTTCCACGGCCTGCGCCCAATGCCCGACGCAGCCCCTCGCCCGCTTCGCGGCCCGCCCGGCGGCCTGCGCATCGAGGCGTCGACCCACCGCAGGGTCTGCCCGCGACCCGCGTTCGCCGGGAGCAGCGGGAGCAGTGCTTCCCGCGCCCCGCGCCCCAGACTCTTGCCCGCGACTGCGACCTCTGAGTGCGAGCCTAGCTGGCCGAGGCGGGGGGGATAACAGACTCACAGTTTCGACCAACTGAGGATTATTCGGGGAGCGCCAGTGAACTCAAAAAGGATCCGATGCAGTAAGTCTACAAAGCAAGTGGGGGATCGTCCCGAAATTGTATGTGACGGATGCCACAGCGCTGC
This sequence comes from Prorocentrum cordatum, assembly GCA_963575745.1. NCBI lineage: Eukaryota > Dinophyceae > Prorocentrales > Prorocentraceae > Prorocentrum > Prorocentrum cordatum. The sequence continues at coordinate 157,711 of CAUYUJ010014344.1, read as the reverse complement.
GCCTAAACAACGAGGTGGTTCAAGAGAGAAAGCAGCTGTCGCAGGACCCTGCGTCGGGGGGTGTCGAAAGAGGGGAGCGTCAAAGAGGGGGTTCGCGAACCACGGCCCGAGACATGTGCGCGGACCAGAGAAGGATTGAAATATGAAGAGCGGTAACATGAAACCTGGGGAGATATCATATTTCCGGTCGCGATATCCATTCAGCCCTTGTTCGCAGCCGCCATTGGGCGACCCTGGATGTGGGCAGCCACAGGAAAGGCTAGCAGGCAGGCTACCACTGATGGCCAGCAATCCCCTGGAAGCCACCAGGCAATCTGCTATCTGTCGCACGACTGTCCTGACAAGCACCCAAACAGCTAACATGCAGGGCCGATGCTTTTCGGCAGAATAAAGAACTTCAACAGTGCGAGCACTGCGCTAGGAGTCCATACGGCTGCGTTGCGAATCGTTTATGAACGACGCGATGTCGGAATGACATGGTCGCGCTGCGCGTAGTGATGACGTGGCGTCTACATGCAAACTGGCAGAAAATGCCAAATGACTACATGCAAACAAGACCAGAACCAACCCCGAACCACGGCACGTCAAACGCCGTTGAAAACAGGGCAGATACACAGCACATGCATCATGAGAACCCCATCAAATCCACATGCGGGCAGCGACGCGCATCGATTGCAACTCGAATGCAATAGAAGAGCTACCGAATGTGGGCCAATTGTGACAGAAGAATGCGACAGAAGCTCTACTGAAGTGGAACTCGAATGCGACAGAAGCGCTACCACTCGTGGAACAGCTCTCAGCCCCAATCGCCCTATCGGCCTTGCGGCTACTCCGGTCAGTATGTGGTGTCTACTTGTAGGATGCCGCGCCAAAATAATGATGATGTGGTCCAATCTTGCTCCGTTGCGGCTTGCTCGTCAAGATATCGACCGTGACATCTTTATGTGGGAAGATGAAAGCGGGTGGAGGTTGGCGGAGCGGACTATGACTACTGCGGTGGCGAACTCCATGCGAGGCGCCAGAAGAAGCGGAGAGCCCCCGCCATGTCCCAAACGAGATTGAACCTGACTGCGGGGGGTAGTCCTCCCATGCGGGTCGCTTGCTGGACGTCAGCCAGCTACGCTGCGAACCTCCAGGCAGCTGCAACACAAGCCTGGACTGGCCCAAAGCCCGCGATCGGATCGAGTCGTGCATCCGATGGGGGGGGGGAATGCCCGAAAGCCGCGCGAGGCGCCGGACAGCGCAGCCACAGTGCGCACCGGCAGCGCGCGGGCGACTGCGAGGACCACGTCCACCGCCAGCGGCCCCAGCTGTCCCTGGAGGCGTCCGCAATCACACTGGTCGAGCCGATCTGCAAAACGAGCAAATCTGCTAAGCGAACCGAGACGAGCCGATCATGCAAGAAAAGTGGCTGGACCGGACGGATCAACACGATCAATGCAAATAATACTTCGATCGGCCGAACTCGATTCCATCTTGTTATGGAACCGGCCGTGCGAAACGACTCTCCGGGACAGATCCCTCAATTTTTTGGGGGGGAGCATTTGCTTACAGGTGTACCTCGCAACTTGGGCCAATTGAGCGCTGAAGGCACAAAAGGGCCAATGAGAGGCCAATATAGGCGCAAGTTGGTTCAACGGGGCCGAAAAAACCCAAACATTACAGATTTGAAAGAGTCGAGAGTGAACCTTGGCCCAAGATGCATTCAGGAGGGTCGCGAGATAATCTCAAGAGACTCGCGGGTCTCAAGAGGCACCTACCTTTGTCAGAGTGAGGGGGTCCAGCGGTCTTACACCGTCCCTGGGTGCGCGGCTGAAATGGGATTCCGCGGAACAGATTCTGAGTGTTCACCACCTGGCGGGTTGGGGTAGCTAGACTCGAAGAACATGTGTGATTATAATGCATGTTAGCACAATGGCACAAAGGGCCCCCTAGAGGTCAAACGCCAGCGACTGGCGCATATACACACGTGACACACGCACTATCTCACGCCCGTGAAACTTTATCACAAGCTAGCCGGCAAACCGCGAAGTACCGCTGGTCTCCGTAAGCCTCTAGGGGCAGCGACAGGAGTATCCCCAAGTTGGGATTACTCAAATAAGAGCAGTCAAGGCATCAGTTCACTTACCTCCCCGCTTGGATAGCGTTTATTCTGGCCCTCGCCGGTTACTCGTTGGCCTTATTCAAGGTAGATTCCGGGTCTGGAGTCACATCGTACGAACTTGTACGTGAGAACTTAACAGGAACATATGTAGGCATATTTTTCGTAAGACAATCCACAGCCATAGTGCTTGGATCAACCCACCCAATCTTATCACATATTGTGCGCGGGTGCAAAATCTCTGCTTATTCCGTTCCGTCCGTCCAAATAGCTTGCCTTAAACTACACAAATCGATACTCCAGCGCTTATCTTCTGTCTTGCCCATGGTTGGTGCTATGAGATGTTCTTCGAGTTTTTTGTATAATCCGTCATCCACAAGTGTCTCATAGACATGGCTGGTTTCTCTTCCCAGTTGGTTGGTAGCTTCTTTCCTGAGCCAAGGTCACCTCGCGCATCTGCGATGGCGGCGCGAATGCGCACACCAGATTCTACACCCCATAAACAAGCCAGGGCCTCTGCTTGTAGCGTAGATTTGCACGCTCGTTTGCTAACCTTGCTAGATTTACACATAGGTTGAACATTGTCGCTGTTCCCCTCGATGAATCCAGGCCCAGCGAGTCCATTGAACCTAGCCCTCTGTGATCTGAGAGGCTCGGTCCTGCCCTTGGCTACATCGTCTTCACTTGCCCAGCTGGCATCAGCAACAGTAAGAACTATCATTTCAGGATTCTACATCACAGCTCCACCTTTGAACGCTAACCCGCAATCAGCGGACTGAGTTGTTTTTTTCCAATGCGCGGTTGGCTTCCTTGAAATGAAGTACCTCAGCGTGGCGCACTGCAGTCTGCAGTCAATTTACACGATACACTATCTCAGGTTTACACTGGCGCGTAACCCATGACAAAGCACCAACGACCGATCTAAACTGTGCTATCTCGCCATCGTTACTGCTTCTCGTAAGGGGGCTGCCCCTAGGATAGGATGCAGCCTATGTCCGCGGCCGTGATGCCCGGCGCGAAATCTTCATCTTGAACAACTTCTAAGCCGCAATAACGGCAATTGTCCGACTTGATCTCACGAGTATCAAACCCCGCTAACACCGAAACGATGACCTTCTGACTCTCGTCATCTGCAGCCGACAGTATGTCAGCCACATGTGTGCCCAACATACATGTGATCTCGTTCTTGTCATTGTGGCTACTAAACAACACAGGCATGATACGATTCTCCTTCAAACTTTGAGCTTCGAACCTTCCGCGAATTTTCTTCCAAAAACATCGCCCTGCGTCGCGCGCGTCGTAGACGGGCGCTCGCGCGATCAGTGCTCCACCGCCCGGTGCTCCTTCGAGTCCGTCGGGAGGTGGCTTGAGCAGCATGAGACGGTCCAGCTCTTACCCCTGGAAGTACGCCGATGTATATCGGCACCTTTGAAAACTTCTTTGCGCCCGCAGCCCATGACACTATCAGCCATAACCCTTCAAATTCGCACGTTGGTGAATCCGTGCGGATGACCAACGGCTCTTCCAAATCTCCATGCGCGACAAGTCTGCTCTTGCGCTGCGGCGCAACCGGAGGTCCATTCGGTCTACGGAGATCCTCATTCTTACCAATGTCAATCCATTGTGTAGGCACCATGCGATATCCTTCTTTCTGAAGACTTTGCAGTTTCACGGGATCACTAGGTACGGCGGCGTTAAACTTCCGCCATTATCCCCAGTCGTCTTGTCTTGCGAGTCTGAAGCCGCTTTTCACGTCCTCTGGTTCCCGATGGTACACTAGAGTCTTTGCGCGCTATAGTTTCTTCTTGGGTTGCGGCGTATTTGCGGTGCGTGCACTAAAGAATCCGACAAGCGATTCATGTGACTTAACTGCTAGTGTAACTTCTCTACTTAGTAAGAGATCCATGCCCAAGCCTGATGTTCCGGCTCTGCGCATGACCCCGAACAGCGGGTTCGCTGGTTCGGGAAATCAGAAACCCTTCCCGTACGACCATCGGCATTCTCGACTCTTCAGCGCATCACCTCGCTACGACTCTGCATGCCGTGCGGGGCGTCGTCTAGTGGCGACCTCTGGACGGGCGTGCGAATCACTTGTGACGATCTCGACGCGGGCGGCGCAGGGAACGATCATTCCGTCTTCCAGTTCATCTTCTTCCATTTGGCGAAATCTTTCCTCTATTGCAGCAGCTCGCGATTCTGGCAGATCGCGGCGCTCGCCCACGAACAAGTGCACGTGCCCGTCTGGAGGTGCATACCTCGACACCACCAGCATGATGCTTAGAGAGATGTTGGTAAGCCAGTGCTTCCGCCGCTGTACACGGTCGAAGCCTGTCGATAGCCGCGCAGACTGGCACGCCCTCTGTGATCACCCATGCGTTTTTAACCATCGAACCCAACGACGCGAGAATCAATGCCCCACTTAGCGGTGACCTCGCGGTCAGTCGGCCTTCTTTACGAAAACATACTACATTACCTACCTGATACTCACGAGCTAATGGCGTTGCCTCTCGGAGAGCGGCCCCTGCCGTCCTACTCCCGAGGTCGAGTTATGCGAATGCTTTTCTGGCAGACGCCCGGATCGCAGCCTGGCGAGAGAACTCGTCGGCTCCGTCCTCTGCAACATTCGCAAGCACTCCTAAGTCGAAGGCCTCCTCGTCGCCGAATTGACTCCCTGGGGCACGAGGCATCTTTCCGCGTGCCCACTGAGCAGGCGCAAATCCACCGACTCGTGACATCTCACTCTTCGCGTTGTCGACTTCCGACGCGGTTGAGATGACTTCATCGAGACCGGCAGCGTTCCTTTGTGCACCACCTTCTTGAATATATTCTTCCAGAATCCACCGTGTCTCTCGGTGCGGCCACTATGCTCGGGAGATTCGACTCCGGCGTCGCGGAGATCGATTCTTTGACTCTTAACCATTGCAGAATCACTCCTCTCTCTTGCAGTCCACGGTCCAACACCATTCTTTTGGGCTCACCTGCCCATGCACACCAGCGTTGCTGAAGTGCAGTGAGACATGCTCTCGAAGATGGCGTGCCACCTCGCTGTCTGACAAGGATCACGCGCAGGAATGTTGTACCCTGGCACACCATATTTTAAACGTGGAACGTTCACTGTTGTCTTTTACCTCTAGGCAGTCGATGCCGATGCCGTGGTTGAAGCAGAACTTCTTTGGTAAGGCAACCTTGCGAGTCTGTGCTAGCGCCTTGTGATGATCGCAAAACTCACAGCGATAATTCTTGGCGGCTTCAATGTAATCCGATGACATATTGGAGATTCTCGATAGCTGCACAAAAACACGATTAGGCACATTACCAAACTGTCTGCGAAGTCGCCTGATGGCGATCCGTGCTCGGGGAAGGATTTTCAGCCATGCTTGCCTTCTCTTCCCTTTATGCATCGGCTCTCCAGTAGAGACGTCGTCATCACCGATGGTCGCGCCCATATCGTCCCGAACTCTCTCCTCTGCGGCTTCAGCAGGGAAGGTTTATCCAGTGTACCTCTCTGACCTAACGCTCTGAGGAACTCAAGGGGTTTCTGACTCTCAATGTCCGCGTCTGACTCGAGGTACTCAGCGCACTAGCAACCTGGAGGTTTGAGCAACCGGGCTCACGACCAAGCGCAACGGTTAGAGGGCCACTATCGGGAGCCAAACCAGAAAAGCAATCATTAACAAAAGTGTGGTTTGATGATGATGTGTAGGCGACAATGAGATCAGGATTGCGCTTGACGGTGTCTTTCGCCACCGAAGGCCCCCCACTCTGAACGCACCACCGTGTCGCTCAAGACTGGGCAGGCGAAAGCGATGCCGACGACGTGGAGCAGCGCCCCGGCCAGGTTGGCCCCCACTCGTCCGCGAAGCGGATCGGTGTTCCTGATTGCTTTCTCGGCGATCTCCTGGTCGGAAGCAGACGCGCCCGGTGCAGAGAGCTCGGCAACACGCGCGGATAGAAGCTCATCTTGCGCACTGATGCCACGCAAACCAGAGCAATATTTGGCACTGCTCTTATCATTCATGGTCGACATATCATTCTGATCCAGCTGCAATGGCGTGCGCAAGTACGATGTTCCGTCGACGCGAACCCTCGGAGGCTGTACAGAGATTGCTACTCGATCGAACTCCTCAGCATCCACAGAAGCACTCATGTCCACGCGGTCTTCCATGCGCTTCCAGGACTTGGCGCCCCTGGAGCGACCCATAGAACCCTTCTTCCAAGAAGACCATGCTGGCGGGAACTTGGTCTGAGCGTTGTACGGGCCAATAATGAATTCACGCGCGCAAATTTTCCAGCGCCCTTCTCTGCCGCGCGGCCCTTCGACCCCTCTGATGGGAAGTACCGAGGGTCGATGTACGCGATGAAGTTCCTCATCTTGCCGTGCTCGAAAAGCTAATCCAACTGAGCAGCGCCGACTGCAATCGGCTCGGCGTCCACGACTGGATCTCTGGCCCGACCACCATCCACCTTGCACAGGTCCCTCTCGACAGGAGGCGTCGGGGATCCTGAACGAGACGCGCGAGTCTTGCTCGATTCGCCGTCGCTGCTGGCGTTGGCAGAACCCGCCGGAGGCGGTGATGGTGGCGGCAGTGACTCCACCCTGCGCGGCGGCCCCGGCGGCGGAGGCGGCAGAGGGGCCTTGCGGGTATGCGCAGGAGGCGGCCCATCCAGCTGCCTCGGCGCGAGGGCAGCGGCCGCGCGCTCAGGTGGCGGCATCGTAGGAGGCATCCCCAGGTGGACGAACGAGCGTGCCCGGAGGTGCAGGTGCACCCCGCGGCAGACCCGTTAACTTGCGGGTGCTGCCCACGCGAGCCTTCTTCTTCTTCTTCGGCGCGATTTCGCCATCCTGCGGAACGCGCACCTGACGTGATAAGGATGGAGAAGCAGCGGGCGGTGGCGAAGCAGCAGCTGCGAAAGTACCGCCAGCAGGCTTGGGTAACACACCAGTTTCTGCATACTCCCGAGCATAACGTACAACTCGCATATAATCTGCAGGCGGCTTCTTGTCTTCGTGAGAGATCTTCAAACAGAAGTGCAGTTCACGCCCAAAACATTGATCCACCATGGCCTAGAAATCTGATTCTGGGTAGTCAGGTCCGAGGCGTTCGCGCCGGATCTCTCTGATGTGTGCGCGGGTGACTGTAGCCGCGTCTTCATCGTCTACTCCGTCATCCGCACTCGAAGGTTCCTAGGCGCGAGACCTCTCCTCTTCCCTCCTGGCCAGCTCAGCCCCGTCACGGGGTCTGCGCTTTGCAGAAGGCTCCAGAAGTGGAGGCGGCGGCGCGCTGAACTCCTCACAGGATGCAATAAAGAGCGAAACCATGTTGCCAGCCGCGGAAGTCGCCATCTCGCGGGCCCAGTCGGACAGGCGGCAGCAGTCGTCACGCTTTCCGTTGTAAGTTCTCTTGGGCCACTCATTTCTACTCAGGTGTGTATAACTGTATCGAATGTCGCACTGCCTCAAGAACTGTTTGACACCAAAGCTGACAGCAACAAAGCGATGACGACATGAACAACATAATGCAACGATGCGTACATACTGCGAAGATGCGTTCTTCGCCAAAGATCCACCCGCGTACTCCGCGAAGTCGGCAACATTTTCGTTCCCAACTGAATTGTGCAAGATCCTCGGGTGATGACCGACATGGCGAGTGTGAGTCGGGTCGTTCAGAACCCTGGCGTCCACCGACACATGCCGATCAAAGTTTTCCATCCTCTCATCTGCAGCAGAGAGCGCGTCTGCGATGACCTTGCCCTCGCGACCCTTGGTAGTCATCGCGTGACTGGAGCGATGATGACTGCGGATGTACTCCGTCAGTACCGTCGACCCCGAGCACATCGGGTTGTTCTCGAAGATCTGAGCCTAGCGCGACCGCAGCGAACCTTGAACCCTGCGGCGTGGGGCGCGCGCCAGCAGCCATGGCGGCGACCCGTGCGTCCTCGTCGTCACTGGAGTGATCGACGGCGGCGGGCACGCACGCGACCCCGTCGTCACTGGAGTGATCGACGACAACAGGCGGCGCGGCGCGGCTGGCGGGGGCCGCGCAGCACGGCTGGTCGCCGGATGATCGGGACGAAAAGAACAACGGGCGAATGGAATCCGCATTGCGCTCTGAGCCAAACTGATCAAGGCGAACGATATGAAGACCTGAACGAGCACAACGACACACTTCTACCTCGCCTTCCTGACTCAAGACGGCGCGACCACGGGCGAGATCCTTCGCGAGACCGAGAGAAACTTGCGCAGAAAAAGACAACCAAAGAGGAGCACGATCCGAATCTTGCAACTCATGTGACTCGAGACACCCAATCGCGGCACCGCGAGAAACAACGAGACGAACCGGACAACTCTTCTCACCAGTCGTCTAACTCTTTCTTTGCCCCCCTATGCCGCTGTACGTCTTGCGCTGTCTGCGAACCTATTGTGGATGGGAAACCCAAGTTCTCGGATTGATCTTCCGCGATGAAAGCCCAGGCTTTGCCGCGACAACAAGAATTGCAACCCTCGTTCAAAGAAGCCCAAACACCGTCGTCTGTGAAGGCATCGACCATACTAATCCAAGAAAGAGCCGAAACCCTGGTCAAAGCGTATTGTGCTGGAGCAATAAACAGACGCGGCTACGATATGTGACCTCTGCGACACAGTCATGAAGCAAATATGTTAGTTCACCTGTACTAACATCGCCCGTATCATCGCAAATCGACGCAGCTCGTTTAGTGACAGCCTTTGGCACAACCTTTAGCTATGTGGAAGTGACGCGGCGATCATGGTCGATAATCTTCTCCATTTATTATGCTTGGGTGTTGCTGGAGCGTTCAACTTTCTTAGCTGCCGCTTCCCTAGCTTCGCCGAGATTCCTGGGCTGCTCATCGATATATGTCAGGCAGCGACGACAGCGCGCACGCGCGACATCTGGAGAACTGCCGCCATTGCCCACGAGATCGCGCGGACACTCACCCGGAGAGCGAGGTGCCACGTGCATCTCCTTCTTGGTCTGGTGCCCACAATATCTACAAGTGCGAACAATGAAACGAGCAGTAGAACCGACTCACAATATATCAGTGCAACCTCGAGCGCGTGGACGATGCAACGGGGGCCCGGAGGCTTCCTGTTCAGGCCAGAAGAAGAACGAGGAAGGCACAACTTTGCCACTTAAAACTTTCGGCCCCGAAGCGTTCGCAAACTGTCCGTCTCCCCTTCGGATAAAGTTGCTAACGGACCATCTTCAGAACAGAACCGAGTCCTCACTTGGCTTCTTTACAATGCGGCCCCAATCTACGCAATCTGGAATCTCCCCGAGAACACGGCCATGACTGAGCTCCTTGGTGCAGACCCGAAGCAAACGCAGCATCGCGACCAGGAAAAGGGCTAGGGTCCGAAACATATCCCCCCCCCCTCAAACTCCCCATCAGAGACGCTAGCAATCGAATAGGATTCGGTCGAGCGAACAGCCATGAATCCAGGAGTAGCCCCCCTCAGCCTCTGCAGAGGTCTGAAAACTATTCTCCTAAAGCTCTGGAGGTCCCTGAACCATAGTGGCTTCGGTCCTTCCCAGACAACTCACGCAGACATGACTCTCACCGCGATTGTTCTGCAGGCTACAATGCCCGTCGCGATTCCCCCCTCATGCGCGCAAGCGCCCTGCGACGCGCGACGCGAGAGGAGAAAGAAGAGCAGAAACGAGAAACACCATACCCTATCCCCATCGACTCCACCTTGCCCCGAATGACACGATGAGGGATTGGCGATGACGCAGCAACAGAACTGACGGATGCGAACTCCCGTTCGTCATCGCCCTCGCGCAACTGGACCTGGCGTTCGCCAGCGTCTCCAGCGCGCGCTTCCATGGCCGCCCTGGGCTTGCCCTTGCCCTCAAGGCCCCCGGGCCAGTGGCCTGTTTTGTTGCAGGTCTTGCACCTCGAGCGTCTCTTGATCTCCTGGAGCCGCTGCTTGCGATCTACCAGGGAAGGCCCCCCGTTGCCGCCTCCCTCGGGCGACTAAGGCGCGCGGTGGGAGTCCTTGCCTCCGCTGTTTCCTGCGCCCTTGCCCTGGCGCCAAGATTGGCGACCAAGTCATCTTGGGTCGCATCAGAAGCTCCTTCCTCCGCGCGCCCGGCCTTGACCATCTCGTCGGCCACCTCGACGTCGACCTCGCTGCTTTCCTGGGCGGGAGCCCGGTGAGCATGCGATTCCTCGTCGCCGCGCGTGCGTTCGTCGGCGCAGTCGTCCCAGGCCGCGTCGTCCCAGCCGTGCTCTGGCGCATAGCCAGAGGCGTAATACCCGTAAGGGCTCAGCTCCTCAGGGTAATGCTCCTCCTGCTCGTACCATCCGTCATCCGCAGTGTAAAAGGCGTGCTGTGGCCTAGAGAAGCGCACCTTGCATTTGCCCTTGCTCCTGTTATGGTAGCTGGGTCTGGGCTGCGTCCACGTCGAAGAGTTGGGCCCTTTGCCAGACTCGCCCTTGCCCTTTTGGCAGATGTGTATAAGACCGTGCTGGAGGATCAAGACGTCCTTGATCTTGTCGACGGTTGTCACATCCCCTGTGGATGTCAACACCATCAGGTTCTCCGAAAGCGAGAGGCCTGCATGGTCCAAGAGGAGGGGGCCAAGCGCATCGTCACTCATCAAGATCTTAGGATCGAAGACGGAACAAATTTCCACCAGCGCTTCCTTCGGGAGATGTACCAGGCCATCGACTCAACGCTCTGCCGAGACAGTGGTCCATATGGTCTCTGCCCCACCTGGAACAGGATCTTCGTTTCCTGTGCCTCAATAGGGAAGAGTGAACTGCGAATCGCCAGCACATGCTGATCGATCCCAGTCGACGTCCTTACCGGTATCCATGGCAAGATCGAATGCGTCACCTCTGAGGCCTTCTCAAGCTTGTTGACAGCTGCGGTGATCACGTCTTGCTGTGGTACACCCGTCTCTTGGTCCACCGAGGCCAAAACGGCACTCATGCGCATCTCTGTACGGAATTCCCACTCGTGGAAGTTGTTCACCGTTCGGTAGTAGATGTAGAAGCCACTCGTCGTCTCAGACCGCGTCAGCGCGTTGGCGCCTGACCGGTAGCGTAGAGAAGAAAGTGCCATGGTGCAAGGCACAGTCCCCTAACGAGGGCAACTGCCAGTACGGACAGTAAAGAGAGGTAGTGCGACACTCTCTGATGAGACATGCGCGCAGTGGTAGGATACGGGGATCGTGCGGCAGCTCCGCTACTAGTGTGATTATGAAGCGTTTTAGCACCATGGAAAAAAGGGGCCCCTAGAGGTCAAACGGCAGCGAGTGGCGCATATACACGCGTGACACATGCACCATCCCACAACAGGTCTCCCGGCCCGCCCACCCTGCACATCGCGGCTGCAAGATCCCCAGATCCACCGAATCCCCTGGGGGCCATATTCGCGCCGACCCGCCCAACCTGCACACGGCCGCCAGATCCCAAGGTCAACCGAGAATCCCCCGATGGTCCTGCCTCGCCCTTTCGACGACCACGACACAACCTGTCAAAATTGAACAGAACACCGCACACCATGACATAAGATAGTGTAGCATCGAGCATGGTACGGCACCACATAACATACACGAACATAACACACCATGCCAACACACACACATCATACCATAACATAACATATCATACCATGCAATCGCACATCATGACATAACAAACTATACCATAACATACCACGTCACTCACAATATAATTTAGCATATCATAGCCGCATACTCCATACCATGACAGAGCAGAGCATCACAGAACACATGATCGCCTACCATACCACCGCATACCATAACAAATCATACAATGACAGAGCGAGGGATCTTATACCGTAGGCTAACAAAAACAAGCCGTGCCCCTCTGCATGAACTATTCTACTACTTGTCTAAAAAGGGAAGGCGCTAGGGCTAGAACTTCTCGCATAGGCTTTGGGGATCGCACGCTGCTCGCCTTGAAAAAAGCGAATGCCTGCAATTTGCTCCACCACGGGAGTGGCACCACGAAGGGGCATCGGTAATGAGCCTGAGCCGCCAGAGATGGAGCACAAGACACGCAACATGCCCTCACGTGTCCCAGAGCCCCCCGAAACGCCCCCAAGAGGCCGCAAGACACCCCAAGAGGCCCCGAATGCCCCCCAAGAGGATCCGCCGACCCCTTGCGGGTCTCTAGGCGTGTGAGGTTGTTCCTTCCCCATACCCCCCCCGGGACCCCAAACAGGCAGTTTGACCCCCCCCCCTCGTGGTGAACGACCCTCCGCCGAACTCACCCGAGGCGGTTTGGGCTCCCCAGGCTCGTTTGGGAGCTTCCGACGCCACCCCCAAGATGGCCCAAGAAAGCACAAAGTCGCCGAATGATCGCTCCAAGACGCCCAAGGTGGGCCCCAGGCGGCCTAAAAGGGCGCCACGACGCTCCAAGAGGCCTCCAACCGGCTACCGAAGCGGGGCCCCCGAGGCCAAAATCGTGGAATTCCTCTAGAAAACGTGCATGTTTGGCATATACGCCTTTTCGGCCAACACGGCGTTGACAATGGCCCAAGAGGCCGCCAAGACCGCTCCAAGAGGGCCCAAGAGGCTCCCAAGAGGGCCCCAACACGGCCCAAGAAGTCGCCAAGACGGCCCAAGAGGCGCCCAAGATAGCCCAAGAGAACCCCCAGGCGGCCCCAAGAGGGGCCCAAAAAGGGGAGCCCGAATCGAAAATCCGAGCCTTCCGCCCACGGAGGCCCCCAAGAGGGCCCAAGGGAGCGGCCGAAGGCACCAAGAATCCGTCAAGACATCCCAAAAGCCCCCCCAGTACGCCTCTCAGGAAACACTAATATACCAAAATCGCCGAATTCCTTTTCCTTGACCTCCTTCTTCTCCTCTTCCTCCACCGCATCGTCCTCCTTCTCCTCCTCCTCTCCCTTTTCTACCACATCGCCTGGCCAAACAAAGCCCAACACAACGCATGGCGGAATGGGCGGCAGCCGCGGTGCCCACGGCCGGCAGCAACGATGGACAACCCCTGAGGCCTCCCAAGAAGCCCCCAAGACAGTCCAAGAGAACCCCGACTCGCCGAAAGACCGTTCCAAGATGCCCAAGATAGCATCCAGACAACCCACGGTGCCCCTAGGCCGCCGCGCAAAGCCTCCGAGAGAGCTCCCGAGACCCGGCGATAGCCCCTAATGAAAAAAAGGGGTCGGCGGATGTGGCGTAAGCCTATAGAACCTCAAGAGACCCCCACAGAGCGCCCATGAGGCCCAAAGGCCCCCAAGAGCACACCAAGAGGCCCCGAAGAGGCATCCGAAGAGACCACAAGAGGCTTCCAAGAGGACTCTGGCCGCAAAACCAGGTGCGGACGGCCCCTACATATCAACGACGAACCCCTCCTGTCGGGTTAGGTTGTCAGATCTGGGCCTTGGCGCACCAGATCTGGCCCCGGAGCAAACACATCCTGGCGCTGCCTCCCAGTCAGCCCGACTGTCGTTCTACCGATTTGTTTAGGGAGAACTCGGTAGAACCAGTGCGCCGAAGACGGCCCAAGAACGATCTTGGGCCAGTGGGGGCCTCGATGAACCATGACTCTTCCGAGCCTGATCGATCGAGCTCGGTAGAACCATCCTGGGGTCACGTTTCGAAATTCTATGTTGGCACGATGGCGATGTTTTCGGCAGCCGAAGAGCCCTACAATCACAATGACTCCCACTGCGACTAAACCACCAAAATGTACGACGGCTGTTATTGCCACTACCGCTGCAACTACAGCCAGGTGAATAGTTTGGCAGTGGTGGAATGTTTGACCGCGAGTTGAAACACACACACACACACACACACGCACACACGCACACGCACACGCACACACACACAAGTCACACACACACACAAGCACGCAAATTTATATACGCACGAAACTACACACACGCGCGCGCGAACACACACACACACACACACACACACACACATACACGCAGGCACGCACGCACGCACGCACGCACGCACGCACGCACGCACGCACGCACGCACGCACACACACACACACACACACACACACACACACACACACACACACACACACACGCGCGCGCGCGCGCAAGCGCACGCGCATGCGCACGCGCCACGCACGCGCACGCGACCGCGCACACAAACGCACACGACCACATACACGCGCACACGCACACGCACGCGCACACGCACGTACACGCACACGCACACGACCACACGAACGCGCACGCGCACGCCAATTCGGGCTCGGGTTCGGGCCCGGGCTCGGGCTCACGCTTGGTATTGGGCTCGGGCTCGGCCTCGTGCTCGAAATGGCTCAGTCTTAGCCCGCGCTCGGCCTCGGGGTCGGGCTCGCGCTCGGGCTCGAAATGGAGCTCGCGCCCGAGCCTGCGTACGTGCAAGCGCACCAGCACGCGCACGTGCACGCGCACGCGCGCACGCAAACGCACACGCACACACACTCACAAACGTACACGCACGCACACGCACATTCGCACGCACACGCGCTCACACGCGCACGCGCACTCGAATGCGCACGCGCTCAGGATGGAGTTCGGGCTCGGGCCAGGGCTCGGGCCCAGGCTCGGGCTCGCTCGGGAACGCGCGCGCGCGCAACGCAGGCTCGCGCTCGCGCTCACGAACTGTTCCTATTTAAGAGCAAGGCGTGACTACAATGTTAGGTTTCCCCTCCCTTGCCCCGTCCAATCACGCCCTGAACGGGGTGAGGCTCCAACTCCCAGCTGTTGCGAAGGGAAATTGTTGCACCAAATTCTTCAGACAAGACGGGTGGGGGTGGGTTCCAGCACCTACATGTTACAAGGGGCAATGGATCCAGCACCCAATTTCGAGGAGGGTCAGTCGCTCCAGCAGGTTATACCGACAAGAAGGGTCGGCTCCGTCACTGCATTTTTGCCTAGCCTTTGCGCTCCAACAGCCAAATGCGCGGGCTCCAGCATTCCATTGTCACTCAGGAAAGTGGTTCAAGCATCCCACGGCGATGGCTCAAGCACTGTATCTGTACTGATCGCGAGCGCTCCAACAACCCACGGCGTTAGTTCCACCACTGCCGTTGTACTGAGAACGCCCACGCCACGAACCCACCTACAATCCGTCAAAACATGCACTTGCAAAGTATTGCCCTACTGCCACTACAACGAATACTATCCCAACGCCACCACTGCCACTGCCATTGCATCTATCACTAGAACGCTTGTGATGTGTCAATGTCGTAGGCTTTCAACTGCCACCGCTACTGCATCCAAACATAAAAGAACCCACCCAGCGGATGGCGAACGCACTGGCCGTTGCTAGGACTGCCTGCTATAGCTTGTGGAACAATGCGCGCACGTCTGTTTCCCAGGGTGGTTGGACGGAGAGAGCTGTAGGCCTGCCCGCTCCAACTGGGCGACGCCCAGGGCCCCTCACCCCCCTGCCGCGCCTCCCGCGGTGGCTGGTCACGGTCGCTCCTGAGCAGAGGCACCTCTACAAGCATCGGCTGGCTTTGAAAAAGAGAACGTGCTGACCACTCTAGTAGCTGCAAGTTTCTTCGGACGATTCAGCGCGGAATCGTCTATGCTATCAAGCTTGGCATCTCCGCGCCAGATCACTGACCGATCACACGCACTCTGGAAGGATAGCCCCGTCCCCAGATTTCGCAGGGGCTCGCCGATGAGAAAGGCATGCGTGCGCGGGAAGAACTGTTCGACGTGGGCGACGCTCGGAGCGGCGAGCTCGGGGAACGTGCGGGCTTCGGGCCCCTCTGGCGCCCCACCTGAGGCCGAGGTCGGCACGGTCTCTCAACAACGCCAGCCTCGGCACCCCCACTGCGGGCGACTCCAGCATCCCCGAGTCCAGAAATGTTGACGCCTCACGTCTGCTTCCGCCCGCCCTCCGCCTGTGGAGCCTGCCGCTGCTACGCCTCGGCCGTTCTCTCCGCCGCGGGCGAGAGGCGGCGAGGGCGGGACCCTCTTTCTCTGGAGCGCCCCGGGTGATTCGCAGAGGGCCCGTTGCAGAGTGGCCCGACGCGACTGGATCGAGCCGTGGGGCGGGAGCCGCCTCCATCTGCGCCCAGCCCGGCTCGGCATCCAGCACGCCCCGCGGCGACAGGCAGGGCGCCCTGACCAGGATGGACAACGGGGTGCCCTGCCAGCAGGGGCCGCACATCTCCAGAGGCGAGGGGGCACGCCTGGGCCCGCCCGAGGAGCAGACTAAACACGGACGGAGTGCCAATGCCCTCGCGTGAAGACGTCTATGTCCGCTCGAAGCTCAACGAAGCTGCGGCAATGTGTGCCCACATGGGGTGCCCACGTCCTCGAGATGCTGGCGTCTGGGTTTGGTGGGTCTCCCCGGGGTGCAATTCGCCAACCCATCAGGCCTACGCGCCGGCAATTTACTTCAGTGTCGTAACTCCCAGTCCTGGGCCAGCACGGGAACGGAAAGGGCGCTTAAAGAACTTGCCCGAACAGGCTCATAGCACCGTTCGCTTTGAAGAGTCTTAGCGTTGAGAACTGTTTCGCGTCAACGTTCGCTCTTGGGAGCCTTGGCGTTCAGAGATCTGTAAATCTCCGTTCGCTGTTTGGAGATTTGGCGTGAAGATCTTATTCAGTCAGTGCTCGCTCTTAGGAGCTTAGCGTTCAAAGCTTTTCACGACGTCACTGACTCGCCTGAGAAGGGCTTTCCCGTCCTCTGGACCTCAGCTCTTGGGAACTTTGATGCCAAAACTGTGTCTGGTCGTCGGGGGGCGGAAGCCTTGGCGTCAAAACTGTATCCAGCACTGGGCCGTCTTGAGACGCTCTTGGAGGTATCTTTGGGGCCTCTAGGGCGTCTCTTGGGAGCATTTGAGTCCGCCTTGGGGGCATCCTGGGGCTCCCCTGGGCCGTCTTGGGACCCTCTTGGGCACTTGTTGGAGCCGTCTTGGGCCAGTTTGAGGATCTCTTGGGCCCACCTCGCGACCCTGCTGGAGGGGTCCTCTTGGGGCCGTCTGGGGGCGTCGTGGGGACCTCTTGGGCTGACCTGAAGCCATCGTGAGCCCTCTTGGAACGCTATTGGGCCGTCTAGGGAGCATTCTGGGACTATGGTAGGCCATCTTGGGTTATATCAGGCCGTCTTTTTTTTTTGTTTTTTTTTTTTTGCTGAGACACTTGAGAGCGCGGTGTACACCTTTAAACAAACATCCGAATCGCGACAGCAGCCTAGCTCGCCTTTGTGCATCAAAGCAGCGGAGCCATTCGTGGCCTGGGCTGTCGTGCCGCATTGGCCATGCTGGTATACCATCAGCAGGCAGAGCGGTTGCACGGATCCATCTCACTGGCCTCAGCCCACCTGCTCAGCCTCGGGTCCATCCCCGCTACCGCCACCCTTGATCTCGCCCAGCGTCTTGCAGATGGCGACCGTGGGGTAGCAGATGACGCCGCACGAGCCAACCATGCAGGGGACCTCCTCGTCGCACGGGATGGCGGCCGCCCCGGCAAGGCAGCACATCTGACCCTGCGACTTGATGCACACGGTGGGCGAGACGCAGCGGATCGCGCAGCACACGCAGCAGAGCGTCGGCGCGCCCTGCTTGCAGCAGTACTCGACCTCCAGGCAGCACAAGGTCTCGCTCGCCATGCACCCCAGGCATCCATCCCCGCAGAGCAGGCCTTCGTAGCAGCAGCAGCACGCGTCAAGAACCATGATCGCGTCGTTGTCGAGCGCGTCGTTGTCGCCCTCGCCCATTGCTCCGAACAACCTCTGGTAACCCTTGCCAGCGCTGGAATGCTCCGAATCGAGCAGGCTCGAGACGAAATGGCTTGAGCCAAAATGGCTACGGAAAGCCTCTAGGGTCGTCTTCGGGGCCCCTTGGCCGCTTGTGGGGCCACTTGAACCATCTTGGCGGGGGAAGGGCGTGTTACCCCGGATTTTGCGTACTTCGCCCTTCACCTGGACATCACTCGTACCTCGCTCTTTCTGACATCTGGGCCAGCACGGAAATAGACAGAGCGCTCGAGAAAATTGCCCGAACGGGCTCATGGTACACGCTGTGAGCTCTTGGGAACCTTTGCGTTACCAGCTTTTCGTGCCACCGTTCGCGCCTGGGAGCTTTGGCATTCAAAACCTTTTACATGGTGTCAAAACTGTGTCCGGCACTGGACCGTCTTGGAGCCCACTGAGGCGCCTCTTGAGACGCAACATTTGGAGAGACTCATCGGCATGTTGGGCCGTTATGGGGGGCCTCGGTACCTCTTGGGCCGTCTTGTGGGCCCTCCTGGGCGGTCTTGGAGCCCCCTTGGCCCTTCTTGGAGGCCTGTTGGGCCATCTTGAGACCCTCGTGGACACCCTGTTAGGCAGTCTGGGTGGCCTTTTGAGCTGTCTTGGGGATTTGTTGCCGTCCTTGGGCCCCGCCCTAGAGCCTTCTTGGAAGCCTCTTCGGGACGTCTTGAGGCGATCCCGGAGTCCGCTGGGACCGTCTTGGCGGGTCGGAGGCAAACAAAAAACGATGATGCTGAAACCGATGCAAGATGGCCCAAGAGGGCTCCAAGAGGGGCATAAGAGGCCTCCAAGACGGCCCTAAGAGATTCCAGCAGCGCTCCAAGAGCGCACGAAACGCGCCTCACAAAGTAATTGCTTGGGCTCCCGAGGGGGGACCCAACTGAAAGCTCCCCTATGTTGATCGATGTCTTCCAAGATGGCTCCAAGAGCGCTTGTAAAGCTCCCAAGAGCGCCCCCCAAAGGCCCAAAGCGGCCGCCAAGTGGCCAACATCCGTCCAAAACCTAGGGACAACCAATGTGGTTTGCGTTATCGCCTTTTCGCTTCTGATGGACTTCCGAGGCCTCAGGATGGCTCCAAGATGGCCCAAGAGGCCTCCAAGAGGGGCCCGAGAGGCCTCCAAGACGGCCCCAAGGGAGCCCACGAGCGCCCCACGAAGTGATCGTCTGGGCTCCCGAGGGGGGGCCCTAATTAAAGCTCCCCTTGTTTGATCAATGTCTTCCGACATGGCCCCAAGAGCGCTCCTAAAACTCTCAAGGGCGCCCAAAGAGGGCCCAAAGAGGCGCCCAGACGGCCCCAAGAGGCATCCAAGAGACTCCCAAGAGATCTCCAAGAGGCCTCAAGAGGATCCCCGGGGCACCCAAGACGCTCAAAAACTGTCCTGGGCCCGACAAGACGCCTTCCAGACGCCCCAAGTGGCATCTAAAAGCCTTCCAAGAGTCATCCGCTCCTCCCGCAACACCTCCTCCTCCTCCTCCTACTCCTCCTCTTCTTGCTCCTACACGTCCTACTCCTCGTCCTCCTCCTCCTCCTCCTCCTCCTACTCCTCCTGCTCTTCCTTCTCCTCCTCCTCCTCCTCCTCCTTCTCCTCCTCTTCCTCCTGCTCCTCCCTGTCCTCCTCCTCCTCCTCCTCCTCCTCCTCCTCCTCCTCCCCCTCCTCCTCCTCCTCCTCCTGCTCCTCCTCCTTATCCTCATGTTCCTCCTCCGCACTCCCAGCCTTTAGGGTGCGACGGCTTCCAAGGCCGTTTGTTTCTCTGTATGCTCCCTCACTTCCATGATCAGGGCAAATCTCCTGGGCATCGTCTCTGGATGAGCTTTTTGCCCTTCCACTTCGTTCCGATGGCCCTTCTGCTCGCCCTCCTCCTCCTCCTCCTCCTCTTCCTCCTCCTCCTCCTGCTCCTCCTCATCCGCAAACTCATCATCCTTCCCCCTCCTCCCGCATCCTCCTCCTCCTCCTCTCCTCCTGCTCCTCCTCCTTTTCCTCCTCCTCCTCCTCCTCCTCCTCTTCCTCCTCCTTCTCCCCCTCCTCCTCTTCCTCCTCCTCCTCCTCCTCCCCCGAACGATAATGGATGTCCCCCTCTTCGCTCCTACATGTCCCTGATCCTCTCGACATGCCTGGGCTTTGGTTTTGGATGGACTGGTGGGGATACGCGAAGCGTCAACTTGGAGCCTTCTTAAGACGTCTTCGGGGCCCCTTGAACCGTCATTTTTGTGCGTTTTCGGCCCTGTCAGGCCACTCCTGTAGCTTGTTGGCAGCCTCTGGAGCTGTTTGAGCGGCATGGGGGATGCTCCGGAAGGGGTCAAATATGTCGTGGGCCGACATGGGAGAAATCCAGGAGGACGTCCAGGCCGTGTTCTGGTCCAGCTCCTCCTCCTCCTCCTCCTCCTCCTCCTCCTCCTCCTCCTCCTCGTCTCGTCTCGTCCTCCTCCTCCTCTCCTCCTCCTCCTCCTCCTCCTCCTCCTCCTCCTCCTCTCCCTCTCCTCCTCCCTCCTCTCTCCTCCTCCTCCTCCTCTCCTCCTCCTCCCCTCTCGTCCTCGTCTCCTCCTCCTCCTCCTCCTCCTCGTCCTCCTCCTCCTCCTCCTCCTCCTCCTCCTTTCCTTCTACAGATGACAGACACGTGGGGACCTCCAGGGGCCTCTGGGGGGCGTCGCAGAGGAGTGCGGCAATTGCAGGAAGCACCCTCGACTCCTCTTCGGTCTCCTTGTCGGACTGGCGGCGACAATCATGTTCCCGGAAGGCTCTCTGGGAACATGATAGTGTGGGCCGTCTTGGAGTTCTCGTGGAGGTTTCCAGGGTACCCCACATAAGGCTACAAAGCCCGAAGGACAGCCAGATGGGACTGTTTGAAAAATCTTGAAATGGTGGCGAAGCTTGGAAGTGAGATGGGGGAAGCGTGTGTGGTAACAAACAAGAAATTGTAGGCGCTGAGAAGGTCACGGCAAGGAATGAGGGAAGTAGCGTAGGGGGTGTGCGAAAAAGACTGGGCTGGCCTTCGACCCATCTCGCCACCGTGCCTCGGTAGCGGGCCAAAAGCCATGATAGTATTAGGTGGGATGTCGAAGGATGCCTCGCGGGGATCTCTTCGGGGCCACTGTTTGGCCTCTTAGGAACCGTTTGGGGGCCTTCTGGGGCGTCGTGAAGGTTGGAGCCTCGTGGCAGCCGGACCTTATTAGGGCCTCCAGGGAGCCTCTTGGGCCGGAATATTCGACATTTCGGTTCATGCTCCCCCTCCTGAGCTTGTCTTGGGGCCGTCTTTAGTGCCTCTTGGGCCGCCTTAGGTGCCCCCGGGGCAATCGTTGAGCCCTGTTAGGGCGTCCCGGGGCCATCATGGGGGCGTCTTGGCCCGTCCTGAGGCAATGTTGGAGGTCTCTTAGGCCGTCTAGGAGTGCGGGAAACTGGAAAACTGGAGGACCTCCAAAATCCTTACGAACATCTGGGAAATCAAACATTTTCGCGAGGCACTTATCTGGGGCCTCGGGCGGCCCTTGAAGTCTGCTCTGGGCCGTCCTGGCGCCGTCCTGGGGACTTCTTGGGGCGAAGAACTCTAAATTTCGGTTTATTCTCCCCCTGTTGGGCCCATCTTGGGGCCGTGCGTCGTGGTTCTACTGTCTTGGGCGCTGGGGTCGTCATGGAGCCCTGCTAGGCCGTCTTGCGGCCCTCCCGGGGGCCTCTTGGCTCGTCGTGAGGCGGTGTAGGAGGCCTCTTGGGCTGTCTTCTTGTTGTGCTGGAAACTGAAGAAGTGAAGGACCCCAATAACATTGAAAAAAACCAAGGGCAATCAAAGATATTCGCCTCTCGGGCACTCGTCTTGGGCCTCGGGCGCCCACTGAAGCCTGCCCGAGGCCGTCCTGGCGTCGTCTTGGGGCCTCCTGGGAGCCTCTTGAGGCAAAGGACTAAAATTTCGGTTCATGTTCCCCCTCTTGAGCCCATCTTGGGGCCGTCTTTCGGCCCTCTTGGGCCGTCTTAGGTGCCGCTGGGGCCGTCATGGAGCACTGTTGGGCCGTCCTGGGGGGGCCTCTTGGCCCGTCTTGGGGCGGTCGTGTGGACCTCTTGGGCCGTCTGCGCTTGTTGAAAACTCGAAGAGTGGGGGACCCACAAGACGTTGACACCCCAACCGGAATCAACGATGTCTTCCTCTCGGGGCACTCGTCTGGTGCTTCGGGCGCCCACTGAAGCCTGCCCGAGGCCATCCTGGCGCAGCCTGGAAGCCTTCGGAGGCCGTTCGCAAGGAATCGTCGGGCCCTCGGGGTGTGATGGACTGGTCCGGTTGACTATCCTACGCCCACGGGGCCACTGTGGAGGCCACGAAGGCGCTCGTGGGACCCCCAGGGCCCCTATGCCAACCCGGAGCCGTGGTTCCAGGTCCGCCCCCAGCCGACTCCGATGTGTGTGTATATGTGCGTGTGTATATATATATATATGTATATATATACACATATATATATGCATACATGCATACATGTATACATGCATGCATGCATGCATGCATACATACATACACACATACATGCACCCATACATACATACATACATACATACATACATACATACATGCATGCATACATACATGCATGAGTGCATGCATGCATGTATACATACATACGTACATACATACATACATACGTACATACATATGTACATATATACATACAAACACACATACATACATACATACATACATGCATACGTACGCACGTACGTACATACATCTATACATGCACACATACACACATACATATGTACATGCATACATGCATGCACACATACCTACATACACACACATACATACATACATACATACATACATACATACATACATATATACATACATACATACATACATACATACATACATACATACATACATACATACATACACACATACATACATACATACATGCATACATGCATACATACATACATACATGCATACCTACCTACCTACATACATACATACACACACATACATACATACATGCATATATCAATACATTCATTCATTCATTCATACATACATACATACATACACACATACACAAATACATACACACATACATACATACATACATACATACGTACATACATATTTACATACATACATACATACATACACATAACTATACATACATACGTATCCATACACACATAAGTTTACACATCTACATACAAACTATGCATCCACATGTGTAGATCAGTATCGGTATAACCATCTGTCAGTCTCATCTATCAATCTACTGGAATCACAACCCACATGTCTCTTGAAATCATTGTATCGGGACCCGTCGGGGCAAACATCTGGAACAACCATCGGGACAACCATCCGACCATCGGGACAACCATCGGGACAACCATCGGGACAACCATCGGGACAACCATCGGGACAACCACCGGGACAACCACCGGGACAACCATCGGGCCAAGCAACGAGACAACCATAGGGACAACCATCGGAACAACCAGCGGGACAACCATCGGGACAACCACCGGGATAAAAATCAGGACAACCATCGGGATAACCATCGGGACAACCACCGGGACAACCATGAGGACAACCATCGGGACAACCATCCATCGGGACAACCATCAGGACGACCATCGAGACACCCATGAAGACTACCATCAGGACAACCATCGGGCAATTTTTCACACCACGGCCTGGATAGGGACGCCCCTTTTCGTTGTTGTCTTGGCCCTAGCCAGTGAAGGAACTCGGGCAGCTTCGCCTCGCCTCGCCCACACACACGTCAAGCACGAATCGAAACGATTTCTCGGTTGGGGCACCTCACCTTAGACGATGAGACATCCATCTTGCCCATAAGGAATAACTCGCCACATTCTTCGTCGATCGTTGAGGGTCCCAGGGTGCCCCAGAGCTTCTGCGGGTCCCTGGGGCCATCGGGGATTGGCAATTCAGCGTGGCCCGCTGCCAAGCCGATTTCACATTTGATGCGCCTACTGTATCGCTACTCCCCAGACCACTCCCGCGTCTTGCCCTGATCACAATTTCGAAGAGAATCCAACCGTTGCGGCGAGGGCTCTCTAGGACGAAAAACAATATGGGTACGGCAGGTTCGTAGTGTCATGACGACCCCGGCGGTGGTTTCTGACACCGCGTGGATCGTTCAACCTCGAAGAATTGGCAACTTGTCGACAACCAGATCGTTCCATGTTGGACGGTTCCAGGCCAATGGCGTTGTGTGACCTTGAACGCCCGCGCTGGGGTCACAGCCGCGTCGACGCGACACGATCCTAACGTCTGTCCTGTCACCAGCCGATCTGATATTGTTTTAATCCGCGGCCTCAAAACCCGACCCCTTCCGCCGGACCGCGCTGCCTGCCCGGAACCAGCGTGGCGGCATGTAGGGTTTCTTTTCCGACTCTGCTCTGAACTTAGTGGCATGGTTTGAGTCCTGGAGCCGTTTTTGTTGCCGTTTCCGGTCGCCGTTTTTTGCTGTTTCCACTTTCAAGGGACACTTTTTCGGAAACCCGACCCCTTCTCCCGCGGAGGTAGGCTTTCGCGCCGGATCCATTTTTGATGACACTGGGGTCCAGCGATGGCCCCCCCAAGCCCAAATCGAGAAAAGACGCCTGATCGAAAACAAAATACCCCAGCAAAGCACCCTAATGGCAATAAAGGTGAAGAGGCGGGTCGAGGAGAGTAGAAGCAAGGCCGGGGAGGCCTGAGAAGCCCGTGGAAATACATGTTCTGATGCAAAGGATCG
This sequence comes from Prorocentrum cordatum, assembly GCA_963575745.1. Taxonomy (NCBI): domain Eukaryota; class Dinophyceae; order Prorocentrales; family Prorocentraceae; genus Prorocentrum; species Prorocentrum cordatum. The sequence goes on along the minus strand of CAUYUJ010014344.1, from coordinate 133,164 downwards.
TGGCCGCCAACTGACCGAACATGAAGCCGGCATAGGGGCGAGAGCACCCGGGTGGTTTATTTCACGGGAGCTCACCAGCACGATTCCCAGCGCTGTGCCGGTCTCGTGCCGGTTTTGTGTCGGGCTTTGCGGCGGTCTTGTTTCAGTCTTGTTTCAATATTGCTTCAATATTGTTTCAGTCATGTGTCCGTCTTTGTTTCAGTCTTGTTTCAGTTTTCTTTCGGTAGTGTTTCACTATTGTTCAGTCTTGTGGCGGTGACACAAGACTGAAACAAGACTAAAGTAATTGCGACGGGGGGTAGCACGCAACTCGCCACACATTCCGTCAAAACAGCGTTCCTGACGGGAAATGTTGCGAGTTGCGTTCCGCACCCCTCGCATTTTTCAGTCTTGTTGCAGAGACTGAAACAAGCCTGAAACAAGACTGACACAAAACCGACACAAATACTGAAATACAGACCGACACAAGAATGAACAGATACTGAAACAAGACCCAAACTTACCCCGATACTGACACACCCGCAGCCCCCTCCCCGCAGACCCCCAGGGCGGAATTGCAACAGGACCCAAAAGAGCGGCTCCGCGTTACTCTTGGAAGATCAAGATTCAGGAAGCATCAGACGAAACGGCTGCCAGACTGGGCGGTCCAGAACTCCGACTCTTCTGTGGGACTCTCTTGACCACCCGTAAAGCCCCCTACGCAGCGAAACAGTATGGTCAACGAATCGTGCTCTCATTGTCGAGAAATCTTAGTCTTCTCCTCTGACCCCCCGGGCTGCGCCCCGTGCCCCCGCGGGGCCCCGCGGGCGGCCCGAAGGTTCCCGCGGGCCCCCCCCCACGGGGAGGAGCATGCTACGCTTGGAACTAGTTGAACTGAATGTGAAGTATTGGATCCGTGAGTGGGTCAGCCTAGGACAACCTGATACGAAAGAAGCTTGGATGCCTCTTTTGGATGTTGGACGGCTCTGATGCCAATCTGGCCGCGGCCGCGGAAACCTCCCCGGCCGCGGGCTGCCACCCCCACCTCCCTGACGAGGGCTCCTCGAGGCGCACGGCGAAGCGCCCGGCGCTGCCGACCCAGCGCAGCACGGTCGCCGGCCTGTCGTTCAGCTCCGGGCGGGACTGCAGACGCCTCCAGGTGAGCCACAAAAAGAATGTGGCATTACGCGAGATGGCATAGCGACCTCACGCCGCAGCTTACGAGGGCCGCTGGCGCGACACGCCACATTGGAAACGAGAAGCTCACGCGCAACCTTACACGGGCAGCTTACGGCTTACGCGCCAATGTCGGTGTAGACGAACCCGTTGTCCTTCGTCGCTGAGGTGGCGAGGGAGGGAAGGGGGGGGTGAGGTTTAGTAGGCACATGCGATCAAAGATCGTACTACAGAACCTCCAGGGGCACATTCGGCGTCGGTCTCTGAGGTTCCCGATGTGCTCGTGCGCTTCTTGTGGGTCCCACGGGCCATCGGGGGGTAAGAAGATTCTGTGGGGCACCTGAGGGCAAGCCAGTCCCTGATTGGATGTGCCTACTGCAGGAGGAAGACGAGAAGAAGGAGGAGGAGGGAAAGGAGGAGCAGCAGGAGGGATCGGAGGATCGGATGGCGACGGCAGGCGACGACGACGACAGACAGCGACGACGATCGTCGACGAACGTCGACGACAAACGACAACGACGAGGGAGACGGGGAAAAAGGCACGGGCAGACGATGAGAACGACGACTGGGACGGACAAGAGCTGTTTCGGGGAGGAGCGCAGTGCAGGAGGAAGAGGGGTGGAACAAGAGTGCAAAAATTAATATCAGCAGGAACAGAAGCAAGAGAAGTATTCTCCATGTTCCACCTTCCGAGAGCTTCGGACGATACAACGCCCTTCTCCTCACTTTCGTCCTCCTCCTCCTCCTCCTCCTCCTCCTCCTCCTCTCCTCCTCCTCCTCCTCCTCCTCCTCCTCCTCCTCCTCCTCCTTTTCCTCCACCCCACCACCACCACCACCATCCTAGTCTTACATGTATTCCTCCTCCTCCTCCTCGTCCACCTCCTGCCCCTCCTCGTCCTCGTCCTCCTCCTCCTCATGCCAGAATGTTCGAACTGTAGCTGGGCCCGTTGCCAATCCGCATGCCTTAAGCCATGCTTGCGGCTCATCGACCTCCCTCCCCGTGGCGGGGCCTGCCGCTGCCCCGCCCCTCTCCCTCAGAGGGGGCAGCTCAGGGGGGGACCATCGATTGGAATGGACGATTCGCAGCCCCCCCTTCCACATCGGGGGCCTCAGCGTGACCGCGCCGCCAGGCGGCAGCGCCGCGCCGGATGCCTTAGGAGGAGGAGGAGGAGGTGGAGGAGGTGGACGAGGAGAAGGAGGAGAAGGTTGTAAGGGGGAAAGGAACGAGGGATGGGAGGAGGGGGAGGAGGAGGAGGAGGAAGAGGAGGAGGAGGAGGAGGAGGAGGAGGAGGAGGAGGAGGAGGAGGAGGAGAGAGGAGGAGGAGGAGGAGGAGGAGGAGGGAGGAGGAGGAGGAGGAGGAGGAGGAGGAGGAGGAGGAGGACAAGGACAAGGACAAGGACAAGGACAAGGACATCCGCATAAAGGAAGTATGACGTCAGAGCGCCTACTCAGGCGACCTACGCGCTACTGCCAAAATCCCCTGCGATCAGTTGTGCCACAGCCCTGCCTTCTCACAAGGGCCGGCATGGGGCATGCCCCGTAGCTCAAGGGCCGAGCTCCGAAGTGGCCCCGTAAGAGAGGCTCGCTACCTTATATCACGAGTCCTTTCGGGTCAGCGCGGGGGGAGCGGCTGCTGGCCCTTCCGCGTGCCCAAGGGGAGGGGACGCGCGGGCTTAGCAGGGCGCCCAAGCCAAGGGGGGAGGAGACGACGATGCGACCTCAAAAGGAGGAGAGGGGAAGAGACGGAAGGCCCGAGACCCCAAACTGTTGCTGGGGGGGGGGCTGCTACATCTCCAGTTTGAATTCCGTGCTCCCCTCTCTGACTCAGCTCACTTGTCGGTCATACCGAGAGATGTACCATTCATTGTCTGTCACATCTGTACTCTGGTACCCTGTTGAAGTAGCCCAAGGTTCCCCCTTGGAGTGTGTGAGGTAGAACATACTGGAAGTCACGATCCTAGGTGGGGCCAACGAGGAGCATACTGTTGGGCTTCTTGGTGATCACTGTTTTTCCCTTTTCGACACCCTGCAGTAGTGTACCTGATGGTGCTCCAAAACATACTTCCCAATGCGATGGCGACGCAAGCGCACTGTTGTGCCCATGTTGTCTGTCATGAATTGCACTCCGAGAAACCTCGCTACTGCTCCTCCTGACTGTCTGTGGGCACGGCCAGCTTGCAGTCGCACTCGGAGAAACCTCGCTGATGTTTCCTCTTGGCAAATCAGCAGGCTCCAGTGGGTGCGCTCACTGGTGGCCGCTGGATGAGCTGGCTACCGCCGTCTCCTCCGACTTGGGGTAATCCGATAGCCCTTATAACGGCGACGATGGAACACAGTGCCGGGGAACTGCTTTGAACATCACCAGTCGTTCAAAGCAGTGCCCCGGCACTGCTTTGAACGATGCGGAAATGCGATCAGCAGGAGCCTTCGTCTGTTCCTTCTCCTCTTCTCGTCGCTGTATGCTCTTCCTTGTCCTCCCTCCTCCCCCGTTCCCTCTCTAATTAATTACCTCGTTCTCCCAGTCTCACGCGCACTCTTCCTCCCCCCTCTCCTCCTCCTCTTCCTGCTTCTCCTCCTCGTCCTCCTCCTCCTCCGCCTCCTCCCCCTCATTTGTTATATTTCTCCGTCCTTGTCCTCCTGTCCCCGTTCTCCTTCTCCCTCTCCTCCTCCTCCTCCTCCTCGTCGTCGTCGTCCTCCTCCTCTTCCTCCTCCTCCTCCTCCTCCTCCTCCTCTTCCTCCTCCTCCTCCTCCTCCTCCTCCTCCTCCTCCTCCCCTTCTTCCTCCTCCTCCTCCTCCCCCTTTTCCTCTCCCTCCTCCTCCTCCTCCTCCTCCTCCCCCTTCCCCCTCTTCCTCCTCTGCTATCACTCCTCCATAATTCCTGTCCGCTCCTCCCCTTCACTGATCTTCCTCTTCGTCATCATCATCCCTTTCGTCGCACGCCTCTTAATCCTCAATCGGTTCCCAATCTTCTCGACTTTCTTGTCATCCGCGTCCTTGGCTGTTGGAGGGGCCTCAGGAATTCTCAGGGCTCTTGTGTTGCACGCGAAGGCACACCTCCCAGGAACGCATCATCCTCCTCACATTCACCCTCCTCCTCCTCATCCTCCTCCTCCATGCACGTTCGGCTCAAGCCCGCGCCGACGGTAGGTTTCACGGCGGTTGGGCGGGCTCGCGCCCGCCTCCGCGGCCTGCAGTCGGGGCAGAGATGCGTGCAGGGTGGGATGACAAAGCGGAAGAGGAAACACGGGCCGCAGTTGCGGATTCTTCAAAGAGCAGCGGCGGCGGTTGGGGAACAAGTGGGGGTTGGGGCGGCCGCAGTGGCGGATACGGCGGCGGAGGTGACCGCAGTGGCGGCTGGGGCGGCGGAGATTCTCTTGGCGGATGGAGAGGAAAAGCGCAGGATGGCGGCGACGGAAGTGACCGCAGTCGCGGATGGGAGGGCGGCGGATGGGGCGGCAACGGATGCGAGGGTTGGGGAATGGAGGGCGCCCGCTGGTGGGACGACGAGGGTGGCTGGTGGAATGCATGGGAAGGTGGCCGCTCGAGTGCCTCGGCAGGTTCTCCTGCCGCGGAGCCCGCGGCCGCAACAGCGGCGGGCAAAGGAGGCGGTCCCCTGCTTCCCCCAGGGCGCGAAGAACAAGGCGCAGTTGCGCTGTTTCAAATTGTGCGCAATGAGCCGCTGCCAATTTTCAAGTTGGAATTCTTCGAGAACTTCAGGGCGAACTGGAACGGCAATTATAAGCAGCACAACGCGGCCTTGAAGTGGTTCCGAGACGAGTACGAAGACCGAGAAAACCCTTTCGGCAGCCGCACGCCCGTCTTCGGAGGTACCGCAGTTGCGGAGGAAATTTCGAAGATCCTTAAGTACCGCGCAAAGGGGAAGGCGCAGGACAACAGGGATTGGGACTGGGACCACACTGTCAAAGTGCCGTGGTCTTGGCTGGAGATGGTCGCGCAGATGGATGGACCTACAATGCTGCGCGTCGTGTGCGGCCCTGACAATGACCGCAGTCGCGGGTTGGTCCGCTGCGAGTGCCGCCCGTGCCCTAGCAGTCTCGACAACATGAGGCACACGAAAGGGGTGGACAGAGGACAGGCGCAAAGAATCCCTCTGCCCCAGTGGGATTTCGTCCTCATCCGCGACGACGGCTCGGGCATTCGCGTCCACCCATCCTGGTCTAGCCCGAAGTTCAACACGTATGAGGTGGAGCCGCACTCGCATCCCGTGCGGGGCCCGAGGGCAGGTCTCGGCAAGAGCGATGGCCACGGAACGTTCACGTTCTGGAAGATGCTGCACGCCCATCCGAATCCTGGGCGGTTCGACGCGAGCAAGGGGGCGCAGCTGCAACCGCGGTGGTCCGCGCAGCCTTGACACCGCAGTTGCGGGATTGCGCAGCCATGGAACCGCAGTTGCGGGGACCGATCGCGTGACGCCGCGCTCGTTTGACTCACTATGCGCGCTTTCGGCCGCAGTTGCGGCGCTGCCTTCTAGCGACTTCATACAGCTTGGCCGCAGTTGCGGCGCTCCCACGACTGACCGCTGTAATTAGGTGCTTCGGGCGCGCATCACCTCCGTTGAAGCACTCGTGACGTTAATTAGCGCGGCCGCAGTTGCGGAGACAGGTACTTAAACAGATGGATCCGCAGTTGTTCGTCGTCCTCGTCGCCCCTTCCCCGTCGTCCTCGTCGCAGTCTCCTCCCTCCGCCTTTCCTCCTCGTCGCAGTTCCGTCCGTTGGCCGTAGCCCGCCTCCGTTGGCCGAGTCATTTCCCGTCGTCCTCGTCGCAGTCCCCCCCGAGGGCCGCAGTTGCGGACTTTGTTGATTCCTCCTCCTCCGTTTCTGCCCCGTCATCCTCGTCGCAGTCCCCTTGCTCCTTTCACCCTCGTCTGAGCTCTTCGCGCCATCCTCTTCCGTCGCGTCCTCTCCATCCTCCTCTTCGCCTTCCTCGTCCTCATCCCCGCCGTCTCCCTCGTTGTCCTTCCTCTCCCAAGCCGGCCGCAGTTCCCCCGTCGGACGGGGGCCGCGCGCGGCCACGCCATGGACCCAGGTCGCAAAGCCGAGGTCGACAAGCGGTTCGCCGAGCTGAAGCAGCAACTGCGGGAAAGGTTCGGCCTGCAAGGGGCTGCCGCGGATGCCGCAGTCGCGGAGCCGACGGAGGACCGCAGTTGCGGAAGCCCCGAGCGACCGCCGCGCGAGGCCTCCCCGCAGTCGTCTAGCTCCTCGCGGGAATATCGGCCGCCGCCGCCGATAAGCGCTGCGAGTGGGAGCTCTGCTGGTGGGAGGCGCGAAGAGGCGCAGTTGCGCAGGGCGCACTTGACCCCCAAGGCAAAATGGGGGCCTCGGGCGCAGACGCCGACGAAGCAGCAGGACCAACCAGCAGTGACGGGAGCCGCCACCGAGACCGCAGTTGCGGGGGTGGCCGGCGAGCCAGGTGCCGCGCGCGGCTCATCTGGGAGCAGCGCGCCCTCGGCCGTGCTGCTCGCAGCCGAGTCCAAACGAGGCGCCCAACCCGAAGACGAGGCCGCCTCCCAGGAGAAAGCCGCCGAGACAATCGCCTCGGCCGATTCGCGGCCGAGGAAAAGGCCGCCTCCCACGGAAGGCTCGCCGCTGTCAGAACCGCAGTCGCGGGGTCGCGCGGGGCCTCCGTCGGAACCGCAGTTGCGGGAAGATGCGGGAGCACCGCGGAAGAAGCAGCGGACCAGGTCCCCTCCAGGGATAAACTACGTTGGGGAACGCCCCAAGTGGAACGAAGGATTCCTTCGTACAGCAGACGGCAATCGGGTTCCGTCCACCATCGCTTTGGTGTTCAACGTGGTGGTCATCACGAAGGTGGCAACAAAGGAAGATGTCTTCAGGTGCATCTTGCACCAAACTGCGGCGGTCGTCTTCGTCGTATGGGACCCCGAGCTGTTCCGCACGGGGAACGTCGAAGGCGCTTGCAGCTACGACGTTCCCGTTGGACTCAGGACTGCCGTCGAAGACGCTGTCACTTTGAAAAACAACACCGCGGAGCCTTACTGGACGACGGTTGGCCTGTTCAGAGACACGGGCGTGGTGCTCGTGCGCCCGCACATCATCGCAGAGACCGCAGTTGCGGGTCATGTTGTTGGGGCCACCCACGCCGTCACGATCCTGCGCTTTCGCCTGAAGGGCTCCGACATGAATCCTGCCGCGGTGATCCGTTTTGCCGTCGTGTCCAGACACGCAGTCACCGAACGTCTCCAACAGAAGATCACGCAATCAGAACAAACAGCGTGGCATCCAAGTTTCTTCAAGGACGCGGTTGCTTCCATCCATAAAAATGATGTGCGGTTCTTGTGCGGCCTGTTTGACATCCCGCCTGAGCAGCTCCAAGCATTTGGCCGCAGTTGCGGAGCCAGCTACACCTGCCCGATGGGGGTGGTGCTCAGGGCTGGACCCGCCCTGTTCGGAGGCCTTGTGGAGGGCACACGCGTCATGCATCCGAATTGCGTCCTCCCCATTGGCCCGTGCGACGTGCGCATTGCGGACTACAACACGGATTCTGCAGGGAGGCCGTCGAAGAACGATCCCCAGTGGCTCCCTGATTGGATGCATCGAACAAGCGACTCCATCATCTCTCGGCGCTGGGTCCCAGCGAAGTACATGCCCAAGTGGGAGGATGACCCTGACCGCAGTAGCGGAGTCAGAAGAAAGCTCGGCTTGGCAGCGCTGCCCCCAATCGGCAAGGTCATTCAGAAGGAGCTCAACGAGAAGACCTTCAGCACGCACTGGTGCGAGGGCATCCACCAAAACGTCGTCTTCGTCGGCCACGGACGCCAGAGTCGGGCGAGCAAGCGGAAGCACGAAGAGGCGCGATCTGCCGCAGTTGCGGACGAGCGGTGAGTGCGGCAAGACCGAGGAGCCGCAGTTGCGGAACAGAGCTCGGTACTACTGGGCGCCTGCTGCCTGCGTAGTGCATCCCATTAGCGATGGAGTGCATGTTGCGGTGTAGGATAGCCCGCAGTTGCGGGGTTGCGGTTGCGAAGCCGCAGTTGCGGTTGCGTATAATAGGAGAGCACGCGGTTGCGAAGCCGCAGTTTGCAATAAGTGTGCGCGCGCTGGGTCATCATCATCGTCGTCGTCCGTCCTCGTCGTCGTCGCTGCCGTCGTCGTCGTCGCGTCTGTCGTCTGTCGTCAGCAGTCGTCGTCGGTCGTCGTCGTCGTCAAGTCTGTCGTCTGTCGTCAGCAGTCGTCGTCGTCGTCGTCCCTCCTCCCTCCTCCCTCCTCCCTCCTCCCTCCTCCCTCCTCCCTCCTCGTCCTCCTCCAGGCCGCATCCCCCCGCCACCTCCGTCCTAGCTCTCCTTCCCCTTCCCCTCCTCGTCCTCCTCCAGCTTGCACCCCCCTCCCTCCTCCAGCCTGCGCCCCCCCCAAGCTCTCGCCCGATATTTTGGATTAAAACTGAGCCTTCAGTCGTCCGCAGGCATTCGGCTCAGCAGGTCGTTGGGCCCCTGGCACACACGCCTCCACCCTGAGCGACGGACGTCGTGCCATAGTCCGCCATATCGGAGCTCCGGGCCGCAGTGGCGGACAGCGTCGGCACAGATATGAACGACAGCGTCGGCACAGATAATGCCGCAGTGGCGGACAAGAAAGCCGCAGTGGCGGACGAGACAGCCGCAGTTCCAGGCGGAACGCAAGGGATCTTTCAGAGGGCCAACGCCTTGAGGTCTAGATTCAGGACAGGGGACAAGGTGCGCCTCCCTGTGCTCATGCTCGCCCCGCACACGGGCAACCGAGGCGGGCACTACCCTCAGCAGGAAAGGGTTCGGGAACTCGCTGTGAAAATCTTCCTGGCTGGATTCACGCAAGCCGAAGCTGACCACGAAGGTGTCTGCGTTCAGATGTACCCAGCACAAGAGCTGGTGCTGAGAAAAAAGGAGGACCCGAAGTTCCAGACGTACACAGAGTACAATCTGGAAAAAGCGACCGGCCACCTCGCTGCGTGCTTCGACCGCAGTTGCGGAACAGACGTTGCGTATGGGACGTGTTCGCACTCCCACTTGTGCCTCGTGTTGCGGGCGTGCGCCCTGGGAGCCAAGTGGCCCATCCCCCAAGGCATGGAGTTCACGGAGGACGAGAGCGCGAGGCTGAAGCGCGTGCTCGATAAGGACGGCAATCTCGACATGGCCGCAGTGGCGGAACATGACCCTGTCGCTAAGAAACTCGTGCAGGGGGGTATGCTCATGGAAGTGCTTAGCTGGAAAATCATGGACGAGGAACCCACTGGTGCTTCGCTCATCAGCCAGTCCCTCAATAAAGGAGCCGATTTTGCGTTGCGAACGACTGAACTCACCGCGCTCCGTGTTCTGTGCAAGGCTGTTGACGCGGAGCTGCACGCCGCAGTTGCGGATCAGGTTGCCTTTGACAAGGTCAAGCTCTCCGTCATGCACGAACTCGATCGAGTCGTTCAGGACCCAGACTTCATTGAGCTGTTCTCGTTCGTTGTTGGGCTCGGGAGCACGAAAGCGCAGTTCATCCCCTTGCTGCTCCAGTTCTGCGAGGTCTACGTGAACTCCAGGAGAAGGGCCCTTCGGCTCGGTGCCTTCGGGGCAGCCAGCGAGCTTCCCGACGAAGTGCCGTGGGTCAAGGTTGCCGTGGTGATGCGATGCTACAGGAACGCGCCTGCGAGGAAGAGGGGCGTTGACACTCCTGTGTGGTGCCCTGACCCAGAACAATCGTGGAAGAAGAAGGAGTTCCGAGACTTCCTCATCGACATGAACTCGGCTCTCCGTTTGTACTTGTTCACGCTGAGCAAGGCCATCGACGGCATGGGCCCTGAGAAGGCGATCGAGTTCAAGGCGAACCTGTGCATACTGACCGCAGACGGCTTCATGCAGTACCTGAAGGACACCCACGTCAAGGAACGAAGTATCCCAGGACATCGTCAGGCGCTCCTCCGCGCTTGCGCGGAGGCCACGGGGAAGGTGGAGCCGAAGTCCAATCGGGACGCCCTTGAGAAGGCCCTCGGCGAAGTGGGAGTCGGAGGCGGGAAGCCCGATTGGTTCGATTTCAACGCGTTGCCGCGCCCAGAACCGAATGAGCCCGCAGTGGCGGGGAAGACAAAGGCTTCCGCAGAGGGGCACGAGTTGATGCCGACGGTCATTTCCTTTGACCCCACGACGCAATTACCAACGAACCACCAGCGCAGCAGGGACACGACGGCCATTCCACGCGGATCCTTCCCTTTGCCAATCGCCGAATGGAGGCGTTCAGCGGCAGCGAAGGAGCTGGGGCGGGAGCCTGCTTTGGTCAGCGCAGTGTTGCTGTGCCTTTGGGCGCGCCACATGTCCGCAGTTGCGGAAGCGCAAGTAGAGGTGTTGCAAGACGCTGACACAGAGAAACGCACCGTCAAGGCAACCGCTGCAAACGACGAAAAATGCATCGAGTTGTGGCCGTGCGTCCCAAAGGCATCCAAGGTGCACGCCGCAAGCACGCACCCCGAGAGGGTGGCCGTGCAAGTCTGGGTGAAAGGAGATCCAAATGGGGCCACGCCCACGACCTTCTACTTGCACCCCGAGTTCAAGCCGCCTGCGGACAAGACGCCCGCCGACGTGGCTGACCACGATGTGCGGTTGAGAGCATGGAAGTGGGATGCGCAAGAGACAATGCACGTCTTCTGGGCAGTCAACAGAGTCACGGAACAGGAGATCCAGCAGAGAAACAGCCGTAATGAAAGCGCAGTTGCGCGCATCAACATGGAGCTGGAGACGAAAGAATTGGCGGTGTGCGTGCCTGGGACAGGCGGGGTCGTGCTCGCCGTGAATGTCCCTGTGCTGGTGAATACCACGGCCGTGAAGAAAGGAGAAGAGCTCCTGTGGGAGGCGAGACCCAAAACCGCACCGAAGAAGAAGGCGGCCGAGGAGACGTGGAAGACGGACGCGGCCAAGAGGGCCAAAGGGAAGCCTTCGGGCCAGCCCGCGCCGAAGAAATCGAAGAAAGGGTTCGACGAAAGCGGGAAGATGTCGCTCTAATTAAGAAGCCGCAGTGGCGGCAGTCAGGGCGGCTTGCTCGCGTGACCGCAGTTGCGGGCAACAGGCCGAAGGGGGGGGCGCACGCGTGACCGCTGTTGCGGAGCGCTCGTGTAGTTTGCAGTGTCACTGCTTCTGTTAGCTGATGCCGCAGTAGCGGACCGCTGACGATCGAGCACGGAGGTTCGAAACGGACCTCCTCCCTCCCTTCTCCCTCTCCTCCCTCGCCCTTCCTCCACTTCCTCCCTCTCTCCTCCTCCTTTCTCCCCTTCCTCCCAAGTTGGAAGCCGAAACTACTCATTTCCTCACTCCCTCCCTCCCTCCCTGGAGGCCCTGGAGGGCCTCCGCCCTGGAGGGCCTGGAGGGCCCTGGAGGCCCTGGAGGGCCTCCCTGGAGGCCCTGGAGGCCCTGGAGGGCCTCCCTGGAGGCCCTGGAGGGCCTGGAGGGCCCTGGGCTGAGGGCGGAGGCCCTGGAGGGCCTCCGCCCTCAGAATGCTTCAAAGCAGTGCCGCGGCACTGCTTTGAAGCACCCAGGTGCTTCAAAGCAGTGCCCCGGCACTGCTTTGAAGCATTCTGAGGGCGGAGGCCCTCCAGGGAGGCGCGAGGATCGCAGGGGCCGAGGGAGGCCCTCCAGGGAGGCGTTGGTCTCGCCATCTGGCTCAACCGCGCGCGGCCCCACTGCCCGCACCTCCGCCTTGCCCGCAGTTGCGGCTGTGTCCAGCGCAGTAGCGCACATGCCGACTTCGAGCGAATGGAGCCCTGTGTGCGTTGAGAAGGTCTTGTGCATCCGTGGAGGTTGGCTTGCGCAGACCACCCCCGTCCCCGAAAAGGATGTCAAGGTGCTCCACGCAGGGCCCCTCGGAGAGATAAGCTTCGTGCACGTGAACATGCAAAAGGCTTGGCTGCTCAAGGTGTGCGCCAAAGGTAAACCGACCGCAGGGGCCTTGAAGGCCTCCAAGGCCTGGGACGCGCTGAAGAAAGAACTCGCGAAGCAGGGCGGCGCCGCAGTTGCGGACGAGGAGAGCGACGGCGACGCGGGGGACGAAGCAGATGACCCCATGTCGGCCCTGGTCAGCTCCACGGACGCCACGAAGAAGCAGGCAGCGACCCCGACCAGCGCCAAGAAGCAGAAGACTGGAACGCGTGCGGCGACTACTGGCCTGCCCAGGGGCGAGGCCGTGGAGTCGGCCATAGCCACTGTGCACTCCGTACAGATGCCCGCAAAGAGCCCCATGAAGTTTCCGCACGACACGGCCGTTCGAAACGTGCGGGTGGCCAGCTTCAAGCGGAGGACGTTGTGGCTGGACGCTGCAGACCTTGGGTGGCTGATCGACATGATCGTGGACGACGTGAGCCTCGGCGGTGTCCCCGACATCGACGACGGCGACAAGGACGAGGCCGCAGTGGCGGACAGGGACTGGGCAACGGCGGTTGACCCTGCCACCCCGCTGGCGAAGCAAAAGGAGGTCGACTCCCCCGTGGCGCAGGGGAGCGGCTCTGGCTTCACCGTCGTTTGGGACTTCAAGGGCGCTTGGGTCGCGACCATCACGCGAGAGTGTGCCAACAAGGGCAAAAGGATCGAGATGGATGTGAAGAAACTTACAAAGAAGAAGTGGCAGTCGGCGCAGTCGGTGAAGGGCTACGACTACGAGTGGGAGGGCATGACGCAGCACCAGCGCAAGCAAGCGGCTCTGGATTACCTCGAGCTCCAAATCCCCAGTCTGTTCGACTGAGGCCCGAAGCCGTATGGGCCGCAGTTGCGGTGGGGCTACTGAGTGCCCGCAGTTGCGGGGTGGCTGGGTGCGCGTGAACACGCGGAGGGCGAGGCGGTGTGAGGAGGCAGGCGGAAGGTTTAGGGTGTTCCACGGGTGCACGCCTTAGTGCGCCAACTTGTGTGGGCGAGCGTTTTTCTTAGAGAAGCATGGAGTGAAGCATCGAAACCCTGTGCGCGCGATGATTGGGGCTTCCGCGCGGGCGTTGTTGAAATGTACCTCCTTCTTCGCCCCTCCGCATCGTCTTCAGTTGCTCCTCCCTCCTCCCCTCCCTCTTCCTAGTTCTGTAGCCCGCAGCCGAGTGCCCGGCCCGAGTCGTTCGCCACGCGACCGCTCATGGATGTTCCCGTGGGGCGGACATGGTATGGCGAGGAGGACGGAACGCATTTCGAGGTGGAGTGGCTCCATTACGACAGCGGCTGCGCACCGAGGAAAACGAAGTATGGCACCACTGGGCTCGCCAACATCTTGAGCCGCAGTAGCGGCGTTCCGTGCCCCAAGAAGATAAAGGTGCACGCATGTGCGGATTTTCCGTGCCTAGCGAAGTGGCCCGCGTCGCAGTACGGCCTTGCTGAGCCGCCTCGCTTTCATTTGCGGCCGTCTGCTTGGCGACCGGGCGCGACGCCACCACCCGCAGTTGCGGCTCCAGGCGGCACCGCAGTTGCGGCTCCCTCGGCCCCTGCACACATAGCACCAGCAACACCAGCAGAACTCGCAGCTCCTGCGCAAGAAGGACACGCAGCTCCAGCACCAGAAGCACCCGCAGAACCCAAACCTCCAGCAGCCCCTGTGCCCGAAGCACCCGCAGCAGCAGTCCCCCCAGCTCCTCCAGCTCAAGTGCACGCAACACCAGACCCGCCTGCTGCGCAGGAGACCGCAATTGCGGTTGAAGCTCCTGAGGGAGTGGAAGCGGACAAAGACACACCACTTCCAGCACGCTTGCCACCAGCGCGGCCGCTGCCAGAGAACTGGTCGAAGACGCAGGTCGCATTCTTCCCGTGCCCAGACCCAAAGGCTGCAGCACGAGTTGCGGCGCCTGTTGGCGACGCCTTGCGGCCACGAGTCGCGGCGCCACCCCTGGCGCCAGAGAAAGGTGTACCTGTGGAAGACGCGCCAAAGATCCAGGCCGCAGTGGCGGCGACGGTGCCTGACCGCGTGATGGCTCTCCTGAGGCAGATTCTGTCCGAGAATTCCTACATAGGGTATTCAGCTTTCATGCTGTTTGCCTTGCGGTTCGGGCGTCAACCTTACGTGTGGGAAGGCGAGAACCGCAAGGACCTCCTTGACTTCTACATGCCTTGGGCAAAGGAGAAGTGCACTGAGCCATGCGCCGTCGACGGCGTGGCGTGCGTACTCGCCGCTGCTGAGGATCTGTTCGGGGAATGGACAACGGTGGAACTCAGGCCCGTGACTCCCGAGAACCCTCTCCATGAGGTGCGCCACTGGGTGGCCGCAGTTGCGGTGGGTGGCGTGTGCTCTGAGGGGGCGGACGCGTTGAACAGGTTCTACGGTCCTCTGGGACAATGGGTCCTAGGGACTGTTTGCGATGGAAACTGCGGCATTGACCTTATGGCGATGATGTTGCAGAAACCGCAAAATGCCGAGACGCGCAAATGGCTTCGGGAGGAACTGTACGATTTCGGGGTGCGCCGCTGGGACGAACCGTGGTTGCACGACATGCTCGTTGTCACGCAGGAACTAACCTTGGAGGAGGTGCGGGCGTACCGCAGTTGCGGGGCCAGCGGCCCTGCTGGACCCATGGTCCTGCACGACTCCGAGGGCGAGGGCGAACCAGCAGAGGCGCCGAGAGAGGCGAGCGCGCCACGCCCCGCTCTCATGGCGGCGTTAGAGTGGCAGACGGGCGTGCAGGACATGGGTATATTGCTTGCCATGGCTGAGGCTATGCCCGAGGCGTTGCAGGAGGAGCAGATCAGGGCGCACGCACTGGCCAGCGCACGCCCAAAACCCGAAGTTGCGGAACAGAAGCGGCGCGTGTGCCCGCACATGCTCAGAGACCGCGAACTGGTTTGCAAAGACCTGGAGGCGCACGCACGCAGTTGTGGTTGGATGGGCGAGGGCGTTCTGCCACGGAATTCAATCGCGTCTTTTTGCGAGCGGTTCACGTGGCCGAAGGGCATGGGGGTCGTCCAGCAGCGCCAGGCCGTCTCCAAGTGGTTTCAAAACTGGCGCACACAAGGTGGACATGGCACGGCGGGCGTGCATGGCCGACGCCGCGCGCGGGGCAACCAAGGGCGCCCGAACAAGGCTCCATGGCTGGAAGCCGCTCTGTACGAGTGGTGGTCCCACATGAGGTACTCCGTGGACTGGAAGGCGGTGGCCAAGCGAACCGCAGTTGCGGAGGAGAGGCCCAAGATGTTGGCCAGGTTCTCCCAATCCCTGCTGGTTACGAAGGCGAAGCAACTCGTCGCGGACTACTGCGTGGAGACAATGAAGCGGGGAGGCAAACCGATGGTGCCGCAGTTGCGGCCTCGGTGGTGGGTGAAGTGGCGGCGCTCCTACGGCCTGAGCATGAAGAAGCCGAACCGCAAGTACAAGGTGCCAAAATGGTTGCTCCAATCTCGTTTTGAGACTATGATCTTGAACGTGGCCAGGGTCCGCGCAGCTGCAGAGGAGCTTCTGGGGTACGACCCGCACATCCTGA
The DNA here is from genome assembly GCA_963575745.1 of Prorocentrum cordatum. Lineage (NCBI taxonomy): Eukaryota > Dinophyceae > Prorocentrales > Prorocentraceae > Prorocentrum > Prorocentrum cordatum. The sequence goes on along the minus strand of CAUYUJ010014344.1, from coordinate 117,586 downwards.
ACTGGGACCAGTCGCCCTTTCACCACAACGAGTCGTCGTCGGCCTCGAAGCCGACCTTGGCTGTGAAGGGTGGCATTGTCCCGCTTGTCGAGGCGCATGACGACAGCAGGGCTCGGTGGACAGCGAACCTGACGGTGTCGAGCGACGCGGAGGACATCCGCAGTTGCGGACCACCGCCGGCGGAGCTAATGTTCAAGGGGGGATCTGTCATCGCTGAGGGCTTGGCCGCACATGCCCGCAGTCGCGGCTATCCGTCTTGGGTGAGCACGGCGACGTCCGAGAAGGGGTCCTACCGCGCAGACGACGTTGTATCATTCTTGCAGCGGCACTTGCGGGCCTGGCCCGACGACCCGCAGTTGCGGGGAAAGTGGCGCATCCTCATGGCCGACGACCATTCCCCGCACAAAGCAGACGCTGTGCGGAGACTCGCCTGGCAGCGCGGCTACGTGCTGATCATTCACGGCGGGGGGACGACCGCAGTTGCGCAGCCCGTGGACACGGACTTGAACCAGCACGTGAAGCGCCGGTACATTGCCCTCGAGACCAAAGCGCTGGTGCAGCAAATGGCGTTGGGGAAGCACGTGCCGCAGTTGCGGCGTTCCGATTGCGCCGACTTGATGCTGTCAGTGTTGGAGAATGTGCAGTTGCACTTGGACGCCGCGAAAGGTTTCCTGAAAGTGGGAATTCGAGCGCCCTTCGACAAGTCAGGAGATCTCGAGATTTGCCGAGAGGCGGCGGAACTCTGGGAAGCAGGGGGGCTGCGAGCAAAAGTGGACACCGCAGTCGCGGAGGTGAGGGAAGAATGCGAGCAGAAACGTTTGAAATGGTCCTACAATGACGTGCTGCGTCTCATACACGAATACGAGAAACACGACGCCACAGATTCCGTGTTGGAGAAGCTCGGCGACGAAGCGCTAGGCCAGGAGCCAGGCCACGAGGAGGGCGATGAGGAGGGCGGGGAGGAGGAGGAGGAGGAGGTGCACGAGGAGCACGAGGAGGACGAAGAGCAAGAGGAGGCCTCGTGGGCCGAGGCTCTTGCGGAACAGTGCGATGCCGCAGTTGCGGCACCTGGGCCTCAAGGATCCTCGGTATCCATGGACTGCGTGGTCGACGCAGAGGCGGCCGAGCAGGTGGCAGTGGCGACGTCCTTGGCAGAAACGCTCCGCGAGGCGGAAGATATGCTGCGCCAAGTGGGCATGGAGAAACTAGCGCAGGATTGCCGACAGCAACGACACAAACAAAAGAAGCGGTTGAGAGAGCTGGCGCGGGAGGACAACGAGGTCCTACGAGCGTTGACTGCCCAGCGAGACCACGAAGCCGCAGTGGTGGCGAAAAAGCGGCGCCTGGCTCTGGAAGCGAACGACAGGACGAAGGCGTTGCACGATCTCAAGAAGCAGATTCGAGAGGCCGAGGCCGCCTTGAGGGCAAAGAAGGAGGCCGCAGTTGCGGTGGAAACGGCTTCGGCTAACAAACGCGCCCTAGCGCAGTGGAATCCCGAGGAGTTCAAGATCAAGAAAAACAGGATGGCAGCTCTGGATCGCCTGGCTCGCGGAAAAGGCGTCCTCTCAGACGAGCAGAGGGGGGAGTGGGCATGGTTCAAGACGCATTGGGACGAGGAGATGTGCAAGCAGCACAAGGAGCAATGGCCGCTCACGTTTGCTGGGTGGCTGCAAAAAGTCGCGAACGACGCGGCGTCTGGGAACCGTTCGGCGCTGTCGCAGTTCGTGCATTCGGAAACAGTGAGAACCCTGGGAGGGCAAATGGCGCTGGTAATCCCAGCCCTAGCGTGATGCAGGCCGCAGTTGCGGACCCACAGGAAGTCCAGAGGGAAGTTGTTTTTCCAAGCGGCTCCCGCGCGGGCAGGAGATGAGGCAAAACCGCAGTTGCGGTCTTCCTGCTGCTGTGAAAATAATCCTTTCACAGTCCCTTGCAATCGTCGCCCTCCTTCTGCTTCTCCGCCAGTCCATTTGTTGTTCTTTCGGTTCCTTTGAGTCCTCGCCCTCCTTCTGCCACTCCTCGAATCCTCTTTGTCTCCTCCCTCCATCCGACCCCATGCCCATTCACGATCCATTTCCGTAGCCACCGTGGCTCGAGGTGGCGCACGCGAAGACGCAAGCATGTGGCCGCCCGCGCGCCCGAGCGCATCCTCAGGGAGTATGGACCGTGGACTTCGATTCGCCAGAACGGTGTTCATCCACAACGCTGAGGAGGGAGGCAAAGACGAGGAAGCCGCAGTTGCGGATGATCGATTCGCCAGAACGGTGTTCATCCACAACGCCAAAGACGAGGAAGCCGCAGTTGCGGATGATGACGACGACCAGCGGACGCAAGGCGACAGCACCGTCGCGTCCTCGGCTGCCTCCGCTGACGAGGCTGAGTCCCGGGGAGGTGCGGGAGCCGCAGTTGCGGCAGCACATGACTCCTACATGCCGAGAGTGTTGTCGTCGCGGAGAACCTGGAAACGGGTGCCCATCATCGAGACAAGCAATCTGTCGGAAAAACAAAGAGCTCTTGTCGACGCATGGGAGGAGAAAACGGAGTTCGAAGCGGGACGGGTCGGCTTCTACGTGGCCAACTTCGGAGGGACTGCAGCTAGACCCACGCAACGCGCGGACGAGTGGGCGCAGCTCCGCGCGAACCCTGCCCAGATCATCGCCCTCTGCGAGTGCGACGACGAGACCTGCGCGGTACTCAGTGGGGAGCACGACGCGAGGGACAGTGCAGCCGCAGTTGCGGACGATAGGTTTCGGAGTCGGACTCAATACAACTACCTGTGCGTTAAGGGCGGCGAGCCATCAGGGACCCTCCTTGTTGGCATGAGGGACCGCAGTGGCGGCCACATTGAACACGTAGACTTTGCGAGACTCTTCCACAAGCAGGAGAAGTCCAAAACGAAGAAGAAGAAGAAACAGTCCGCAGTTGCGGAGGCTCCTGCGCCAAAGCTGCACAACAAGTACTCCAGGGCGATGGTGGTGCGCGTCCACCTGGACCAGGCCGTGACCCATTTGGGGGGCTCCTTCAACGTCATGGCGGTGCACGTCCACCACAGCTTGGCCAACCAAGACTGGGGCGTCACGAAGCTCCATGAGTTCTACAACTGGTTCGTCGCCTACGTCAGGGAATGGGACGTGAAGGTCTGCATGGGGGACTTCAACATGTGCATGTTCCAGCTTGTGTCCTGGTGCCGCAATTGCGGCCTGACTGTGGACGTCGCCGCGTGGACCCCCTGGAAGACAGCAGGCGGCCAGCCCAGGGCAGACAGCATGGCGATTTTGTTCATAAACTGTCCTGGGCAGTACAAGCTTCACCATGGCCTGAGTGTTCTGCACGACCGTGAGGGCGGATTCTTGACGACCCAGCATGATCCGTCTTTCCCTGTCTTCGACTACACGAATGGCCCTGGGAAGATGCTTCAGACTTACGTGCCCAAGGCTGAGCCCGTTGAAAACAAGATGCGCGCCTTCCTGACGCCATCTGGCGAATCCTTGACCGCAGTTGCGGAGTTCGAGCAAAGGATGGCGCGCAGGGAACGCGACGATTGGGTGCGCTATCCCTTCAGAGTGAAGCAGGGCAACCTCGACGACAAGATATGGCATGGCGCCTTCGGCAGGGCGAGGCACGGAGCGCACTTCCCTCTGGTGGCTTTCACGCACAATACGTGCCGCAGGTCACCTGAAAGACTCGCCGCGAGGTTGGAACGCAGGAAGGGCGGCAGGAAGGGCGGCAAGAAGGGCGGCAAGAAGGGCAGCTACGCGGACACCGCAGTTGCGGGGAAGGGCGTCCGACCCCAGATGGGAACCGCAGTTGCGGGGAGAGACGCTGGGGCTGAGCGAGCTGGGAACACGCCACCGCCGCAAGCTGCCAACGGCGACGATGCGACCCCTTCTTGTGCCGCAGTGGCGGCTGGGTCCTGGGACGCCAGCGGCAGCGGCGCATGGGAGGCGCGCAGTCCCGCCACGAGATGGCAGGGCTGGTCCTGGTGGGACTGGAGCTCGAGCGAATGGGGCGCTGATGGCGCGCAGTGGTGGCCCTCTGATCATGCCGCAGTTGCGGACAATGCCCCTGAGGGCTCGCCTCCTCAGCGTGAAGTCGAGTGGGGCTCGAGCGGGCGACCTGCCGAGCGCCCTCCGCGGAGCTTCGAGGCGCAGCGTTGGTGATGGCCGCAGTTGCGGGCAAGTGGAGCATGATGTTGATTGCCGCAGTTGCGGACAGTGCACGCTGGAAAAATCATCATCATCATCAATCATAATCATCATCATATCATCATATCATACGTTCAAAGCAGTGCCGGGGCACTGCTTTGAACGCGTTCAAAGCAGTGCCGGGGCACTGCTTTCGATCGTCGCCTCGTCGCCGTTATAAGGGCTTTCGGATTAGGCGAATTTGTCCACGAAGATCTCGGTGCCATCCAGCATGGTCTGGGTGCTGATGTTTAACTTCTGGCGTTCCTTAAGCCTCTTCACTTCCTCTGGGTTTATGTTGTCCTCGTTGCTCATCTCCTTGATGGAAACTTTCATTACTTTGTGGACGTTCTCTTCGTCTTTCTTCGCAATCTTCAGCGCCAGCTCGCACCAGCTCTGCACAGTGAAGGCCCTCTTCCATGACCTCTCCCCTTGGTAGGAGGAGGAAGAGGAAGAAGAGGAGGAGAAGGAAGAGGAGGAGGAGGAGGAGGAGGAGGAGGAGGAGGAGGAGAAGGAAAAGGAGGAGAGACTGGCGTCGCACATTGCCGCGTGTGCATTGTGGCTGACTGCACTGGGCGCTATGTGGCTGCACTGGACGCTATGCGAGTGACAGCGCGCGTGCGAGCGGCCCTGCGGACGGACATGGCTGCGCCATGCGGGACACCCTGGGACCGTCCTGCACCACTTTCGGGCCATTACGCAGGTCTCCGGCTGCCTTTCGGGGCGGTGCGGGGACCCCCCGGAACGCTCGGCGAGGCGCAGCTTCTGGAGAGCATCTTGGGGCTGGGAAGCCGCTGAGAACCGACCAAACGTCGAAAAGCCTCCGCAGTAAACCCTGACACACCCCTTGGTCGCACGACCCGCGACTCCTTCGGCCACTGATGAGAGATGGGGCGCGCGACGGGGCCCCGACGCGGAGGGCGCCACTGCCAGAGCGCGCCCCTGGGCAGGAGAACCTCCAGGAACCGATGGCCACTTCTGGTGAAAGGCATGGAGCGTTTCCCGAAAACACCTCTTGAACCCTTTTTGAACATCTCCAGAAATCGACAAACACTTCCCCCGCATTTCCTCCCCCGCGCGGGGGGGACTAGCCCGGCTCAGCGCAAACACGGCGCAACCAATCTAGAACAACACATGTACTGCAGTTTGTGCGCACGCACCCGCGCACGCAGGATGCTGCGCCTATACCGCGCAACGGCAAGAAGTGAAACAGGTGAGGAAAACTTAATTACGTGCTGAGGCATGCGAGGGTATGTGGGAATAATGGCCCAGTGCAATGCCTCGGCGATCATACGCAGGATGCAATTTGTGCGGGGTCTTCCTGACCTGGTTCTGCCAACGTGTGAGGCCACCTGCAGGGCCGCGACCGGCTCCCACCGGCTCCCGAACCCGGCTGAGCCTACATCTGACGTTGCAGGATCCTGCGGATTCTGTGGCGACTCACGTGCGCCTCCCTTTTTTGTCCGGCGGGCGCTGACCGAGAGAGCGGGCGCCTCTGTGCAAGGCCCCCATGAGCTGCTGCTGAATGCGGTGCTCCGGCGGAGCCCCGTTGGCGCTAAACCCCGCGCCGCTACCTTGAGAGGCAACGTTAGGGAGGCACCAGCCCAGGGGGGGGGGGGGGGGGGGAAAAACCGACCTGGAAACGGCAATACAACCCCGATAGAGCGGCAATAGGCCCCCG